>CM019068.1:171609275-171802063 GCA_009667805.1 Leptobrachium leishanense | reverse complement strand
AAACCTGTTATAAGATGTTTTGTTAATAAATTTACCATAGCACTGCAGCTGGATCTGAGAGACCATTTCACAATCTGTAACATTATATATGTTATATATATATATATATATATATATATATATACAGTCAGGTCCAGAAATATTGGGACATCGACACAATTGTAACATCTTTGGCTCTATACACCACCACAATGGAGTTGGAATGAAACAAACACATTGTGCTTTAACTGCAGACTGTCAGCTTTAATTTGAGGGTATGTACATCCAACTCAGGTGAACAGTGTAGGACTTACAGCAGTTTGCAGATGTGCCCCCCACTTGTTAAGGGACCAAACGTAATTGGACAATTGGCTTCTCAGCTGTTCCATGGCCGGGTGTGTGGTATTCCCTCATTACCCCAATTACAATGTGCAGATAAAAGGCCCAGAGTTCATTTTAAGTGTGCTATTTGCATTTGGAATCTGTTGCTGTCAACTCTCAAGATGAGATGCAAAGAGCCTCCACTATCAGTGAAGCAAGCCATCATTAGGCTGAAGAAACAAAACAAACCCATCAGAGAGATAGCAAGAACATTAGGCGTGGCCAAAACAACGGTTTGGAACATTCTCAAAAAGAAGGAACGCACCGGTGAGCTCAGCAACACCAAAAGACCTGGGAGACCACGGAAAACAACTGTGGTGGATGAATGAAGAATTCGTTCCCTGGTGAAGAAAACACCCTTCACAACAGTTCGCCAGATCAAGAACACTCTCCAGGAGGTAGGTGTATGTGTGTCAAAGTCAAAAATCAAGAGAAGACTTCACCAGAGTAAATTCAGAGGGTTCACCACAAGATGTAAACCATTGGTGAGCCTCAAAAACAGGAAGGCCAGCTTAGAGTTTGCCAAACAACACCTAACAAAGCCTTCACAGTTCTGGAACAAGATCCTATGGACAGATGAGACCAAGATCACCTTGTACCAGAGTGATGCATACCACCTCATCAGTGAAGCATGGTGGTGGTAGTGTCATGGCGTGGGCATGTATGGCTGCCAATGGAACTGGTTCTCTTGTATTTATTGATGATGTGACTGCTGACAAAAGCAGCAGGATGAATTCTGAAGTGTTTCGGGCAATATTATCTGCTCACATTCAGCCAAATGCTGCAGAACTCATTGGACGGCGCTTCACAGTGCAGATGGACAATGACCCAAAGCATACTGCAAAAGCAAGCAAAGAGTTTTTGAAGGGACAGAAGTGGAATGTTATGCAATGGCCAAGTCAATCACCTGACCTGAATCCCATTGAGCATGCATTTCACTTGCTGAAGACAAAACTGAAGGGAAAATGCCCCAAGAACAAGCAGGAACTGAAGACAGTTGCAGTAGAGGCCTGGCAGAGCATCACCAGGGAAGAAACCCAGCGTCTGGTGATGTCTATGCGTTCCAGACTTCAGGCTCTAATTGACTGCAAAGGATTTGCAACCAAGTATTAAGAAGGGAAAGTTTGATTTATGATTATTATTCTGTCCCATTACTTTTGGTCCCTTAACAAGTGGGGGCACATCTGCAAACTGCTGTAAGTCCTACACCGTTCACCTGAGTTGGATGTACATACCCTCAAATTAAAGCTGACAGTCTGCAGTTAAAGCACATTGTGTTTGTTTCATTCCAACTCCATTGTGGTGGTGTATAGAGCCAAAGATGTTAGAATTGTGTTGATGTCCCAATATTTCTGGACCTGACTGTTAGGGATGCACCGATACCACTTTTTTAAGACCGAGTACGAGTACCGATACTTTTTAAAAGTACTCACTGATACCGAGTACCGATACTTTTCTTTAATGTCATGTGACGCTTTCCAATAAGAACAGACCATATAAAAATGCCCCCAACTCACACATGGATTTGCCCCCAGCTCACACATGGATTTGCCCCAGCTTACAACGACATGCTTAAGGTTCCTCATCTGCGTGAGTTCCCTGATGTTCAGCAAGAGCTGAAGTACAATTAAAGCATTTCCCACATACAGAACATGAGAAAGACTCCTCTCCTGTGTGAGTTCTCTCATGCTTGAGAAGATATGATTTCTGAGTAAAATATTTCCCACATTCAAAACATGAGAAAGACTTCTCTCTTGCGTGAGTTCTCTCGTGGTTGAGGAGGGTTGAATTCTGAGTAAAACATTTCCCACATACACAACATGAAAACGGTTTCTCTCCTGTGTGAGTTCTCTCATGACTGAGAAGGGTTGATTTCTGAGTAAAACATTTTTTACATTCAGAACATGAGTAGGGCTTCTCGCTTGCATGAGTTCTCTCGTGGCTGAGAAGGATTGATCTCCGAGTAAAAAATTTACCACATAGAGAACATGAGAAAGGCTTCTCTCCTGTGTGAGTTCTCTCATGGCAGACAAGGGTTTTTTTCAGTGAAAAACTTTTCCCACATTCCGAGCACGAGTAAGGCTTTTCTCCAGTGTGAATTCTCTCATGGCTGACAAGGTTTTTTTTCAGTGAAAAACTTTTCCCACATTCTGAACATGAGAAAGGCTTCTCTCCTGTGTGAGTTCTCTCATGGCCGAGAAGGCTTGATCGCCTTATAAAATATTTTCCACAAAGAGAACATGAGAAAGGCTTTTCTCCTGTGTGAGTTCTCTCGTGGCTGACAAGGTTTTCTTTCAGTAAAAAACTTTTCCCACATTCTGAACATGAGAAAGGCTTCTCTCCTGTGTGAGTTCTCTCATGGCTGTTCAGGCTTGATTTCCGAATAAAAAATTTCCCACATAGAGAACATGTGAAAGGCTTCTCTCCTGTGTGAGTTCTCATGTGGCTGACAAGGTTTTTTTTCAGTGAAAAACATTTCCAACATTCAGAACATGAGAAACGCTTCTCTGCTGTGTGAGTTCTCTTATGCCGATCCAGATGTGCTTTACTTGTGAAGCTTTTCCCACATGTAGCACATGAGTGTGTCTTTCCTTTAGCTTGCTTTCTCTCATGTATAGATACACTCGTGTCCATGGAAGGTGTTTGCTCTATGAAGTCATTTAATTCTATTGATTCCTCCGTAGTGTTGATTAGTAGCTTCCTGACCATTTGTTGTCCTCTGAGATCATTTCTGTGCAGAGAGTCTAAAAAAGAATTGAGAATAAATAGGTTTGCACACACGCCTCATTAAAAGCACAAACATGTACTAACTGCACTTTATTACTGAACATAACATCATTAAGTGGCCTGAGTGCAGGAATGCAATCTACAGGGTGCCTTACAAAAGAAAAACAAAAAAAGGTCAAGGACATCTACAGGGCAGTTTGGCTCTTATTGCTGTTGCTGGAAACAGAATGCTGCTGCTGGAGCCGGATCAGACATTAAATCTACCAAATAACAAGATTGTGATCAGTCGGACGCCAGGTCACAGAGCACGAGCAGCACCAGCTTCATCCTGCAGCAACAAACACAGGAAACACTGACTGTGGGCGACCACTAGGTGACCAGGGCTGAGCTGAGTGGGAAGCCCAACCCAGAGCAGCAATAGAGAAGAACATCCAGCTGCAGAACAGGTCATAAATTTATGCCCTGCACGGTTTAATCTTGTCAGTGGCCCAGGATTTTGTACTAGTGGGTCGATCACCAGGGAGGTAAATTAATTTCCAATGTGAGAAATATGTGTGTTTATTGTACAGTGTTTAGTGAATCCGTAAAACCACTAACTATAGATCCTCAAACAGACACAGAGGACCCCATGTCTGCCCCATTTATAGAGGGGAAATCCAGCTGAGCTTTCCATGCAGGAACCAATGGCCTCGACATGTCTATAGGGAAACACAAGGAGAACCCAAGCCCCACACAACGGGAGAGCCATCACGATACATACCATGACACGGCCAGGGGATGCATATATTCAATGATGAGGAAACTGGTGAGTGAACGGTGAGGGGCAGATACGTCTCACAAAGCCTCATAAATGGTATTTTACCCCAATTATTTCAGCATTTCTACCAGAAGCAATCGCAGCTTATTGTCGTATAAAATTAAACTGAACAAACCGGGAGAAAATGTTTTACTTTCCTGAGAGCCTGTCTGTGATACTAACCTGGACCGGTATTCCCATGATCCTCCATGTCCTCATATCCGCGGCGCCCCCTGACACACGGCTCCTCCCCTCTCTCCATCTCCCGGCGCCCCCTGACACACGGCTCCTCCCCTCTCTCCATCTCCCGGCGCCCCCTGACACACGGCTCCTCCCCTCTCTCCATCTCCCGGCGCCCCCTGACACACAGCTCCTCCCCTTTCTCCATGGCGGATATAAGTGCAGGAATCCCATTGATCCGTCCTGTGTGAAGAGAAAATGTCCAGAAAGATCTTATGATCCAACAGCAATAGAAGATGTTTTGTATGAAGCTGCCTGAGAAGGAGGGGGAGACTTTCTTACCCAGAGAGCATAGGGTCTGGTAATTCTCCATCATCACATCCCTGTAAAGCTCCTTCTCTTCTTCCTTTAAACAGTCCCACTCCTCCTGGGAGAAGTAAACGGCCACGTCCTCAAACTCACATTCAGCCTAAACAGCAAATGACCTCATTAATGTGATGCCATTATTTATCAGCACAAACTCGCATATACCATGAGGAAGATTTCCTGCTTTCCCTGAGAATCTGGCGTCCCCCCCCCCGTGTAACTCATTCAAGCTTCCCCTCCCCCATCACTGGAGGAAGAAGGGAGGAGATAAGAGACATTGCAATGTCTGGGTCAATGTCTGCCTTACCTGTCCGTTCAGCCGCTCCTCCGTCTCTGACATGTCACCCGGGGACCTCTCCATCACCTCCTCCTTCACTGACATGTGACCCGGGGACCTCTCCATCACCTCCTCCTTCACTGACATGTGACCCGGGGACCTCTCCATCACCTCCTCCTTCACTGACATGTGACCCGGGGACCTCTCCATCACCTCCTCCTTCATCATGGTCATTATCCGCGGCACGCGGGGACTTGCTGCATCCAATCACCGGCCTCTGGTCCACGGGGATATGGTAAATGAGCTGGCTGCGATGTCATTCACTGAGCAAACCCCAGCCAGGCTGTAAGAGGGACAGAGATCAGACCCAACCCTGCCATCACACCATATCAATGTATGAGGGTATCACAGAATCCACATCAATAAAACTCACAGTAATGTGCGGTGTGGATGAGCGTATCACAGAATCCACAGCAATAAAACTTACAGTAATGCACAGTGTGCATGAACGTATCACAGAGCTGCACAACAATAAAACTCACAGTAATGTGCAGTGTGTATGAGTGTATCACAGAATCCACAGCAATAAAACTCACAGTAATGTGCAGTGTGTATGAGCATATCACAGAATTCACAGCAATAAAACTCACAGTAATGTGCAGTGTTTATGAGCGTATCACAGGATCCACAGCAATAAAACTCACAGTAATGTGCAGTGTGTATGAGCATATCACAGAATTCACAGCAATAAAACTCACAGTAATGTGCAGTGTTTATGAGCGTATCACAGGATCCACAGCAATAAAACTCACAGTAATGTGCAGTGTGTATGAGCATATCACAGAATCCACAGCAATAAAACTCTCAGTAATGTGCAGTGTGTATGAGCGTATCACAGGATCCACAGCAATAAAACTCACAGTAATGTACAGTGTGTATGAGCGTATCATAAAGCTGCACAGCAATAAAACCCACAGTAAGAAATAAAAGGTTAAACAATAGACAAGAAGAGTCACAGAGCTAAACACTGGAGACAACACAGCTTAATATCTCTGTCTGCACCTCAGCGCCATCTTTATGGAGTCTGCTGAAACACTGGCTGCACAACTAACATAAAAACATCCAGAAACACTTTATATAAACAGACACAGAGCCAACACTGACCTGCAGCTGGATCCCCCAAGGTAACGATGGCCATCTGCCCCGGAAATGCTTCTGCACCATTGTTTGCTGCACAAGCCACTCCCTCCTGTAAACGGGCAGAGCTATAAACACCAGAGACGCGTTCCATCTTGATAAACGTCTCTACGTGTATACATGTGTGAGGAAATCCTGACAGGAATGTGTATAGTCACATGGCAGGAGGTTATTATTATTATTATTATTCTTTATTTATAAAGTGCCGGCATATTCCGCAGCGCTGTACAATAGGCACAGAATAGACAGGGTTACAATACATTGAACAACATTTGACAAACAGTACAGGAGGAGATGAGGGCCCTATTCCCATAGGAACTCACAATCTGGGAGGGTTGGGGTTGGAAACAGGAGGAGAGGACTGCAAGGTGAGAGTGATTGATGGTTGCGTCAGTGAGTTGGGGGGTCGGCTTCCCTAAATAGGAATGTTTTCAGGGAGCGTTTGAAGGAAGAGAAGTTAGGGGAAAGTCTGACAGTACGAGGGAGAGCGTTCCAGAGAGTGGGGGCTGCACGTGAGAAATCCTGCAGTCTATCATGGGAAGAGGTGATGCGGGGAGAAGCTAGGCGCAGGTCACTGTTTGACCTTAGGGAGCGGGCTGGGGTGTATTTGGTGATTAGTGAGGACAGGTAGTGGGGAGCTGAGTTAGTGAGGGTTTTGTAGGTAAGGATAAGGATTTTGAACTTAATTCTGCAGTGGATGGGGAGCCAGTGAAGGGACTCGCAGAGGGGAGCGGCAGAGACAGAGCGGCGGGTGAGGTGAATTAGTCTGGCGGAGGTGTTCAGGATGGATTGTAGGGGGAGAGGCGGGACAGAGGGAGGCCAGATAAGAGATTATTGCAATAGTCGAGTCGGGAGATTACCAGGGCGTGTATGAGTTGTTTTGTGGTGACAGTGGTAAGAAATGGCCGAATTCTGGAAATATTACGCAGTTGGTATCGGCAGGAGGAGGAAAGAGACTTGATGTGGGGGATGAAGGAAAGAGCAGAGTCAAGTGTAACTCCAAGGCAGCGAACTTGGTTTGATGGGGAGATGGTGATACCCTCCACCGCGATAGAGAAGTCAGGAGGTGGGGAGGCATTGGAGGGAGGAATAAGTAGGAGTTCAGTCTTTGACATGTTGATCTTTAGGTGGTGGGAGGCCACCCAGGAGGAGATGCCAGATAAACAGTGACTGACTTTTGAAAGGACAGGGGGAGAGAGATCAGGGGTAGAGAGGTAGATCTGAGTTATATAAAGCAGCAATGTGTCTCCCAGCTAGGGATAAGCCGAACACCCCCATGTTCGGTTTGCATTCGAACTCGAACAATTTCAAAAGTTCGAGTTCGAACTCAAACTCAATGCAAGTCAATGGGGCTGAAAATTCGGTTTTTAGAGTGCCCTCCAAGAGGGCATATATGCTAGATATTTGCCATAAAAGGTGTATGGGGGTCCGGGTAGTGCCCTGGGGGACAGGAAACAAGGACAAAAAGTTTTAAAAAAAACATTTTTAAAGGAACAGTGAGTTTTTCATGAAATAAGGGTTAAAAATAAAAACGAAAAATTCCTTCAAATATCGTGCCTAGGAGGTCCCCATAACCTGCCCGTGAAGTAGCGGATTTCTAGGATGTATAGAAATATGTAAAAAACAAAAAATGACGTTTCATATGACGGTAAATGCTTTTCCTTTAATCTATCCATAAACAACTGCTTGGGGCGGCAGCCTGTATGAAAAGACATTTTAGGACGCGCAGATAAAGATAAGTGATTTTTGGCAAAATTATGGTGAAATTTATGCAAGCTTTGGATGAAAGTAACAATAGGTGCTTTAAAATTGGGCCTTTAGTGTCGGCAGCAGTGCCGTCACACCGTAACCCCTCTGAGGATATGAATCTGATACAGGCGTCAGTGGCAGTGCACCCAAATATTGTGCTTTTGGTGCTAGGCCTGCAAGTACTATCATACAGTAACCCGTCTGTGGTATTGTGGAAGAGTGCAGGGGTGGACCATGTTGTCCTATATTGAAAAGATATGAATCTGGTAAAGGCGTCAGTGCACCCAGATATTGTGCCTTTAATGCCAGGCCAGCAAGTATCATCATACAGTAACCCCTCTGTGGTATTGTGGAAGAGTGCAGGGTTGGACCCTGCGGTTCAAAAAATTAAAATGATATAAATCTGGCACAGGCGTCGGTGCAGCCAAATATTGTGCCTTTCATGGCAGCAAGTACCTTCACACCGTAACCCTTTTGTGGTATTGTGGAAGAGTTCAGTGCTGGAGGTTTTGTGAATGCAGAAGACATCCCCGATCTATTCCGTTATGTCAGCATCAGTGGATTGATAGCTGCTGATCCAGGACTGATTCATTTTTATAAATGTCAGCCGGTCTACAGAGTCGGTGGACAGACGCACTTTTTTGTCAGTAACAAAACCTCCAGAAAGCATGCTAGATGAAGGGCAACCTAGTAGCTGCATAGCATATTGGCTAACTTCTGGCCAGTGATCCAATCTCAACACCCAGTATGCCAGTGGATCAACTGCTGGAAAGGTATCCAGGTCTGCCCTTGCCCCTAGGTAGTTCTGCACCATATGGTGAAGACGCTGGCAATGGGTGCCTACATTTGATGTCCCTGGGCGTCGTGGACTAAAAAAATTTAAAAAGGCATCAGTCAAGCGGCCCCGGCCTTCACCAGTATTCCTCTGATCATCCGCAGCCTCAGAAGCACCTGTGTCATCACTTGTGTAACACCTTTCCAGGCACTGGTAGGTTACCAAGTGTTGCTTTAGAGCATCCTCAAGTTTTTTCATCCTTTGCTCCCTCTGTGCGGGCAGGATGAGCTCTGCAACTTTACCCTTGCATTGTGGATCAAGAAGGGTTGCCAACCAGTAATGATCCCTCTCCTTGATAGCACGAATCCTGGGGTCCTTTAGCAGGCTTTGCATAATAAGGGAGCCCATGCAGCGTATGTTGGAGGTGGCATTAGCTTCCGAGTCTTCCTGGTCAATGAGGATGAACGTATCGTGCACTTCCTCCTCCCAGCCACATACCAGTCCTTGTGTTTCTGGGCACACAAAACCCTCCCTTGAGGAATCCCCACCTTCAATGCCCCCACTACTTAAATATTCCTCCTCCTCCTCCTCCTCCTCCTGTCTGATCTGAGGAGGAGCCGCTGGAATGCTGTCTGCAGAAAGACTGGGGCCTTCAGAGCTAGGGAATGCCTCCTCTTCCTCCCGCTGCTCTGCCTCTAGAGCCACATCTATAATTCCCCGCAGAGTGTGCTCCAGCAGGAACACTAAAGGAATTGTGTCACTGATACATGCACTGTCCCTGCTTACCATCCTCGTTGCCTCCTCAAATGATGACAGTACAGTGCATGCATCCTTGATCATCAGTCACTGCAGGGGGGGGAAACCAAGTTGACCTGAACCTGTCCTTGTGCCATACTCACACAGGTACTCGTTGATGGCCCTCTGCTGCTTGTGCAGACGCTGCAGCATTGCTAATGTCGAGTTCCACCTGGTGGGCATGTCACAGATCAGACGGTTTGTGGGAAGGTGGAATTCTCTTTGAATTTCTGCCAGGCGAACGCTTGCTGGGAATGACCGTCTGAAGTGGCTGCAAACTTTTCTGGCCTGGCTGAGAAGCTCTGCCAGCCCTGGGTACCTGGTTAGGAAACGCTGTACCACTGGATTTAGGACGTGTGCTAGGCATGGTACATGCTTCAACTTACACTGGCGTAGGGCGGAGAGAAGGTTTCTGCCATTATCACAGACGACCATTCCCAGCTGAAGCTGGCGTGGTGTTAACCATCTCTGCACCTGCCCCTGCAGAGCTGACAGAATTTCTGGCCCGGTGTGGCTCCTGTCCCATAAACAAACCAGCTCAAGCACAGTATGGCATCTTTTTGCTTGAGCCATTGCATAGCCCCTGTCAGGCGTTGGTTTAACTGCCACTTCACCAGAGACACAGAAGGAGGAGGAACTAGAGGGAGAGGTGGTGGTGGAGCAGACAGACCTCATACAAGCAGCTTTCTGGAGGCATGGTGGATGAACAAGCTCCAATCTTCAGCTGATGGGATGCTGTCACATTGTGAGGAAGGAGCCGGTACATCCATTACTGTAGCATCATCCCTGTCAGTGGAGGTTGTAGGCAATGACATGGCAGGACATACAGTGGGGGTAGAGACAGATGAGGAGGTGGAGGACCTACGCAATGTTTTGTGCCAACGGGATGTGTGGCAGGTGGTCATATGTCGCCTCAAGCATGTGGTACCCAAGCGTCCGGTGTCTTTCCCACGCTTAAGCCTCATCTGACATAGATTACAAATAGCAACGGTGGGGTCTGCTGCACATTTCTTAAAGAACTCCCAGACAGCAGAGTTCCTGCATGTGTTCTTTGAGACAACAGCACTCTGCACCGGAGCAGCTCTGACATGTGATGCCTTGGACTGGCTAGTGCTACGGTTGGTCACAGAGGATGTTGTGCCTCGTGTTTGCTGTGCCTCCTCCTCCTCCCCCTCCTCCTCACTTGATTCCTCAATTTGATCTGGCACCCAGGTGGAGTCAGTGACCTCATCATCAATGTCATCTTCACCCCCTATCTCCTCGTCACTGGAGCCAACTTGGCAGTATGCTGCAGCTGCTGGGGCAACAGGAGTGCCAGTTATTTGTGTGTCATCACTGGCACCCCCTTCCTCTAGGTTGATTATACTCCCTTGCTCAACCTCAGAGATTGAATCAGAGCACTGTACTTGCTGCGCATCCTAAAGCAGCATGTCACTCTCGTTGTAGTCAAACAATTCAGCTGACTCCTCCGTGTGTGATAGCGAGGCTACGGCAGGAGTAGCTTTGGACATGGAGGCTGCATTAGATGCTTTGGCAGCTGAGGTGGACTGTAAAGCACTAGAAGCCTGGCTGGCAGAGGACTCGGAGGATGAGGATGGCCTGGCTAGCCAATCCACCAAGTCCTCTGTATGTTGCTGCTGCTTAAGACAGCCAGCACCAGTTAGAAAGGACAAGCGTGCCCCTGCAGAGGATGCACCACGTCCACCACGACCAGAGGCACAGTCTCCCGACACAGGGGCTGCTTGCCCTCTTATCTGTGGGAGTGTCTGCCTGTCCTTTTTGTTCTTTCAGACATGGGGAGTGATATATAGATTAATAAATACAGAACTCTGATTCAACTCTGGTATAAAGATTTAAATAACTCTGGTATAACTCAATGCGACACACTGATAGCTGGCAGCCAGTGACAAGAGACAGATCACCTCAATTCACAAGTGTTTTAAAGAAATTAGTGAGCCCAAAAAAACTTGCTGGCTGTGTGACGAGACACAGAAGATCACCTCAATTCACAAATGTTTTAAAGAAATTAGTGAGCCCCAAAATACTGCGTGGTACTGTTTGTGTGACGAGACACAGATCACCTTAATTCACAAATGTTTTAAAGAAAGTTGTAAACCCCAAAAACTTGCTGGCACAGTGACAAGACACACATCACCTAAATTCCCTGATATTTGGTAGAAATGACACCCAAAAAGACTTGCTGGCACAGTGACAAGACCCAGAAAATCACCTCAATTCACAAATGTTTTAAATAAAGTTGTAAACCCCAAAAAAACTTGCTGGCACAGTGACAAGACACACATTAACTAAATTCCCTGATATTTGGTAGAAATGAGACCCCCAGACCCCCCCCAGTAGCGTGGCAGACCGGCAGTAACAAGACACAACTATCTTCTTTGAAATCTCCTCTGAAATGCATGCAAAAGTGCTGCGTGGAAACCTTATATAGTGTGCTGCGGGACTTAGCTCTGTGAGCCCATGATTGGGCAAAGCTTCACTCCACAAAATGCATACACACCTGTATTCACACACACTCTCAAGAAATACATTCTCATTTTCACAAATCCAATCCTTTCTCACACTTATCTAGGGGATTAAATAAAAATTCCATAATCTAATACCGTAGTCCAAAGTGCGAGATCAAGGTTTGGTCTTTTTCAACATCCCAGCTTGAGACGCATAATCATTGAATGTCATCAGAGCTCCCACCATAGGGACTCCTGAACAAGCTGTCTCTTTGCGCTGGTTGCTTATTACCTGTGATCTTTGACCTTGACACAAAATGTCCATGATTCATTCCATAGGCAGTCATTGTGACTGTCAGATTTCTTGATGATGTGATACAGTTTTAGCAACAATAAAAAAAGAAAAGAAAATATGGTATACCCACTAATCATATACATCCATTCATTCATTGTCACTCTCAAGTGCACAAAAACAATAAAAAAATTAATTTACACAAGAAGAGACACAGATAAAAAATTTAAAATTTCCCTGCAAAGCCTATGGGCCTCACGCAACAAAAAGAAAGATCATACTGCATCCAACTCAATGCATTTAGAGAAAAATATATATATACAACTTTTGCTCAAAAGGGACATAGCCGAAGTGCATATTCCACCCATTTAAATATCAAAACATATTTAATTACTATCCTATTCAGTCTTGTTCAGTGTTTTGAAACAAACCTGGTGTTTATAAAACACACCAATCCTCAAATATAATCCAAAAAATAAAAACAACTTTAATTTTACCGAATTAAAACTTTCCATTTACCACTATATATGTCATGAAATGTATTTATGCAAATGCATTAAATTATATGTTCCTAAATACATTAATTAACTCTAATTTTAATTGGATGTGATCTTCAATAATCCTAAATGTGTCAGGGAATTTGAACAATATTGATTGTAACCAAACAACAAAAATAATAAAATATAAAATAATAAAAGACACAAAATAATTATCACTTAGACAACACAATGATAATCCATCAGCATATAAAAAATACATTATCTTCTTCTTTCTTTGTCTTCTGTCTTATTGGTTGAAAATAACTGTTTTGTAAAACTGACATATCTTAAGTTTTATTTCCAAATCAATGATCTTCTTTAATCACATGATTTATTGATGAGGTATTGAAAAATTAGACACCAGGCAATAAAACATTCTGATAATTCCTTATTATCCGGTTGATGTAACATTGTAATGTGAAATGATAATGTGTTTGATTAAATTTCCTTCAATTACAACAGCTTTATCAATATTGGTATTCAATAATCTTCCATCTAGCTCGATCAAAGTTGGCATGCATGGGTAATTTTCACCTAAAGTAAAAAACTTGGGAAAAAAAATGTATTATTAACCTGTCAAAAACTTTGAAATTGATATGGTTAAAATACTTTTAAAAAAATGCATGCAACACATTTTTGGGCACAAAGAAAAAGGAGGGGTCATGAGAGAGAGAAAATGGAGGGGGCTAGGAGAAGAATGTGAAAACTTTTTTTTTTTACTTTTGCAACGGTCACCAATTTTCTTAAAATGCTCTTCAATTCAAATAGAAAAACACATAACAAAAATATCATAAACTGGGAAAGAAAGTATAGAAGGGCATGTTAAAAATTGAGATTAAAGATAATTATCAATTATTTATGTGCACAGATCCCCAATTAGCAATATGACCAAATTAATCAAATGTTTTCCTGAAAAGAAAACAAACAATACTCAAGATATTAAATTACAATCTTTTATCTCCTTTTGTCACAAAAACAACCTTCTATTCCCACTCATCACTTTGCTACATACTTTAACATTCCTTTGAACAGCGCTACAAAACCTGTAGGCTCTTTCCACATAAACTTTAATCCTTCAATATCACTCCATCCTCTTAGATTGCAAGCTCTTAAACAGGACCTCTTTGCTTACTGTATTATGATGAACCTACATATATATATATATTCCATTATACAGGTTACAAAACCTGTAAATGACCTCAGTCAGCCATTTTCGCAATTATTCAATAGGGGACTCAAATATTACTATAATTATATCTTTAGTAGAGATTATCAGTCGTTCAGCAACAAAGAAACTACACAGGCATGCTTGTCCCTTATACAAGACATATAACCTATATTAAGGTGTGGCAATCCCTTTGTGCTGGACTCAAACAAAGACCAGAGGAAAAAAATAACTGACCATGCCTCTTTTGGGAAAATGTATAACTTATATTAAGGCAGATTGACGACGCCCATCACCTTGATACACTAGTTTTTTTGTATCATATTCATTCCTTTATAGCATCCTAACAAAACAACAAAAATAACTACATATTCCTTTATCCAACTTGCATTCCAAAAAAAACCTCACATTTAGATTAGGAAGAGAGTTAAGAGAAAAAAAAACTCATCGCAGGCCTGAATTAAGGGAGGGCTGCTTCCTTTTACATCTGCTTAGGGGGAGAAACACGGACACACGGCATTCAACTCTTTTTTATACTGGCAAAGCGACATATTCCAAAGGAAATCAGTCCCTATACACACAGAAACACAGACAGCTGTACAGTGTAATAAAATACAAAACATTAAAGATAAACACATACATTAAACAGTGAAATAAACAGACGTAATCAATGGCAAGAAACAATAAAAAAAAACAAAAAAAAAAACAAACGTGATATCTGAAAGAAAAAACAGTTTGCAAATCCATTAGAATCAGTTAGGTTATAAAATAAAATAGCGGCCAAACATACAGCAACGCGCGCAAAAAATGGCAAGAACGCAAAACAATTGTAATAGCGCGTAAAAGAAAATTGCTCTTCAATGGGAGCACAGGAAACCATTTTGCTATATAAGAAGAAATTAGACAAATCTAATCAATTAAAATAAAATGCTCACAATTACAAGCAGATATGGACGAGCCAGAAACTCCAGAACACAAAGGAGCTACAATACGGACACAAAGACAAACACATTTACTCAAACGCTAGAAACGTCTTTCAGTTTCCCGGGTGAGTGACATAACGAATACTCAGCACTAGAGCTTTTCAGGGTACATCAACATAACGAGTGAGTCACCGCTCATTAACAGCTCTCTATCGGGCGAGTTAACATAAACAAACAAGCATAATAAAACAGTTTGGTGGTTAAGGCTAGGGTCAGAGGAGCGTTTAGCCACACTTAATCATGGCCATGCTAGCAGAAAATGACGTCCAATGCCGGGCAACATACGAAGAATCGCCGCACGAACGTCCGTCCGCGCAACGTAAGTGGCAAATAAACATTTTTTCGAGAACGCAGAACCGCTAGTACTGACGTACAGAGTGCGCTGCGTCCGCTAGCGGCGTGTGTGAGTGATTAGGAGACGTCAGACGCTGCTAATGTCCGGCCTACAAACATCCAGACGCAAAAAGTGTTTTATTGATGATCCATAAAAAATCACGGCCGAAAATGCGCATCGTATGACCGCTATCGCGTATTCCGTGAAAAAATACGTCCATTCGTTCGAACGCACTTTTTCACGGACGACGCGAAAAATGCATTAGTCTGACCCTAGCCTAAAGGGCCACTACCCCCAAAAATGAAATGTCCTTATTGTTTTTATTTATGTTGCTGATATCTTACATGTGTTTTATTTTTCTGTTGTATATTTAGTTAAGAAAATATTTCCTCTATGTGTCACTGGGTGCATCCATTGTGTGATATTTTCCTCTATATGTGTCACTGGGTGCATCCATTGTGTGATATTTCCCTCTATATGTGTCACTGGGTGCATTCATTGTGTGATATTTCCCTCTATATGTGTCACTGGGTGCATCCATTGTGTGATATTTCCCTCCATATGTGTCACTGGGTGCATCCATTGTGTGATATTTTCCCCTATGTGTCGCTGGGTGCATCCATTGTGTGATATTTCCCTCTATATGTGTCACTAGGCACATTCATTGTGTGATATTTCCCTCTATATGTGTCACTGGGCGCATCCATTGTGTGATATTTTCCTCTATATGTGTCACTGGGTGCATCCATTGTGTGATATTTTGTGTTGTATCTTTCCATCACTTGCTCCTCACTGTGTGACTTTGGCCATAGCATTGAGGGAATGGGTCAGTCACCGACTCACATCATTGTATTGTGTGGGATGTATTTAAAGGACATCACCAGGGGTACCATTGAGTGTTGTAAACCCACTATCAGATCTCATTCAGTTGCCAACTCATCTTGGTTAGCCTAGACAGCACAATAGATACTCTGCAGCCTTGTCGAAACACCCCACTGATTCTTCACTCTGCTTTATCCTATACCACAGCTGTAAAGTGAGACTTGTCATAAAATTTTGGTAAATGTTGAATCTTGGCAAAAATCCACAAAATGGAAACAGGAGATTCAAACTAACTTTATTTTTCCTTTTTACATGCAATTACTTCAAACAAATAATATAAAACAGCAGTATGTGGTTTATGATGGGTTTGTGTTTTTGTTTGTAATGCACAAGTCAACTCAATACAGTATATGTTAGTGGTACTGTCTCTTTAACCACTGTCAGACTGTGGAAAGGCCACTTTCCAGTGTGAATTCTTTGTGCTTACGACAACATGCTTAAGGTTCCTCTACTGCATGAGTTCCTTGATGTATAACAAGAGCTGAAGTATAACTAAAACATTTCCCACATACAGAACATGAGAAAGGCTTCTCTCCTGTATGAATTCTCTCATGCATGACAAGCGATGATTTCTGAGCAAAACATTTCCCACATTCAGAACATGAGAAAGGCTTCTCTCCTGTATGAATTCTCTCATGCATGACAAGCGATGATTTCTGAGCAAAACATTTCCCACATTCAGAACATGAGTAAGGCTTCTCTCCTGTGTGAGTTCTCGCATGGACGGGAAGGCATGATTTCTGTGTAAAGCTTTTCCCACATATAGAACATGAGTAAGGCTTCTCTTTGTGAGTTCTCTGGTGTTTAATTAAAGCTGAGCCACTGCCAAAATATTTCCCACATTCAAAACATACATAAGGACTCTCTCCTGTGTGGGTTGTCTGATGTTTTAAAAGGGTGGAGCTACTGTCAAAACATTTCCCACATTGTGAACAAGATAAAAGCTTCTCTCCTGTGTGAGTTCTCTGATGTTTAGCAAGACTTGAGCTATGAATAAAATATTTCCCACATTCAGAACATGAGAAAGGCTTCTCTCCGGTGTGAGTTCTGTCATGCATTAAAAGGGATGATTTCTGGGTAAAACATTTCCCACATTCAGAACATGAGTAAGGCTTCGTTCCTGTGTGAGTTTTCTTATGGTTCAGAAGGTTTGATCTTCGACTAAAACATTTCCCACATTCAGAACATGAATAGGGTTTATCACCTGTGTGACTTCTCTCATGGCTGAGAAGATATGATTTCTGAGTAAACCATTTCCCACATGTAGAACATGAGAAAGGCTTCTCTCCTGTATGAATTCTTTCATGACCAAGAAGGCTTGCTTTCTGAGTAAAACATTTCCCACATTCAGAACATGAAAAAGGCTTCTCTCCTGTGTGAGTTCTCTGGTGTATAACAAGAGCAGAGTTACTGTCAAAGCATTTCCCACATTCAGAACATGAGTAAGGCTTCTCTCCTGTGTGAGTTCTCTCATGGATGAGAAGGATTGTTTTCTGAATGAAACGTTTCTCACATATAGAACATGAGTAAGGCTTTTCTCCTGTGTGAATTTTCTTGTGGTCAACAAGGTGTGATTTATATAAAAAACATTTCCCACATTCAGAACAAGAAAAGGGCTTCTCGCCTGTGTGAGTTCTCTCATGCCGGAGAAGGTATGATTTTCGAACAAAATGTTTCCCACATATAGAACATGAGTGAGGCTTCTCTCCCCTGTGATTTCTCTCATGGCTGAGAAGGTATGATTTCTGTAAAAAATGTTTCCCACATATAGAACATGAGTAAGGCTTCTTTCCCCTGTGAGTTCTCTCGTGGCTGAGAAGGTTTGATTTCAGTGAAAAACATTTCCCACATTTTGTACATGAAAAAGGCTTCTTTCCTGTGTGAGTTCTCACATGGCTGAGAAGGTATGATTTGTGAGTAAAACATTTCCCACAATCAGAACATAGGAATGATTTCTCTCCTGTGTGAGATCTCTGATGCCGTTCCAGATGTGATGTAAATGGGAAGCTTTCCCCACAAGTATCACAGGAGTGAGGCTTTCCTTTAGCTTGCTTTCTCCCATGTATAGATATACTCGTATCCATGGAAGGCATTTGCTCTATGAAGTCCTTTAATTCTATTGATTCCTCCTTAGTGTTGATTAGTAGGTTCCTGACCATTTGTCGTCCTCTGGGATCATTTCTGTGCAGAGAGTCTGAAAATAAATTGAAAAAATATGTTTTCACACAAACTTCATTAAAAGCGCAAACCTGCATTAACTGCACTTTATTACTGAATATAACATCATTATGTGGCCTGAATGCAATCACTGGGGCGCCTTAAATAAAGGTTCAAGACACCTACAGGGCAGTGCAACTCTTATTGCTGTGGCTGGAATCTGATCTGCATCACCGGCATTCTGACAGCAAGTCTTCCAAATAACAAGATTGTGATCAGTCAGACGCCAGGCCACAGAGCACGAGCAGCAGCAGCTTCATCCTGCAGCAACAAACACCAGAAACACTGACTGTGACCAACCACTTGGCGGCCAGAGCCAAGCTGAGTAGGAAGCCCAAACCAGAGCAGGAATAGAGAAGAATGTCCATCGTTCAGTCTTTAGTGAACCAGTAAAACCACTAACTTTAGATCCCTTTAACAGACACAGAGGACCCCATGTCTGCCCCATTTATAGAGGGGAAATCCAGCTGAGCTTTCCATGCAGGAACCAATGGCCTCGACATGTCTATAGGGAAACACAAGGCGAACCCAAGCCCCAGCGAACGGGAGAGCCATCACGAGACAAACCACGACACGGCCAGGGGACACATATATTCAATGATGAGGAAACTGGTGACCGAAAGGTGAGGAGCAGATACGTCTCACAAAGCCTCATAAATGGTATTTTACCCCAATTATTTCAGCATTTCTACTAGAAGCAATCGCAGCTTATTGTCGTATAAAATTAAACTGAAGAAACCGGGAGAAAATGTTTTACTTTCCTGAGAGCCTGTCTGTGATACTAACCTGGACCGGTATTCCCATGATCCTCCATGTCCTCATATCCCCGGCGCCCCCTGACACACGGCTCCTCCCCTCTCTCCCGGCGCCCCCTGACACACGGCTCCTCCCCTCTCTCCATCTCCCGACGCCCCCTGACACACGGCTCCTCCCCTCTCTCCACCTCCCGGCGCCTCCTGACACACGGCTCCTCCCCTCTCTCCATCTCCTGGCGCCTCCTGACACACGGCTCCTCCCCTCTCTCCACCTCCCGGCGCCTCCTGACACACGGCTCCTCCCCTCTCTCCATCTCCTGGCGCCTCCTGACACACGGCTCCTCCCCTCTCTCCACCTCCCGGCGCCCCCTGACACACGGCTCCTCCCCTCTCTCCATCTCCCGGCGCCCCCGGACACACGGCTCCTCCCCTCTCTCCATCTCCCGGCGCCCCCTGACACACGGCTCCTCCCCTCTCTCCATCTCCCGGCGCCCCGTGACACATGGCTCCTCCCCTCTCTCCATCTCCCGGCGCCCCCTGACACACGGCTCCTCCCCTTTCTCCATCTCCCGGCGCCCCCTGACACACGGCTCCTCCCCTCTCTCCATGGCGGATATAAGTGCAGGAATCCCATTGATCCGTCCTGTGAAGAGAAAATGTCCAGAAAGATCTTATGATCCAACAGCAATAGAAGATGTTTTGTATGAAGCTGCCTGTGAAGGAGGGGGAGATATCCTTACCCAGAGAGCATAGGGTCTGGTAATTCTCCATCATCACATCCCTGTAAAGCTCCTTCTCTTCTTCCTTTAAACAGTCCCACTCCTCCTGGGAGAAGTAAACGGCCACGTCCTCAAACTCACATTCAGCCTAAACAGCAAATGACCTCATTAATGTGACGCCATTATTTATCAGCACAAACTCACATATATCATGAGGAAGATTTCCTGCTTTCCCTGGCAATCTGGCGTCTCCCCCCCCCCCCGTGTAACTCATTCAAGCTTCCCCTCCCCCCATCACTAGAGGAAGAAGGGAGGAGATAAGAGACATTGTAATGTCTGGGTCAATGTCTGCCTTACCTGTCCGTTCAGCCGCTCCTCTGTCTCTGACATGTGACCCGGGAACCTCTCCATCACCTCCTCCTTCCCTGACATGTGACCTGGGGACCTCTCCATCACCTCCTCCTTCACTGACATGTGACCCGGGGAGCTCTCCATCACATCCTCCTTCACTGACATGTGACCCGGGGACCTCTCCATCACCTCCTCCTTCACTGACATGTGACCCGGGGACCTCTCCATCACCTCCTCCTTCACTGACATGTGACCCGGGGACCTCTCCATCACCTCCTCCTTCACTGACATTTGACCCGGGGACCTCTCCATCACATCCTCCGTCTCCGACATCTGACCCGGGAACCTCTCCATCACCTCCTCCGTCTAGTTTATTATCCGGTAGTCATGCAGTGAATTTCTTTATCCAATCACCGGCCTCTGGTCCGCGTTTAGACAAACCCCAGGCAGGCTGTAAGATGGACAGATATCACTATATCACTGTATAAGGGTATCACAGAATCCACAGCAATAAAACTCACAGTAATGTGCGAGGATGAAGTTGGTATCTTATTCAGATAAAGAGTTCATACAAGTAACTGATGTTTTTAAAGGGTTAAATGCTTTTGGGCCACTGATTTCAATATGGATTCTCATTGAGTTGGATGCCCTCGGTTAAAAACAGTGGCCCAACATGGGTCGTGATTTGGCCAAGCTGTGAGACTGCTGTCTGAATTGAGCTCCTGACCAGGCTACGCTTCCACAGCTTAATCTAGCCTCCACTGATTAGCCCTGGACTTTATTGGACCCTGAGGGGTTACCTGTCATGCCCAGGAGCAAGTCAAACTGCAAATTGAGCCAACCTGACACTGCTCAGTGTTTCCCCCAGCTCCCTGCGGCAGCTCGCTCAGAAAGGGGCAGGATGGCAGTGGAGTCAGGCCTATCATAGGCAGAAGTTGAGCACTTCCTGATGCCCTGGAGGAGGAATTGCACCTAGATAGGATCCATAGAGCCCTTACCCAGGTTCCAACGAACACCCATGGGTTGTGGTGCTCAAGTGCCGATATTACTCCATAAAGGATGACCTACTGCAGGTGGCCAGTGATGGCACCCATTTGATCTAACGGGTCACCCCATATCTCTTCAATGATCGGGCTCCTTCTACGCATCAGAAGAGAAGAGTGTAACGGCCTCTCACAGAGCTTCTTCGGTATAAGGTTGTCTGGTACCACTGGGGGTTTCCTTTCCACCTCATCGTACCCCATGATAGGGCCCTCCTTTCCCTGTGCTCACCAGCCGATGGCACTCAACTGTTGGAGACTTGGGGATCCCCATGCCTGCGGAACTATTTAGGTGCCGAACAGAGACTGTGGAAGTGAAGTACCGGCCTTAACACAACACCAGGCCTGGGTTAACCTCGTCACCCACACCAAAGAAGTGCCTTGTAGTTCTCTGCTACTCCAGTTTTGTGCTCCCTCATCTTCCCTTTCTGCCCTGCTCTCCCTGGGCCTGTACCGATCGACCTTGCATTCGCCCATGAATTTTTACTCTGACATTATCATGGTTGGCTGACCCTTCTATAGCTCTTGTTTGTGCACGCTCTCATGGCCCATTGCCCCGGGCCTTAATGTTACCGGGGAGGCGGGTGGCAGGGTTGAGGGTAACCCAGTGAGGATGAGCCATTATAGGAGTGGATGCCCTGTTTCCTTTTTATTATTCACATGACTATTGTATGGATCGAACTGTAAATAGCGGTTTCAGTATGGATGATTGTCAAGTGTGAGCAAAGTGCTGAGCCCAATGTGCATGTGATCCCAAAACTGAATACAGGACCACGGTGTAAGGGATTTATCAAATAAACCAATACAAAAGGGCAAACGATGAAACATAAAAGATTATAGAGAAATAAAAGCAATAACAGGGATGTCGATAAACAGGAAAAGGAGGCAGACAGAAGACACGAAAAGGGCCGACTATATAGACACAGATGCAGACGTAGAAGTAAAATGACTGACTATGGAGGCAGAGACAGAAGGAAAAGGGCTGACTATGGAGACACAGAGGCAAAGAGAGAAGGAATAGGGCTAGACACAGTACTAGTATATGAAAAGGGTAGGAAAAGACAGATACATAAGGAACTCACAGGCTGGCACTGGAGGCGGAGGGCAAAAAGGGCATGAGGAGCTCAGAGCAAAGAGTGTGGTAAGAGTCTCCACAATAGGAGCTGTACAGGCGAGGCTCTCCGCAATACGAGCTGTACAGGCGAATGCCAGGTGCCGGCAGAGGTAAGAGTTGGGGCCCTATACACCCATGAGAGCTGGGGGCCCTATACACCCATGAGAGCTGGGGGCCCTATATACCCATGACAGCTGGGGGCCCTATACACCCATGAGAGCTGGGGGCCCTATACACCCATGAGAGCTGGGGGCACTAAATACCCATGAGAGCTGGGGCCCTATATACCCATGAGAGCTGGGGGTCCTATATACCCATGAGAGCTGGGGGCAATATACACCCATGTGAGCTGGGGGCAATATATACCCATGAGAGCTGGAGAACAATATATACCCATGAGAGCTGGGGGCACTATACACCCATGAGAGCTGGGGGGCAAATATATCCATGTGAGCTGGGGCAATTATATCCATGTGAGCTGGGGCAATTATATCCATGTGAGCTGGGGGGCAATTATATCCATGTGAGCTGGGGCAATTATATCCATGTGAGCTGGGGCAATAATATCCATGTGAGCTGGGGGCAATTATATCCATGTGAGCTGGTGGGCAATTATATCCATGTGAGTTGGGGGCAATATATATCCATGTGAGCTGGGGGACAATTATATCCATGTGAGCTGGGGGGCAAATATATCCATGTGAGCTGGGGCAATTATATCCATGTGAGCTGGGGGCAATTATATCCATGTGAGCTGGTGGGCAATTATATCCATGTGAGCTGGTGGGCAATTATATCCATGTGAGCTGGGGCAATACTATCTTTTTTTATATTGCAGGGGGAAAAAAAGTAAAAATATAGATTTTTGGGGGGGCCTTCATGGATTCTTGCACTGGGGTCCTCAGGTTTCTAGTTATGCCACTGCATTGTGCAGTGTCAGACCTGAGCCTTGCTGCCAAAATGGATATTGAAAATGTTTATGGAGTGGTGGGCCATCTTGGGAGTTCCAAACCTTCCCTCTGTTGTTCCCTCCGTGTTTTTTGTTTTTGCCACTGGATGTTGATCGTCTACTCCACTGTTTGGTCTGACCACTGTCCTGTTTCTTTTTTTCTGTTCTTTCTCTATATTCTTTTCTCCTTTCTCCCTTTTTCCCCTCCCTATTCCTTTACTTTGTCCAGTTAGAGCGCCTACGGCTCCAGTATCTGGTCTGAGGTCTGTATACATGTATCTTGAGTGGGTATATCTGGTCTGAGGTCTGTATACATGTATCTTGAGTGGGTATATCTGGTCTGAGGTCTGTATACATGTATCTTGAGTGGGTATATCTGGTCTGAGGTCTGTATACATGTATCTTGAGTGGGTATGTCTGGGGTCTGTATACATGTATCTTGAGTGGGTATGTCTGGGGTCTGTATACATGTATCTGAGTGGGTATATCTGATCTGAGGTCTGCAAGTATATATGTATCGGAGTGGGTATGCATTTATGAGGTCGGAGTGGGTATACATATATATCGGAGATTAGGTGTGTGGTCAGGGTGTGTGCAGACTCTGCAGGGGGTAAATGGGGCGTTTGGCCATCCATTTCAATGTAAACATAAACTGGACAGGCTTTCAGTGAAATCCTAAATTATTTATTGGAAAGCGTCACATGACTTTAAATAAAAGTATCAGAACTCGGTATCGGTGAGTACCTGAAAAAAGGATCGGTACTTGTACTCGGTCCTAAGAAAGTGGTATCGGGGAAACCCTACTCAGGACTTTTTGAAGCCCTCTCTGGATACTCTGTTAATACAAATTAAACAAGAAATACACGACAACTTTGCAAGTCATAAGAAAGATCTTGCTGAAGTCATCAGCAGAATAAAAGATACAGAAAAGAAGATCGTCCACCTTGAATTTATAGCAGCTGCACAAGAGCAGCAAAATAAAGGATAACCAAACTACATACAAGATCCGGATGAAACGCTGGCTGATATAGAAGACCGTTCCTGGAGGAACAATTTAAGATTCAGTAACATCCCAGATAATGAAAAAACAATGAGGTGGAAAAAATGGCGCAGATAATGTGCAGATGGTCGGTCTTGGGTAGCAGCAAGGGCACAAACGCACACTCCCAAGTGCGAATAGTCAATGGATAAAATAATGGGTAGAGTCCTCGCGCTTTCGCCAAGTGTCCAGTGAGTAATACTTCAAGATAATCTAGAAAACATAATAGGAGACATACATTGCGCAGTACATCCTTATGACACCTGGTTTCCAGAGAGAAAGTATTCAACTCACTTTTTTCTGAGCCCCATAAAGTCGGCTCTGGACTATATAGGCATATATCTGTGGATATGATCTCACCAGCCCGTCCTACCAGCAACCATCCGTGGTGATAACCTGGTCCATAGATGAAATATTGGATCCCCGGGATATGTCACAGACGAAAAGTCGGCAGGATAAAATAAAGTAAAATTTATTGCAGCACTACTAGCCAAACCAGAAAAATTCTCCCATTTATCTCACTTTCCAAATCGGCTATATTGACCTAGAATTTTCAGTTCTCCAGCCATTCTCCTGGTTTTCACCTCTCTCTGAATAACCCTGATAATGTCAGTGTTTCCCAAACCTGTCCTCAGGACCTGCTGACGCGCCACGTTTGACAGATATCTGTAGCGCAGCACAGGTGATAGAATTTGTTGCTCACTGATTGATTGCAGGATTTCCGCAAGGTGATCTGCAAAACCTGGCCTGGATGAGGGTCCCGAGGAGAGGTCTGGGAACCACGGCTTTATGTGAAGAGACACAGACTCAGCACTGACCTGCAGCCGGATCCGCCGAGGTAAAAATGGCCACTTGCCCCGGAAATGCTTCTCATCCAGCCTGCACTGAACGAGCCCCTCCCTCCTGCAAACGGGCAGAGCTGTAAACACCAGACACACGCTCCCTCTTGACAAATGCTTCTATGTGTGTACATGTGACAGGGAGCCCTGGCAGGAATGTGTAAGTCACATGGCAGGTTATATAAAGCAGCAATGTGTCTCCCAGCCCCCACTCCCTGTGTCTGTGTTAATCTCCTCTGTCATGGCGGTGCTGTATGGCTCGTGTCATAGTTTGTGGTGGTCGGGGGTTAAGGAGCCTCTTCTGATGTCATGTCGCGCTGTGTCTGCTCTGACATTGTCTCTCATGGCCGGATTTCTAATATTATTCATTTATTTATTCTGTCCTCACATATTTCAGGGAATCACACAAACCCCACCCGGGGCCACTGAGGTAAACGAAGCCCCTCAATATCTCCACACAGGAGAGCTGATATATCAATGTGTGAGCCGACATACAGCCGGGAATACCCCTAACCGACAATCCCAACACGTCTCACACAGGAGAGCTGATATATCAATGTGTGAGCCGACATACAGCCGGGAATACCCCTAACCGACAATCCCAACACGCCTCACACAGGAGAGCTGATATATCAATGTGTGAACCGACATACAGCCGGGAATACCCCTAACCGACAATCCCAACACGCCTCACACAGGAGAGCTGATATATCAATGTGTGAGCCGACATACAGCCGGGAATACCCCTAACCGACAATCCCAACACGCCTCACACAGGAGATCTGATATATCAATGTGTGAGCCGACATACAGCCGGGAATACCCCTAACCGACAATCCCAACGAGCCTCACACAGGAGAGCTGATATATCAATGTGTGAGCCGACATACAGCCGGGAATACCCCTAACCGACAATCCCAACACGTCTCACACAGGAGATCTGATATATCAATGTGTGAGCCGACATACAGCCGGGAATACCCCTAACCGACAATCCCAACACGCCTCACACAGGAGAGCTGATATATCAATGTGTGAGCCGACATACAGCCGGGAATACCCCTAACCGACAATCCCAACACGCCTCACACAGGAGAGCTGATATATCAATGTGTGAGCCGACATACAGCCGGGAATAACCCTAACCGACAATCCCAACACGCCTCACACAGGAGAGCTGATATATCAATGTGTGAGCCGACATACAGCCGGGAATACCCCTAACCGACAATCCCAACACGCCTCACACAGGAGCTCGGGAACACCTTATAAAAACAGAACTTATTCAATAGTAACACGAGAAGAATGAGACATTTTTTCCCTACTCAACTTTTCTGGCTGATTTTCACTAGTTTTGCGTTTGGCCGGGGTTTGTGTCACTACTGGTAGCATGGGGTGATACCTGGACCCTACAGAGGTTGCACAGGCAGTCCGACTCTTCCAGGACAGCACATCAATACGTGCCATTGAAGGTTTGCTGCGTCTCCCAGCACAGTCTCCAGAGCATGGAGGAGATTCCAGGAGACAGACAGTTACTCTAAGAGAGCTGGACAGGGCTGTAGAAGGTCCTTAACCCATCATCAGGACTGGTATCTGCTCTTTTGTGCAAGGAGGAACCGGGTGAGCACTACCAGAGCCCTATAAAATGACCTCCAGCAGGCCACTGGTGTGAATGTCTCTGACCAATCAGAAACAGACTTCCTGAGGATGGCCTGATTGCCTGGCCTCCTTTAGTGGGCCCTGTGCTCACTGCCCGGCACTGTGGAGCTCGATTGGCTTTTGCCATTGAACACCAGAATTGGCAGGTCCACCACTGGCGCCCCGTGCTTTACACAGATGAGAGCAGGTTCACCCTGAGCACATGTGACAGACGTGAAAGGGTCTGGAGAAGCCGTGGAGAACGTTATGCTGCCTGTAACATATTGCTTTGCTTGCCCATGCTAACTCAGAAACATAGAATATGTGGTCAGATAAGAACCTCTCGGCCCATCTAGTCGCCCAATTCTATGGATCCTTTCCCTGGATTTATCTTTTATTTAGGAAAGCCTTATGTCTATCCCATGCCGGCTTAAACTTCCTGTTTTAGCCTCTACCACTTCTACTGGAAGCTGCTCCATGTATCTGAGATAAAAGATAAGTATCAAAAATAAATAATAGTAAAGTAGTGTAGTGCTGGTTTAAAACACTGTTGATGTATTACTCGGGTTTGGCCACCAGAGGGAGACAAGCGCAATGTAGAGATACTGGACGATGGGACTACGTTTTCCAGCATGCTTTGCGGCGGGAACAGGAAGTGGGTGGAGAGAAAGGACATACATCCGCAGCCTCGTGCAGAGGAGAGCCAGTGCGTGCTGAGGGGTGAACTGAGCAAGACGCACGTGAGACAGGAGCGATTGTGACCAGGCTGGAGAGCAGGCGCTGCCTTGCGGACGCTGGAGATCGGTTTCAGTGACTTGCCAGAGACCCAGTAATCCACCGCTTAGAGGTTTGCACAGACACAGAGCTGCAGATTGGACCCCGAGTTAGGAGACCGTGATGATCTAATGGGAGTGCAGGCGGTAAGCTGAGAACCTTGTTGCAAAGACGGACAAGCAAGAAAAGCGGATCCGGTGGCACAGAGTCCCAGCGTAAATCAGCGGAGAGACGTCCTTGGTCGGGCAGCGGAGCAGATTGTCTGGCGGATGGGTGAGAGGCCTTCCAGGCCACAGTAAAGTTAACAAAGCACGCTGCAGTTTGTTTAAATCCACAGGGCCCCAACTTGACTAGTCGAAGATACACGGAATCCATTCACTGGCCAGTCGAATCTAGTACCCGGGTACCAATACACACATACACGCACACCTTCTTGGGACACAAACTGTACGGGTCTTACACTCCGGCAACAAAGGGGTTAAAATTTCCTTTTTACCGCTGCGCGTTTCTCGAATTACGAATTCCTGTAAAATATATATATATACAGTATACCGTGCTTGCTTTATATATGCCAGTTTATTTGAAACCAGTAAACTATATAATTTATAAAATCCACAACACTGCTGGTGTATATTTATTCCCTAGTGCGGGGAGACTGACCCGAGGTTTAAATTCAGCGGCTCCTCCGGGAGTGAGCGCTACAGTAGTTTCTCCAAAAAGCCCGAGCAGTGACTCTTTCTGCCTTCAGTATACATTCTTTTTCCGTGCGATAGTGAAGGGTCATATTTTATCCTTTGTGGTTATATATTCTATGGGGTACGCTTGTTAAAAAAATTAGAAATGGGAACCCGTTACTTTATTATTCTGAGAAAATACATGATTTTAGCTAAAACTGAAAAAAATAATTAGTGCAGCGTCATTGTTCACATTATAATTGCAACGTGACCAATAGTGCTGCATTAATAGATAAAAAATACCAAATTTTCCATTTAATTTTGTTTACACATAACCTGGTCTTGATGTTCGCTATGATTGGAAAGGTCATGCTCTGTCCTTTCCAATCATACCAAACATGACCGTCTATCTTCCACTGATCGGGAAATAGGGGGGCCCAAATGACCCCCTATCTCCACCATAGGGATTTTCATAGGGATATCCCTTGGAGGCCACAGGTTAATTCCCTGATGTCATCACACCCATGTGCGACGATGTAAGTGGGTGGGGGGAGGCCCCGGATGCTTGGCTGACATCCAAGATGTCAGCCACCTCTGGGAGCAGTCCGCAATCCGGCACTGTTAAAGAGAGGCACACTGTGACCTTTAAAGCGATGCCACTCTTTCTTTTTATATTATTCACTACTGATTGGGAGAGGGGTCCAAAGGACCTCCCCCTTCAGCAGGGCCAGTGCTAGACTATTTTGCACCCTAGGCAAGACTTGCACACCCCAAAAAAAGAAAGCTCACATAGGTATATTTGCCCCAAGCTCTCACATGGGTATATCTGCCCCAGCTCTTACATGGTATATTTGCCCCCAGCTCACACATGGGTATATCTGCCCCAGCTCTTACATGGTATATTTGCCCCCAGCTCTTACATGGTATATTTGCCCCCAGCTCTTATATGGGAATATTTGCCCCCAGCTCTTACATGGGAATATCTGCCCCCAGCTCTTACATGGGTATATTTGCCCCAGCTCACACATGGACATATCTGCCCCAGCTCTTACATGGTATATTTGCCCCCAGATGTTACATGGGTATATTTGCCCCCAGCTCTTACATGGGTATATCTGCCCCAGCTCACGCATGGGTATATTTGCCCCCAGCTCACACATGGGTATATTTGCCCCAGCTCTTACATGGTATATTTGCCCCCAGCTCTTACATGGGTATATTTGCCTCCAGCTCTTACATGGGTATATCTGCCCCAGCTCTTACATGGGTATATTTGCCCCCAGCTCTTACATGGGTATATCTGCCCCCAGCTCACGCATGGGTATATTTGCCCCCAGCTCACACATGGGTATATTTGCCCCCAGCTTTACATGGCTATATCTGCCCCAGCTCACACATGGGTATATCTGCCCCAGCTCACACATGGGTATATCTGCCCCAGCTCGCACATGGGTATATCTGCCCCCAGCTCACACATGAGTATGTCTGCCCCAGCTCACACATGGGTATATTTGCCCCAGCTCACACATGGGTATATTTGCCCCCAGCTCACGCATGGATATATCTGCCCCAGCTCTTACCTGGGTATATTTGCCTCCAGTTCCGTCTCTCTCCCTCGGCACCTTGACTCCTTCCCGCCAGCGACTGACGTGAGGGCGCGCGTGCTACAGCCAGCCCCAATACATGCCGGTGTCGCCGCGTCAGCCGCTGGCGTGAAGGAGACAGAGGCGTGGACTTGGCAGCACCAAGTCCACGCCTCTGTCTCCTTAATGCCTGCGGCGACGCTGGCATGTATTGGGGCTGGTTGTAGCACGCGGCCGCCCCAGGGACAAAATGTTTTTTATTTTGGTCGAGCCCGGCTGCGCTCTAGGTGCCCGCCTAGCGGCAGCGCCGGTCCTGCCCTTCAGGCACTCTCCTGGCTCTGCCGGGGCGGGTCACCTGAAACTGACGTCTTCGCACGCCGGCTCGATGACGTCAGTGTGCCGGGACGAGTCATATGGGACAGTCTGACTTCAAAGGCTCCGTCCCAAATGGTTGGGGGTCTCCCCTGGCCCTGCAGAGACCCATGACATGTGAGGGATGCTGAAGATGTCCCCCACATGTCATCCGCAGGGAAAGGGTTAAATATAAAGCTGGCAGTATCCTCAAAACCAAACGTTTTCTTTCTCGTTCAGATAGAGGTGAGGCAGAAGTAGAGCGGCGGCTGAGGAGGACTCGGCACATGAGCCGTAGCAGAGATTGCATTAAAGGGGAGTCAGAGGTGGAACGGCAGCTGAGGAGGAAGAGTCGGGGAGCCGGTGCCGAGATTAGCATAGAGGGGAGGTGTGAATCAAGACCCCCATTCCTATCCACCATTAGTATATCCTGGCTGTTTCACACCTCATGCCTTCAAAGTGCTTGTTTCTGTGTTGGTGCTGGTGTTGGACAGACCAGACCCCGTCTAATGAGAGCATTCAATCATGAAGCCATAATGCTATATATGAAGGTAGCAGGGTGTTCTCCTATCGTGGCCCTTATGATTGACATACAGTTGTGTTCAAAATTATTCAACCCCCACTGAAATTGAGTGTTTTGGCCAGTTTGACATTGATTTTGATCATTCAGTCATCTTGCTTACAATTAAATCAAAGAGGCACGTGTAGCTCAGAGAAATATAACATAACATTTATAATGAAATAACCACAAATGTCTTTTCTGTGCTCACATCATTATCAGTTTTATTCAACCCCCAAGTGACATTCAATCTTAGTACTTAGTACAACATCCTTTTACAGTTATAACAGCTTTTAAACGTGAAGCATAGCTTGACACAAGTGTCTTGCAGCGATCTACGGGTATCTTCGCCCATTCGTCATGGGCAAAAGCCTCCAGTTCAGTCACATTCTTAGGCTTGCGCTCTGCAACTGCTTTCTTTAAGTCCCACCAGAGGTTCTCAATCGGATTTAAGTCAGGTGACTGCGATGGCCACTCCAAAATGTTCCAGCCTTTAATCTGCAACCATGCTCTAGTGGACTTGGAGGTATGCTTGGGATCATTGTCCTGTTGAAAGGTCCAACGTCTCCCAAGCCTCAGGTTTGTGACGGACTGCATCACATTGTCATCCAATATCTCCTGGTACTGAAGAGAATTCATGGTACCTTGCACACGCTAAAGCTTCCCTGTACCTGCAGAAGCAAAACAGCCCCATAGCATGATTGACCCCCCCACCATGCTTCACAGTAGGCAAGGTGTTCTTTTCTTCATAGGCCTTGTTCTTCCTCCTCCAAACATAGCGTTGATCCATGGGCCCAAACAGTTCTAATTTTGTTTCATCAGTCCACAGAACACTATCCCAAAACTTCTGTGGTTTGTCCACATGACTTTTGGCATACTGCAGTCGACTCTTCTTATTCTTTGGAGACAGCAAGGGGGTGCGCCTGGGGGTTCTGGCATGGAGGCCTTCATTACGCAGTGTGCGCCGTATTGTCTGAGCTGAAACTTCAGTACCCACATCTGACAAATCTTTTCTCAGTTCCTCAGCAGTCACACGGGGACTTTTCTCCACTCTACGCTTCAGGTAGCGCACAGCAGTCGAAGTCAGCATCTTCTTTCTGCCACGACCAGGTAGCGTTTCAACAGTGCCCTTTGCCTTGAATTTGCGAATGATGCTTCCTATGGTCTCTCTTGGTATGTTTAACATCTTTGCAATCTTCTTATAGCCATTGCCCTTCCTGTGAAGAGTAATCACCTCTTCTCTTGTCTTCCTGGACCATTCTCTTGACTTCACCATGTTTGTAACCACACCAGTAAATGTCTAGAAGGAGCTGAGTATCACAGTAATTTTAAAGCTGCCTAATTGGTGCTTATTATGCTTTATTGCTGCTCCGTGACATCCACAGGTGGTTTCAATACCTGATTGAAAACACTTGAATGAACCTCTGTTCTTCAGAGTGGTAGTCTTTAAGGGGTTGAATAATTGTGTCAATGAAGAATTCACAAAAGAAACATTTACTACTGTATTACAAAACCAATTGATGTCATTTTAGTTGCATATGGTTCTTTAAAAAGTCCTTGTAGGATTTCATTCTGAATACAATTACAAATGTCACTAAATTCCCGAAAACACTTTACAGCATTGGGGGTTGAATAATTTTGAACACAACTGTAGGAATAAAGGGAGGTACTTGTCCGTTAAACTTTAAAAGTATATGTGACGTACCGCCGGGCTTGTCCCCCTTATGCGTCCTGAAAAGGGACAAAATACCCCGAGCCCAGACACAAATGGTTCCCAAAAATACCGGATAGAACTGGTAATCCCAATCATGGGTCAAACGGCCAACACCACAAAGCTATTAAATAGGGGTTTAATACATAAAAAGCTAGTACACGAAAACAGATCCCCTGCTGCCTTGTCTAAACATTCCCTCCCCCACCCCATTGCCTCTTCACTCCGGCTTTATCCTGTATCACAGCTGTAAAGCGAGACTTCCATAAGATTTTGGAAAATGTTGCATCATGGAAAAAGTCCACAAAATGGAAACAGGATTCAAAATAGCTTTATTTTTCCTTTTTACATGCGATTACTTCAAACAAAGAATATAAAACAGCAGCAGTATGTGCTTTATAATGTGTTTGTAATGCACAAGTCTTCTCGTTACAGCTTATGGTAGTGATATTGTCCCTTTAACCACGGTGGAAAGGCCTTTACAACGACAAGCTTAAGGTTCCTCTACTGCGTGAGTCCCCTGATGTATAACAAGAGCTGAACTATAACTAAAACATTTCCCGCATACAGAACATGAGAAAGGCTTCTCTCCTGCGTGGGTTTTCTGATGTCTATCAAGGGTTGAGCTCTGGCCAAAACATTTCCCGCATGCAGAACATGAAAAAGGCTTTTCTCCTGTGTGAGTTCTCTGGTGTACATCAAAGGATGATCTATAACTAAAGCATTTCCCGCAAAGAGAACATGAATAACGCTTCTCTCTTGTGTGAGTTCTCTGATGTGTAGCAAGATGTGAGCTGCTGATAAAACATTTTCCACATTCAGAACATCTGTAAGGACTTTCATCAGTGTGAGTTATCTGATGTGTAACAAGGTTTGAGCTCTGGGTAAAACATTTCCCACATACAGAACATGAATAAGGCTTTTCTCCTGTGTGAGTTCTCTGGTGTAAAATAAGAGCCGAGCCACTTCCAAAATACTTCCCACATTCAGAACATCCATAAGGACTCTCTCCTGTGTGAGTTATCTGATGTTTAACAAGGGTTGAGCTACAGGCAAAGCTCTCCCCACATTCTGAGCAAGAGAAAGGCTTCTCTCCTGTGTGAGTTCTCTGATGTGCAGCAAGAGATGATCTATACCTAAAACATTTCCCGCATTCAAAACACGAAAATAGCTTGTGTCCCTTGTGGTTTTTCTGATGTTCGACAAGAGATGAGCGTCGAATAAAACATTTCCCACATTCAGAGCATGAAAAAGGCTTTTCTCCAGTGTGATTTCTGTGGTGGGCAAGAAGAACCGAGCGACTGTTAAAACATTTCCCACATTCTGAACATATAAAAGGCTTCTCGCCCGTGTGAATTCTCTGATGCTTAACTAGTTCTGATTTCAAGCTAAAGCACTTCCCACATTCAGAACATGAAAAAGGCTTCTCGTCCACATGAGTTCTCCGATGTGAAATAAGAGCCGAGCTACTGATGAAACATTTCCCACAATCCTTGCATAGAAAAGGTTTTTCTCCTGTGTGAGTTCTCTGGTGAATAATCAGAGCTTGGCTGTCGCTGAAACATTTCCAGCATCGAGAACAAGAAAAAGGCTTCTCTCCCGTGTGAGTTCTCTGATGCCTGACAAAAGTTGATTTCTGTCTAAAACATTTCCCACAGTCAGAACATGAATAAGGCTTCTCTCCTGTGTGAGTTCTCTGGTGTATAACAAGAGCGGAGTGACTGCCAAAACATTTACCACATTCAGAACACGAAAAGGGCTTCTTCCCTGGGTGAGTTCCTGGATGTTTATCCTTGGGACCAATGCATTCTTCAAATTCAGAATGTGAAGACGTTTTTTCATCTGTTTCTATTTTCACGCCTGCAGACACATGGGTATCCACAGAACGTCCATCCTCTACAGGCTCCACTGATCCAAGCGCATCATCATCACATGTCATCCATGGATTTCTCTCCTTGTGACGTCTTTCCGCATAATTTGTGTGCAGGAAGTCGTCTGACAGACATAACAGGGACGAAAGGACATTAAAAGAATTACAAAGAGAGTAACAAAGTGACACGTACAGTCAAATAAAATGAAATATTTCAGAATAAACATGAAAATACTGCAATTACTATAGGAACTGTTATAAAAAGAAATCACTGTAAAAATGACACTGTGAGGATTCTGCTGGGTCGGGGAATGAGGAGGCGAGCAATGGCAGTGACGTCATGCGCTTTATGTCAAAAGTGGAAATCGGCCTTCGAAGAAATATCAATTTTTTGTAAGTGTGGTTTTTATTGTCCTTTAGATTTACATAACGTTTGGTATCATGGCGAATCGTTCCCACACGGACACGACAACGGCTGAGACTAAATGAAGACTACGTTAGAGGAGCAGAGACGCATTAGATTGGGGGAAGTCGATAGATACAGCCCTACTGTAACCACTGAATATTAACGGTGACTTCCTGCTTCAATCCACGCGTGAAACATACCTGAACACGATTGCTGCTTCACCGGAAAGCTGTTATCCAGCCCAATATTCACTGAATTCCCCATCTCCTTCCTTTCACGGCGCCCCCTGACACACGGCTCCTCCCCTCTCTCCATCTCCCGGCGCCCCCTGACACACGGCTCCTCCCCTCTCTCCATCTCCCGGCGCCCCCTGACACACGGCTCCTCCCCTCTCTCCATCTCCCGGCGCCCCCTGACACACGGCTCCTCCCCTCTCTCCATCTCCCGGCGCCCCCTGACACACGGCTCCTCCCCTCTCTCCATCTCCCGGCGCCCCCTGACACACGGCTCCTCACCTCTCTCCATCTCCCGGCGCCCCCTGACACACGGCTCCTCCCCTCTCTCCATCTCCCGGCGCCCCCGGACACACGTCTCCTCCCCTCTCTCCATGGCGGATATAAGTGCAGGAATCCCATTGATCCGTCCTGTGTGAAGAGAAAATGTCCAGAAAGATCTTATGATCCAACAGCAATAGAAGATGTTTTGTATGAAGCTGCCTGTGAAGGAGGGGGAGACTTTCTTACCCAGAGAGCATAGGGTCTGGTAATTCTCCATCATCACATCCCTGTAAAGCTCCTTCTCTTCTTCCTTTAAACAGTCCCACTCCTCCTGGGAGAAGTAAACGGCCACGTCCTCAAACTCACATTCAGCCTAAACAGCAAATGACCTCATTAATGTCACGCCATTATTTATCAGCACAAACTCACATATACCATGAGGAAGATTTCCTGCTTTCCCTGGCAATCTGGCGTCTCCCCCCGTGTAACTCATTCAAGCTTCCCCTCCCCCATCACTGGAGGAAGAAGGGAGGAGATAAGAGACATTGCAATGTCTGGGTCAATGTCTGCCTTACCTGTCCGTTCAGCCGCTCCTCCGTCTCTGACATGTGACCCGGAAGCCTCTCCATCACCTCCTCCTTCTCTGACATGTGACCCGGGGACCTCTCCATCACCTCCTCCTTCTAGTTTATTATCCGGTAGTCATGCAGTGAATTCCTTTATTCAATCACCGGCCTCTGGTCCTCGTGGAAACAAACCCCAGCCAAGCTGTAAGATGGACAGATATCACTATATCACTGTATAAGGGTATCACAGAATCCACAGCAATAAAACCCACAGTAATGTGCAAGGATGAAGTTGGTATCTTATTCAGAAAAAGAGTTCGTATAAGTAACTGATGTTTTTAAAGGGTTAAATGCCGTTTAAAACACGCATTAGGAATGTAGATTGCAGACATATGTATTGTAAAACAGCTAAGATATGTTTTAATAGTAGAAATGTATTGGTATAAATGAAATGATATATGTGCAATATATGGAAAATGTTTCCTCTTAACGTAGTGATAGAAGCAAGATTATATTAAGGGTTTAATTGTATGCAGGTGTGACGTTAGAAGGAATCCCCGTATTGATGCTGTGATTGGGTGAGACCTTGGAAACCTCAGCTGTTAAGCATTTGACCCGATTTTAAAGAGTTTTATAAACTGCAGGGAAAAAGGACTGAAACATTCTGATTTATCCTCCTGATGAAGTGGGACAGACGTACCAACGAAACGCGTCGAGTAAGTTATTGAAAAAGATCTGACGGTGTGCTCGGAGACCCCGGGGAGGAACGCATCCGAGGAGACCTGGGACCTTTGGAAGTGGATCCTGGATGTTCATCGGACGTTTTATTCGGGAGGTCTGAGCCATTGTGGCAAATGTTTATATGCACATTTTGTTATGTGCCTGAAAGAATGTGAGTGAGCTTTTTCTTGAAGAATTTTTTTATTAAAATACTACGCAATGTACTCTCTCCTTTTTGATTTTTTTTCCTAGATCAAAAGTAAAGACGGAGTACAGATTTGGTGATCCAACTGTGTCTGGTGATCCAACAGATAGGTATTTAGCTGATATATGCACGATTGTGCGCCATTGTTTTTTTATTTTTTCGATTTTTGGTATTTTTAAAAGGTACCTTTTACTTTGTGCTGCAATAGATTAAGAACTAAGACAAAAGCTGTTTGCTTAAATGCTGTTGGGCCACTGATTTCAATATGGATTCTCATTGAGTTGGATGCCCTCGGTTAAAAACAGTGGCCCAACATGGGTCGTGATTTGGCCAAGCTGTGAGACTGCTGTCTGAATTGAGCTCCTGCCCAGGCTACTCTTCCACAGCTTAATCTAGCCTCCACTGATTAGCCCTGGACTTTATTGGACCCTGAGGGGTCACCTGTCATGCCCAGGAGCAAGTCACACCACAAATTGAGCCAACCTGACACTGCTCAGTGTTTCCCCCAGCTCCCAGCAGCGGCTTGCTCAGAAGGGGGCAGGATGGCAGCGGAGTCAGGCCTATCATAGGCAGAAGTTGAGCACTTCCTGACACCCTGAAGGAGGAATTGCACCTAGATAGGATCCATAGAGCCCTCACCCAGGTTTGTGCTGCTCAAGTGCCAATATTACTCCATAAAGGATGACCTGCTGCAGGTGGCCAGTGATGGCACCCATTTGATCTAAGGGGTCACCCCATATCTCTTCAATGATCGGGCTCCTTCTACGCATCAGAAGAGAAGAGCGTAACGGCCTCTCACAGAGCTTCTTCGGTATAAGGTTGTCTGGTACCCCTGGGGGTTTCCTTTCCGCCTCATCGTACCCCATGATGGGGCCCTCCTTTCCCTGTGCTCATCAGCCGATGGCACTCAACTGTTGGAGACTTGGGGATCCCCATGCATGCAGAACTTTTTTTAAATTTATTTTTTAGAGACGAGGCTCTCCGCAATATGAGCTGTAGAGGTGAGGCTCTCCACAATACGAGCTGTAGAGGCGAGGCTCTCCGCAATATGAGCTGTAGAGGCGAGGCTCTCAGCAATACAAGCTGTAGAGGCGAGGCTCTCCGCAATACGAGCTGTACAGGTGAGGCTCTCCGCAATACGAGCTGTACAGGCGAGGCTCTCCTCAATACAAGCTGTAGAGGCGAGGCTCTCCGCAATACGAGCTGTAGAGGCGAGGCTCTCCGCAATACGAGCTGTAGAGGCGATGCTCTCCGCAATACGAGCTGTAGAGGCGAGGCTCTCCGCAATACGAGCTGTAGAGGCGATGCTCTCCGCAATACGAGCTGTAGAGGCGATGCTCTCCACAATACGAGCTGTAGAGGCGAGGCTCTCCGCAATACGAGCTGTAGAGGCAAGGTTCTCCGCAATACGAGCTGTAGAGGCGAGGCTCTCCGCAATACGAGCTGTACAGGCGAGGCTCTCCGCAATACGAGCTGTAGAGGCGAGGCTCTCCGCAATAAGAGCTGTAGAGGCGAGGCTCTCCACAATACGAGCTGTACAGGCGAGGCTCTCCGCAATACGAGCTGTAGCTGGGTAGGTCAGGTCAGATCTCAGGTTTCAGTATTCAGGTTGTCCTTGGCGAACCACTCACACCAAATAACAGTCAATGCAGAAGCATCTAGGAATGGTTGTGCTCTTTTTTTCCCCTGAGGGAGTAATCAGGTTCCAGAAGGACTACACCTAAGAATAGACACAGGCAGACCGGGAGCGGATTGGGCTTTCTCAGATGGAATGGGTATAGGAGGTATAGCAGTAGGAAAACCAGGAGTGAATACAGATGGTACATAAAGAGTCTCTTGCCAAGCCTGACAATTATATGAGATTGGGGGGGTGGTTGTATTCCTTTTCTGTTTGTGGGGTTGCTGTTATGTACTGCTATAAGATTTTGGGTCTATGGATGTCTGCCTGGGATGGGGGAGGGGTTGCTGTTTTTTCTTACTTTATAATTGAGATGGACATTGGATAGTTCGGACAGTCCATAGCGGTTTCTGTATCACTATGGACAGAGGGGAGGGTGCGTGTGTCTTTTATGCTAATATGTGGGGTTACTGTTCTGTATTCCTATACTGAGGTTGGGGGGGTTTCCTCCATTTCCCTGTACGGAGGTGCAGAGGACGCAGCTGGATTTGGGGGTTTTCTTTCTTTATAGGGGGAGTCAGAAAGGGGGTGGGTGGTTATTTTTGGGGCGTTTGTGATTTGCTCCTGAGATGGTTCAATGTCTTCGTAGCTCGTGGGTGACATTGTGCAGTGTCGAGCTTGAGCCTTGCTGCCAAAATGGATATTGAAAATGTTTATGGAGCGGTGGGCTATCTTGGGCGTTCCGAACCTTCCCTCTGTTGTTCCCTCCGTGTTTTTTGTTTTTGCCACTGGACGTTGATCGTCTTCTCCATTGTTTGGTCTGACCACTGTCCCGTTTCTTTTTTGCTGTTCTTTCTCTTTATTCTTTTCTCCTTTTTTCTTCTTTCTCCCTTTTTCCCCTCCCTATTCCTTTACTTTGTCCAGTTAGAGTGCCTACGGCTCCAGTATCTCCGCGGCTTATCTTCTGGCTGTGGTGGAGGGGGACAAGGACATGGGGCGTGCCTATATAAACTCCTATAGGGAGTTTAAAAGATCGAATAACTGAGAAGCCTAGAGTTTCGTCTTAGCACAAAGAGCTGCTATCTCCTACAAAGAGGAACGCTAATCTTTCCAATCAACAAGCACTTGTGCAGACGAAGGGAGGAGAGACTTCCGAACTCAGCGAAAAATGCAAGTATGGCATAAACAAAGTCTGTCTGACAAATCCTCTTTTTTAAATAAAACTTCTCTTTTTTTTGGCTAATTCACACAGCAAGATCGACTTTCTTCTTGATGTGGTGTAACGTTGCCTGCATCTACAACTCTTTAACAGAATCAACTGCTGGGGATAGCAATGGATTCCAGCAGGTTGCTAATTTCTCAATCGAAGGGCAGGAGTCACGAGATCTTGCGGGAGCACCTCAGTAATGCAACCAGCTGGATTGGTACACTAGCCAAATGCTTTTTAATGCATCCAGTCAGCTGCCCCAGCGTCTGTCTGAGGTCTGTATACATGTGAGTGGGTATATCTGGTCTGGGGTCTGTATACATGTATCTGAGTGGGTATATCTGGTCTGACGTCTGTATACATGTGAGTAGGTATTTCTGGTCTGAGGTATATATGTATCAGTGGGTATATCTGGTCTGAGGTCTGTATCCATGTATCTGAGTGGGTATATCTGGTCTGAGGTCTGTATACATGTATCTTGAGTGGGTATATCTGGTCTGAGGTCTGTATACATGTATCTTGAGTGGGTATATCTGGTCTGAGGTCTGTATACATGTATCTTGAGTGGGTATATCTGGTCTGAGGTCTGTATACATGTATCTTGAGTGGGTATATCTGGTCTGAGGTCTGTATACATGTATCTTGAGTGGGTATATCTGGTCTGAGGTCTGTATACATGTATCTTGAGTGGGTATATCTGGTCTGAGGTCTGTATACATGTATCTTGAGTGGGTATATCTGGTCTGAGGTCTGTATACATGTATCTTGAGTGGGTATATCTGGTCTGAGGTCTGTATACATGTATCTTGAGTGGGTATATCTGGTCTGAGGTCTGTATACATGTATCTGAGTGGGTATATCTGGTCTGAGGTCTGTATACATGTATCTTGAGTGGGTATATCTGGTCTGGGGTCTGTATACATGTATCTGAGTGGGTATATCTGGTTTGAGGTCTGCAAGTATATATGTATCTGAGTGGGTATGCATTTATGAGGTCGGAGTGGGTATACATATATATCGGAGATTAGGTGTGTGGTCAGGGTGCGTGCAGACTCTGCAGGGGGTAAATGGGGTGTTTGGCCATACATTTCAATGTAAACATAAACTGGACAGGCTTTCAGCAAAATCCTAAATTATTTATTGGAAAGCGTCACATGACTTTAAATAAAAGTATCAGAACTCGGTATCGGTGAGTACCTGAAAAAAGGATCGGTACTTGTACTCGGTAGTAAGAAAGTAGTATCGGGGAAACCCTACTCATGACTTTTTGAAGCCCTCTCTGGATACTCTGTTAATACAAATTAAACAAGAAGTACACGACAACTTTGCAAGTCATAAGAAAGATCTTGCTGAAGTCATCAGCAGAATAAAAGATACAGAAAAGAAGATCGTCCACCTTGAATTTATAGCAGCTGCACAAGAGCAGCAAAATAAAGGATAACCAAACTACATACAAGATCCGGATGAAACGCTGGCTGATATAGAAGACCGTTCCTGGAGGCACAATTTAGGATTCAGTAACATCCCAGAAAAAGTGACACAAGACAAATTCGAGGATTATTTTCATTCATTTATCAAAGAATTAGGGATGATCAAAGAAATGAGGGAAAAACCCATTTGAAATGTATGACGGAATATCTAAACCAAAAACATTGGACTCAAATATACCTCCGGCGCTATCTTTATGGAGTCTGCCGAAACACAGACCGCACAAGAAAAAGAAAAGTATCCAGAAACACTTTGGGGGTTATTCAGAGAGAGGTGAAATCCAGGAGAATGGCTGGAGAATTGAAAATTCTAGGTCAAAATAGCCAAACCAGAAAAATTATCCCATTTATCTCAGTTTCCAAATCGGCTATTTTGACCTAGAATTTTCAGTTGTCCAGCCATTCTCCTGGTTTTCACCTCTCTCTGAATAACCTTGATAATGTCAGTGTTTCCCAAATCTGTCCTCAGGACTAGGGATGAGCTGTTCGGTTCGGACAGTTCGGAGTTCGGGCCGAACTTAGCCTGTTCGGTTAGATCGCGAACTCAGAACATTTCCGGGTGTTCGGAGCAAGTTCGACCACAATGCATCACAATGGCCCACAATGTGCTTTCCCACTGGCCTGAAGCTCGTAATTGGCTACAGCCTTGCACCTGACCACAGGTCTGGTGCAAGACAGGTTCAACAGTATGCCAATCACGGCTCAGAGTCCTGATTGGGCAAATTTTGCCCAATCATGAGCTCACAGAGCTAAGTCCCGCAGCACACTATATAACGTTTCCATGCATAGCTACAGCACGCATTTGAGAGGAGATTTCATAGGAGATTGTTGTTCTGTGTTGTTCCTGCCGGTCTGCCACGCTACTGGGGGGGTCTGGGGGGGTCTCATTTCTACCAAATATCTGGGAATTTAGGTGATGTGTGTCTTGTCACTGTGAAAGCAAGTATTTTGGGGTTACAAATTTCTTTAAAACATTTGTGAATTGAGGTGATCTGTCTCTTGTCACACAGCCAGTGCCACGCAGTATTTTGGGGCTCACTATAATTTCTACAAAACATTTGGGAATTGAGGTGATCTTCTGTGTCTTGTCACGGCCAGCAAGTATTTTGGGGGTCACTAATTTCTACAAAATATTTGGGAATTGTTATAATCCGTGTGTTCTCACTGGCTGCCACCCATCAAGGGGTCTCACTGATTTAGAAGAGGTTTCTGAGACTTGTAATCTGTGGCTTCTCACTGATTTATAGGAGGTTTCACTGTCACCCATCAGGGGGTCTCACTGATTTATAGGAGGTTTCTGAGATTTGTAATCTGTGGCTTCTCACTGCCACCCATCAAGGGGTCTCACTGATTGATAGGAGGTTTCACTGCCACCCATCAAGGGGTCTCACTGATTTATAAGAGGTTTCTGAGATTTGTAATCTGTGGCTTCTCACTGCCACCCATCAAGGGGTCTCACTGATTTATAGGAGGTTTCACTGCCACCCATCAAGGGGTCTCACTGATATATAGGAGGTTTCACTGCCACCCATCAGGGGGTCTCACTGATTTATAGGAGGTTTCTGAGATTTGTAATCTGTGGCTTCTCACTGCCACCCATCAAGGGGTCTCACTGATTTATAGGAGGTTTCACTGCCACCCATCAGGGGGTCTCACTGATTTATAGGAGGTTTCACTGCCACCCATCAGGGGGTCTCACTGATTTATAAGAGGTTTCTGAGATTTGTAATCTGTGGCTTCTCACTGCCACCCATCAAGGGGTCTCACTGATTTATAGGAGGTTTCACTGCCACCCATCAAGGGGTCTCACTGATTTATAGGACGTTTCACTGCCACCCATCAAGGGGTCTCACTGATTTATAAGAGGTTTCAGAGATTTGTAATCTGTGGCTTCTCACTACCACCCATCAAGGGGTCTCACTGATTTATAAGAGATTTCTGAGATTTGTAATCTGTGGCTTCTCACTGCCACCCATCAAGGGGTCTCACTGATTTATAGGTTTCACTGCCACCCATCAAGGGGTCTCACTGATTTATAAGAGGTTTCTGAGATTTGTAATCTGTGGCTTCTCACTGCCACCCATCAAGGGGTCTCACTGATTTATAGGAGGTTTCACTGCCACCTATCAAGGGGTCTCACTGATTTATAGGAGGTTTCACTGCCACCCATCAAGGGGTCTCACTGATTTATAAGAGGTTTCAGAGATTTGTAATCTGTGGCTTCTCACTGCCATCCATCAAGGGGTCTCACTGATTTATAGGAGGTTTCACTGCCACCTATCAAGGGGTCTCACTGATTTATAGGAGGTTTCACTGCCACCCATCAAGGGGTCTCACTGATTTATAAGAGGTTTCACAGATTTTTAATCGGTGGCTTCTCACTGCCACCCATCAAGGGGTCTCACTGATTTATGAGAGGTTTCTGAGATTTGTAATCTGTGGCTTCTCACTGCCACCCATCAAGGGGTCTCACTGATTTATAGGAGGTTTCACTGCCACCCATCAAGGGGTCTCACTGATTTATAAGAGGTTTCAGAGATTTGTAATCTGTGGCTTCTCACTGCCACCCATCAAGGGGTCTCACTGATTTATAAGAGGTTTCTGAGATTTGTAATCTGTGGCTTCTCACTGCCACCCATCAAGGGGTCTCACTGATTTATAGGAGGTTTCACTGCCACCCATCAAGGGGTCTCACTGATTTATAGGAGGTTTCACTGCCACCCATCAAGGGGTCTCACTGATTTATAAGAGGTTTCTGAGATTTGTAATTTATGTCTTCTCACTGCCACCCATCAGGGGGTCACACTGCATTTTAGGAGGTTTCTGCTAATTGTAATCTATGTCTTGTCACTGTTGCCAGCTATCAGGGGGTCCTATCAGGGGGTCTCACTGACTTGTAGCAGATTTCTGCGAATCGTAGTTTGTGTCCTGTCACTGGCACCCATCAGGGGGTCTCACTGATTTATAGGAGGTTTCTGGAAATTGTAATCTGTGTCTTGTCACTGGCTGCCAGCTAACAGGGTGTCTCAATGAGTTATACCAGAGTTCTGTAAATCTTTAATCTTTATACCAGAGTTGAATCAGAGTTCTGTATATATTTAATCTAAATATCACTCACCATGTCTGAAAGAACAAAAAGGACAGGCAGACGCTCCCAGACACAGATAAGAGGGCAAGCAGCCCCTGTGTCGTGAGACTGTGCCTCTGGTCATGGTGGACGTGGTGCATCCTCTGCAGGGGCACGCTTGTCCTTTCTAACTGGTGCTGGCCGTCTTAAGCAGCAGCAACATACAGAGGACGTGGTGGATTGGCTAACCAGGCCATCCTCATCCTCCGAGTCCTCTGCCAGCCAGGCTTGTAGTTCTTTACAGTCCAACTCAGCTCTCAAAACATCTAATGCAGCCTCCATGTCCACAGCTACTCCTGCCGTAGCTTCGCTATCACACATGGAGGAGTCAGCTGAATTGTTTGACTACAATGACAGTGACCTGCTGCTTGAGGATGCGCAGCAAGTACAGTGCTCTTATTCAATCTCTGAGGTTGAGCAAGGGAGTATAATCAACCTAGAGGAAGGGGTGCCAGTGATGACACACAAATAACTGGCACTCATGTTGCCCCAGCAGCTGCAGCATACTGCCAAGTTGGCTCCAGTGACAAGGAGATAAGGGGTGATGATGACAATGATGATGAGGTCACTGACTCCACCTGGGTGCCAGATCGAACTGAGGAATCAAGTGAGGAGGATGGGGAGGAGGAGGCACAGCAAACACGAGGCACAACATCCTCTGTGACCAACCGTAGCACTAGCCAGTCCAAGGCATCAGATGTCAGAGCTGCTCCGGTGCAGAGAGCTGTTGTCTCAAAGAACACATGCAGGAACTCTGTTGTCTGGGAGTTCTTTAAGAAATGTGCAGTAGAGCACACCGTTGCTATTTGTAATCTATGTCAGATGAGGCTTAAGCATGGGAAAGGTACCGGACACTTGGGTACCACGTGCTTGAGGTGACATATGAACACCTGCCACACATCCCATTGGCGCAAAGCTTTGTGTAGGTCCTCCTCCTCCTCATCTGTCTCTACCCCCACTGTATGTCATGTCATTGCCTACAACCTCCACCGACAGGGATGATGCTACAGTAATGGATGTACCAGGTCCTTCCTCACAATGTGACATCATCCCAGCAGCTGAAGATTTACGCAGTCAGATTACGTTGCCGCAGCTGCTGCAGCGTAAGAAAAAATATAGTCCCAACCATCCCCAAGCACAGCATCTAAATGCCAGCTTAGAAAAATTACTCACATTGCAGCTGCTGCCTTTCCAGCTGGTAGACTCTGCTCCCTTCCGTGAATTTGCTGAATGTGCTGTACCACAGTGGCAGGTTCCAAAACGCCATTACTTTTCACGCAAGGCCATTCCAGCACTAAACCAGCACGTGGAAGACAATGTTATCCAGTCATTGGGAAAGGCAGTCAGCAACAAGGTGCATGTGACTTTAGACACGTGGTCCAGCAAGCATGGACAGGGTCATTACATTTCCTTCACGGCACACTGGGTAACTCTGATTGCAACTGGGAGGGATCCAAGACGGGGCTCTGTGCTGGAGCTTGTTCATCCACCACGCCTCCAGAAAGCTGCTTGTATGAGGTCTGTCTGCTCCACCACCACCACCTCTCCCTCCTCCTCCTTCTCTGTCTCTGGCGAAGTGGCAGTTAAACCGACGCCTGACAGGGTCTATGCAATGGCTCAAGCAAAAAGAAGCCATACTGTGCTTGAGCTGGTTTGTTTAGGGGACAGGAGCCACACCGGGCCAGAAATTCTGTCAGCTCTGCAGGGCCAGGTGCAGAGATGGTTAACACCATGCCAGCTTGAGCTGGGAATGATCGTCTGTGATAATGGCAGCAACCTTCTCTCCGCCCTACGCAAGGGTAAATTGATGCATGTACCATGCCTAGCAAACGTCCTAAATCTAGTGGTACAGCGTTTCCTAACCAAGTACCCAGGGCTGCCAGAGCTTCTCAGCCAGGCCGGAAAAGTCTGCAGCCACTTCAGATGTTCATTCCCAGCAAGCGTTCGCCTGGCAGAAATTCAAAGAGAATTACACCTTCCCACAAACCGTCTGATCTGTGACATGCCCACCAGGTGGAACTCAACATTAGCAATGCTGCAGCGTCTACACAAGCAGCAGAGGGCCATCAACGAGTACCTGTGTGAGTATGGCACAAGGACATGTTCAGGTCAACTTGGTTTTTCCCCCCCCGCAGTGGCTGATGATCAAGGATGCATGCTCTGTACTGTCACCATTTGAGGAGGCAACGAGGATGGTGAGCAGGGACAGTGCATGCATCAGTGACACAATTCCTTTAGTGTTCCTGCTGGAGCACACTCTGCAGGGAATTATAGATGTGGCTCTAGAGGCAGAGCAGCGGGAGGAAGAGGAGGCCTTCCCTAGCTCTCAAGGCCCCAGTCTTTCCGCAGACAGCATTCCAGCGGGTCCTACTAAGATCAGACAGGAGGAGGAGGAGGAGGAATATTTAAGTAGTGGGGGCATTGAAGGTGGGGATTCCTCAAGGGAGGGTTTTGTGTTCCCAGAAACACAAGGGCTAGTGCGTGGCTGGGAGGAGGAAGTGCACGATACGGTCATCCTCATTGACCAGGAAGGCTCAGAAGCTAATGCCACCTCCAACCTACGCTGCATGGGCTCCCTAATAATGCAAAGCCTGCTAAAGGACCCCAGGATTCGTGCTATCAAGGAGAGGGATCATTACTGGTTGGCAACCCTTCTTGATCCACGATACAAGGGGAAAGTTGCAGAGCTCATCCTGCCCGCACAGAGGGAGCACAGGATGAAAAAACTTGAGGATGCTCTAAAGCAACACTTGTGTAACACCTTTCCAGGCACTGGTAGATTACCAAGTGCTGACACAAGTGCTTCTGAGGCTGCGGATGATCAGAGGAATATTATTATTATTATTATTCTTTATTTATAAAGCACCAGCATATTCCGCAGCGCTGTACAATAAGCACAGTATAGACAGGGTTACAATACATTGAACAACATTTGACAAACAGTACAGGAGGAGATGAGGGCCCTATTCCCGTAGGAACTCACAATCTAGGAGGGTTGGGGTTGGAACCAGGAGGAGAGGACTGTAAGGTGAGAGTGATTGATGGTTGTGTTAGTGAGTTGGGTGGTAGGCTTCCCTAAATAGGAACGTTTTAAGGGAGCATTTGAAGGAAGAGAAGTTAGGGGAAAGTCTGACAGTACGAGGGAGAGCGTTCCAGAGAGTGGGGGCTGCGCGTGAGAAATCCTGCAGTCTATCATGGGAAGAGGTGATGCGGGGAGAAGCTAGGCGCAGGTCACTGTTTGACCTTAGAGAGCGGGCTGGGGTGTATTTGGTGATTAGTGAGGACAGGTAGTGGGGCGCTGAGTTAGTGAGGGTTTTGTAGGTAATAGTGGTGAAGGCCAGGGCCGCTTGACTGATGCATTTTTAAATATTTTTAGTCCACGACGCCCAGGGACATCAAATGTAGGCACCCATTGCCAGCGTCTTCACCATATGGTGCAGGACTACCTAGGGGCAAGGGCAGACCTGGATACCTTTCCAGCAGATGATCCACTGGCTTACTGGGTGTTGAGATTGGATCACTGGCCAGAACTTAGCCAATATGCTATGCAGCTACTAGATTGCCCTTCATCTAGCGTGCTTTCTGAAAGGACGTTCAGTGCCGCGGGAGGTTTTGTCACAGACAAAAGAGTGCATTTGTCCACCGACTCTGTAGACCAGCTGACATTTATAAAAATGAATCAGTCCAGGATCAGCAGCTATCAATCCCCTGATGCTGACGTAACGGAATAGATCGGGGATGTCTTCTGCATTCACAAAACCTCCAGCACTGAACTCTTCCACAATGCCATAAAAGGGTTACAGTGTGAATGCACTTGCTGCCATGAAAGGCACAATATTTGGCTGCACTGACGCCTGTGCCAGATTTATATAATTTTAATATTTTGAACCGCATGTTCCACCCCTGCACTCTTCCACAATACCACAGAGGGGTTACTGTATGATAGTACTTGCAGACCTGGCACCAAAAGCACACTATTTGGGTGCACTGCCACTGACGCCTGTATCAGATTCATATCCTCAGAGGGGTTACGGTGTGACGGCACTGTTGGGGGCGCTAAAGGACCAATTTTGAAGCACCTATTGTTACTTTCATCCAAAGCCTGCAAAAGTTTCACAATAATTTAGCCAAAAAATCACTAAACTTTTTCTAAGTGTCCGAAAATGTCTCCTCTTTTCATACAGACTGCCGCCCCAAGCAGTTGTTTATGGATAGATTAAAGGAAAAGCATTTACCGTCATTTGAAACGTCATTTTTTTGTTAAGTGTTTCTATACATCCTAGAAATCCGCCACTTCACGAGCAGGTTATGGGGACCTCCTAGGCACGATATTTGAAGGAATTTTTCGTTTTTATTTTTAACCCTTATTTCATGGAAAACTCACTGTCCCTTTAAAAAGGTTTTTTCCTTGTTTCCTGTCCCCCAGGGCACTACCCGGACCCCCATACACCTTTTATGGCAAATATCTAGCAATGAAACCGAATTTTCAGCCCCATTGACTTGCATTGAGTTCGAGTTCGGGTTCGGATCCGAACATATGGAAAGTTCGGGTTCGGGCCCGAACCGAACTCGGGGGGTGTTCGGCTCATCCCTACTCAGGACCTGCTGACGCGCCACGTTTGACAGATATCTGTAGCGCAGCACAGGTGATAGAAATTGTTGCTCACTGATTGATTGCAGGATTTCTGCAAGGTGATCTTCAAAACCTGGCCTGGATGAGGGTCCCGAGGAGAGGTCTGGGAACCACGGCTTTATGTGGAGAGACACAGACTCAGCCAGGGACGTAGGAAGGGCGAGGCGAGTGAGGCGCCTGCCTCGGGCACAGCTGTGAAGGGGCGCAGCCATGGCTCGAGTCCTGCGGGAACACAGGTTGCGGGAACCTGCGTTCCCGCAGCTTTCCAGCAGGTCTCGAGCCATGGCTGCGCCCCTTCACAGCTGTGAAGCGCCAAGCCCGAAATGATTGCCGGCGGCTCCTTGCTTCCTGCTTGAACTTCCTGTCATGGCCGTTCAAGCAGGAAGCAAGCGGCCGCCGGCAAGGAGAGGTGAGCTGGGGCAATATCCAGGAGACCTGGGGGCGATATCCATGAGACCTGGGGGGCACTATCCATGAGACCTGGGGGCACTATCCATGAGACCTGGGGGGCAATATCCATGAGACCTGGGGGCACTATCTGGGGACACTATCCATGAGACCTGGGGGCACTATCCATGAGACCTGGGGGCACTATCCATGAGACCTGGGGGCACTATCCATGAGACCTGGGGGGCACTATCCATGAGACCTGGGGGCACTATCCATGAGACCTGGGGGGCACTATCTGGGGACACTATCCATGAGACCTGGGGGCACTATCCATGAGACCTGGGGGCACTATCCATGAGACCTGGGGGGCACTATCCATGAGACCTGGGGGGCACTATCCATGAGACCTGGGGGCACTATCCATGAGACCTGGGGGGCACTATCTGGGGACACTATCCATGAGACCTGGGGGGCACTATCCATGAGACCTGTGGGGCATTATCCATGAGACCGGGGGGCACTATCCATGAGACCTGGGGGCACTATCCATGAGACCTGGGGGCACTATCTGGGGGCCATATCCATGAGACCTGGGGGGGCATATCCATGAGACCCGGAGGGGGGGCATATCCATGAGACCTGTGGGGCATTATCCATGAGACCGGGGGGCACTATCCATGAGACCTGGGGGCACTATCCATGAGACCTGGGGGCACTATCTGGGGGCCATATCCATGAAACCAGGGGGCCATATCCATGAGACCTGGGGGGGCATATCCATGAGACCCGGGGGGGGGGGCATATCCATGAGACCCGGGGGGGGGCATATCCATGAGACCCGGGGGGGCATATCCATGAGACCTGGGGGGGGCATTATCCATGAGACCTGGGGGGGGCATTATCCATGAGACCTGGGGGTATTATCCATGAGACCTGGGGGGCATATCCATGTGAACTGGGGCAATATATACCCATATGAGCTGGGGTCAATAATATCCATGTGAACTGGGGAAAATAGTCTGGGGGCTCAGTGCTGTGTATATTATTCTGGGGGGGTGTATATTATGCTAAATGTTCTTTTGCTATACGTGCATGTATTCTGTGTGTACTGTATTTGTACATGTACTAAGTGTGCACTATATATGTAGGGTACAAAGGGTGGTCCGATCCACTGCTTCTGGTCGCGGGGAGCATCCAGGGGCTTAGCACTGCGCCACTGGTCAGGGACTCTGATTTTTAAAATTATGTGGGGGGCACAATTTTCTGTTTTTGCCTCGGGTGCAAAAGGAGCTCGCTACGGCTCTGGACTCAGCACTGACCTGCAGCTGGATCCGCCGAGGTAACAATGGCCACTTGCCCCGGAAACGCTTCTCATCCAGCCTGCACTGAACGAGCCCCTCCCTCCAGTGAACGGGCAGAGCTGTAAACACCAGAGATACGCTCCATATTGACAAACGTCTCTATGTGAGTACATGTGACAGGGAGCCCTGGCAGGAATGTGTATAGTCATATGGCAGGAGGTTATATAAAGCAGCAATGTGTCTCCCAGCCCCCACTCCCTGTGTCTGTGTTAATCTCCTCTGTCATGGCGGTGCTGTATGGCTCGTGTCATAGTTTGTGGTGGTCGGGGGTTAAGGAGCCTCTTCTGATGTCATGTCGCGCTGTGTCTGCTCTGACATTGTCTCTCATGGCCGGATTTCTAACATTATTCATTTATTTATTCTGTCCTCACATATTTCAGGGAATCACACAAACCCCCCCGGGGCCACTGAGGTAAACGAAACCCCTCAATATCTCCACACAGGAGAGCTGATATATCAATGTGTGAGCCGACATACAGCCGGGAATACCCCTAACCGACAATCCCAACACGCCTTACACAGGAGATCTGATATATCAATGTGTGACCCGACATACAGCCGGTAATACCCCTAACCGACAATCCTAACACGCCTCACACAGGAGAGCTGATATATCAATGTGTGACCCGACATACAGCCGGTAATACCCCTAACCGACAATCCTAACACGCCTCACACAGGAGAGCTGATATATCAATGTGTGAGCCGACATACAGCCGGGAATACCCCTAACCGACAATCCTAACACGCCTCACACAGGAGAGCTGATATATCAATGTGTGAGCCGACATACAGCCGGGAATACCCCTAACCGACAATCCCAACACGTCTCACACAGGAGAGCTGATATATCAATGTGTGAGCCGACATACAGCCGGGAATACCCCTAACCGACAATCCCAACACGCCTCACACAGGAGAGCTGATATATCAATGTGTGAGCCGACATACAGCCGGGAATACCCCTAACCGACAATCCTAACACGCCTCACACAGGAGAGCTGATATATCAATGTGTGAGCCGACATACAGCCGGGAATACCCCTAACCGACAATCCTAACACGCCTCACACAGGAGAGCTGATATATCAATGTGTGAGCCGACATTCAGCCGGGAATACCCCTAACCGACAATCCCAACACGCCTCACACAGGAGAGCTGATATATCAATGTGTGAGCCGACATACAGCCGGGAATACCCCTAACCGACAATCCCAACACGCCTCACACAGGAGAGCTGATATATCAATGTGTGAGCCGACATACAGCCGGGAATACCCCTAACCGACAAACCCAACACGCCTCACACAGGAGAGCTGATATATCAATGTGTGAGCCGACATACAGCCGGGAATACCCCTAACCGACAATCCCAACACGTCTCACAAAGGAGAGCTGATATATCAATGTGTGAGCCGACATACAGCCGGGAATACCCCTAACCGACAATCCCAACACCCCTCACACAGGAGAGCTGATATAGCAATGTGTGACCCGACATACAGCCAGGAATACCCCTAACCGACAATCCCAACACGCCTCACACAGGAGAGCTGATATATCAATGTGTGAGCCGACATACAGCCGGGAATACCCCTAACCGACAATCCCAACACGTCTCACACAGGAGATCGGGAACACCTTATAAAACGGAATTTATATTAATAGTAACAGGAGACGAATGAGAAGAAACCTGACGCCGCACTAGCAGAAAAAGAGAATAATTCACAATAAAACCACTACGAGGAAAGGATGGAGGAGGAGATCTAATAATGTAAAATAATCCTGTGCTGATATCTGCCTCCTTATGGAAAACCCCGTAACGCAAAGAAGCGCGAGAAATACCTCCTCAGCATAAATACGCTGCTCTAAAAAAAGAAAGGAACGCTTTATAAACTCCTGGGATATTGATCTGGTCAGTTAAGCAGCAGAGAGGGGGTTAATCCGTGTCAGCTGCTTTGGGGTTAATGAAATTAACAACAGGTGCACAAGTTGGGCAACAATGAGACGACCTCCAAAACTGGAATGGTTTTACAGGTGGAGGCCGCTGACATTTTTTCCCTACTCATCTTTTCTGTCTGTTTTTCACTAGTTCTGCGTTTGGCCGGGGTCCGTGTCACTACTCGTAGCATGGGGTGATACCTGGACCCTACAGAGGTTGCACAGGCAGTCCGACTCTTCCAGGACAGCACATCAATACGTGCCATTGAAGGTTTGCTGCGTCTCCCAGCACAGTCTCCAGAGCATGGAGGAGATTCCAGGAGACAGACAGTTACTCTAAGAGAGCTGGACAGGGCTGTAGAAGGTCCTTAACCCATCATCAGGACTGGTATCTGCTCTCTTGTGCAAGGAGGAACAGGGTGAGCATTACCAGAGCCCTACAAAATTACCTCCAGCTGGCCACTGGTGTGAATGTCTCTGACCAATCAGAAACAGACTTCCTGAGGATGGCCTGACCTCCTCTAGTGGGCCCTTTGCTCAGTGCCCGGCACCGTGGAGCTCGATTGGCTTTTCCATTGAACACCAGAATTGGTAGGTCCACCACTGGCGCCCCGTGCTTTACACAGATGAGAGCAGGTTCACCCTGAGCACATGTGACAGACGTGAAAGGGTCTGGAGAAGCCACGGAGAACGTTATGCTGCCTGTAACATATTGTTTTGCTTGCCCATGCTAACACAGAAACATAGAATATGTGGTCAGATAAGAACCTCTCGGTCCATCTAGTCGCCCAATTCTATGGATCCTTTCCCTGGATTTATCTTTTATTTAGGAAAGCTTTATGTCTATCCCATGCCGGCTTAAACTTCCTGTTTTAGCCTCTACCACTTCTACTGGAAGCTGCTCCATGTATCTGAGATAAAAGATAAGTATCAAAAATAAATAATAGTAAAGTAGTTTCTCCAAAAAGCCCGAGCAGTGACTCTTTCTGCCTTCAGTATACATTGTTTTTCCGTGCGATAGTGAAGGGTCACATTTTATCACCCGAACCTTTGTGGTTATATATTCTATGGGGTACGCCTGTTAAAAAAATTAGAAATGGGAACCCGTTACTTTATTATTCTGAGAAAATACACGATTTTAGCTAAAGCTGAAAAAATAATTAGTGCAGCGTCATTGTTACCATTATAATTGCAACGTGACCAATAGTGCTGCATTAATAGATAAAAAATACCAAATTTTCCATTTATTTTTGTTTACACATAACCTGGTCTTGATGTTTGCTATGATTGGAAAGGTCATGCTCTGTCCTTTCCAATCATACCAAACATGACCCTCTATCTTCCACTGATCGGGAAATAGGGGGGCCCAAATGACCCCCTATCTCCACCATAGGGATTTTCATAGGGATATCCCTTGGAGGCTATGGGTTAATTCCCTGATGTCATCACACCCATGTGCGACGATGTAAGTGGGTGGGGGGAGGCCCGGGATGCTCGGCCCACATCCAAGATGTCAGCCACCTCTGGGAGCAGTCCACAATCCGGCACTGTTAAAGAGAGGCACACTGTGACCTTTAAAGCGATGCCACTCTTTCTTTTTATATTATTCACTACTGATTGGGAGAGGGGTCCAAAGGACCTCCCCCTTCAGCAGGGCCGGTGCTAGACTATTTTGCGCCCTAGGCAAGACCAGCTAATTGCACCCCCCAAAAAAAGAAAGCTCACATAGGTATATTTTCCCCCAGCTCTTACATGGGTATATTTGCCCCAGCTCACACATGGATATATCTGCCCCAGCTCTTACATGGGTATATTTGCCCCAGCTCACACATGGATATATCTGCCCCAGCTCTTACATGCTATATTTGCCCCCAGCTCTAACATGACTATATCTGCCCCCAGCGCACACATGGGTATATTTGCCCCCAGCTCACACATGGGTATATTTGCCCCCAGCTTTACATGGCTATATCTGCCCCAGCTCACACATGGGTATATTTGCCCCCAACTTATATCTGCCCCCCGCTCACACATGGGTATATCTGCCCCAGCTCACACATGGGTATATGTGCCCCCCAGCTCACACATGGGTATATCTGCCCCCCAGCTCACACATGGGTATATCTGCCCCAGCTCACACATGGGAATATTTGCCCCCAGCTCACACATGGGTATATTTGCCCCCAGCTCACGCATGGATATATCTGCCCCAGCTCTTACCTGGGTATATTTGCCTCCAGTTCCGTCTCTCTCCCTCGGCACCTCGACTCCTTCCCGCCAGCGACTGACGTGAGGGCGCGCGTGCTACAGCCAGCCCCAATACGTGCCGGCGTTGCTGCGTCAGCCGCTGGCGTCAAGGAGACGGAAGCATGGACTTGGCAGCACCAAGTCCACGCCTCCGTCTCCTTAATGCCTGCGGCGACGCTGGCACGTATTGGGGATGGTTGTAGCACGCGGCCGCCCCAGGGACAAAATGTTTTTTATTTTGGTCAAGGCCTGGCTGCGCCCTAGGCGGGCACTGTGCTCTAGGTGCCCGCCTAGCGGCAGCGCCGGTTCTGCCCTTCAGGCACTCTCCTGGCTCTGCCAGGGCGGGTCGCCTGAAACTGACGTCTTCGCACGCCGGCTCGATGACGTCAGTGTGCCGGGACGAGTCATATGGGACAGTCTGACTTCAAAGGCTCCGTCCCAAAGGGTTGGGGTTCTCCCCTGGCCCTGCAGAGACCCATGACATGTGAGGGACGCTGAAGATGTCCCCCACATGTCATCCGCAGGGAAAGGGTTAAATATAAAGCTGGCAGTATCCTCAAAACCAAACGTTTTCTTTCTCGTTCAGATAGAGGTGAGGCAGAAGTGGAGCGGCGGCTGAGGAGGACTCGGCACATGAGCCGTAGCAGAGATTGCATTAAAGGGGAGTCAGAGGTGGAACGGCAGCTGAGGAGGAAGAGTCGGGGAGCCGGTGCCGAGATTAGCATAGAGGGGAGGTGTGAATCAAGACCCCCATTCCTATCCACCATCAGTATATCCTGGCTGTTTCACACCTCATGCCTTCAAAGTGCTTGTTTCTGTGTTGGTGCTGGTGCTGGACAGACCAGACCCCGTCTAATGAGAGCATTCAGTCATGAAGCCATAATGCTATATATGAAGGTAGCAGGGAGTTCTCCTATCGTGGCCCTTATGATTAACATAGGAATAAAGGGAGGTACTTGTCCGTTAAACTTTAAAAGTATAGGTGGCGTACCGCCGGGCTTGTCCCCCTTATGCGTCCTGAAAAGGGACAAAATACCCCCAGCCCAGACACAAATGGTTCCCAAAAATACCGGATAGAACTGGTAATCCCAATCATGGGTCAAACGGCCAACACCACAAAGCTATTAAATAGGGGTTTAATACATAAAAAGCTAGTACACGAAAACAGATCCCCTGCTGCCTTGTCTAAACATTCCCTCCCCCACCCCATTGCCTCTTCACTCCGGCTTTATCCTGTATCACAGCTGTAAAGCGAGACTTCCATAAGATTTTGGAAAATGTTGCATCATGGGAAAAGTCCACAAAATGGAAACAGGATTCAAAATAGCTTTATTTTTCCTTTTTACATGAGATTACTTGAAACAAAGAATATAAAACAGCAGCAGTATGTGCTTTATAATGTGTTTGTAATGCACAAGTCTTCTCGTTACAGCTTATAGTAGTGATATTGTCCCTTTAACCACGGTGGAAAGGCCTTTACAATGACAAGCTTAAGGTTCCTCTACTGCGTGAGTCCCCTGATGTATAACAAGAGCTGAACTATAACTAAAACATTTCCCGCATACAGAACATGAGAAAGGCTTCTCTCCTGCGTGGGTTTTCTGATGTCTATCAAGGGTTGAGCTCTGGCCAAAACATTTCCCGCATGCAGAGCATGAAAAAGGCTTTTCTCCTGAGTGAGTTCTCTGGTGTACATCAAAGGATGATCTATAGCTAAAGCATTTCCCGCAAAGAGAACATGAATAACGCTTCTCTCTTGTGTGAGTTCTCTGATGTGTAGCAAGATGTGAGCTGCTGATAAAACATTTCCCACACTCAGAGCATCTGTAAGGACTTTCATTAGTGTGAGTTATCTGATGTGTAACAAGGTTTGAGCTCTGGGTAAAACATTTCCCACATACAGAACATGAATAAGGCTTTTCTCCTGTGTGAGTTCTCTGGTGTAAAATAAGAGCCGAGCCACTTCCAAAATACTTCCCACATTCAGAACATCCATAAGGACTCTCTCCTGTGTGAGTTATCTGATGTTTAACAAGGGTTGAGCTACAGGCAAAGCTTTCCCCACATTCTGAGCAAGAGAAAGGCTTCTCTCCTGTGTGAGTTCTCTGATGTGCAGCAAGAGATGATCTATAGCTAAAGCATTTCCCACAAAGAGAACATAAATAACGCTTCTCTCTTGTGTGAGTTCTCTGATGTGTAGCAAGATGTGAGTTGCTGATAAAACATTTCCCACATTCAGAGCATCTGTAAGGACTTTCATCAGTGTGAGTTATCTGATGTGTAACAAGGTTTGAGCTCTGGGTAAAACATTTCCCACATACAGAACATGAATAAGGCTTTTCTCCTGTGTGAGTTCTCTGGTGTAAAATAAGAGCCGAGCCACTTCCAAAATACTTCCCACATTCAGAACATCCATAAGGACTCTCTCCTGTGTGAGTTATCTGATGTTTAACAAGGGCTGAGCTACAGGCAAAGCTTTCCCCACATTCTGAGCAAGAGAAAGGCTTCTCTCCTGTGTGAGCTCTCTGATGTACAGCAAGAGATGATCTATACCTAAAACATTTCCCACATTCAGAGCATGAAAAAGGCTTTTCTCCAGTGTGATTTCTGTGGTAGGCATGAAGAACCGAGTGACTGTTAAAAGGCTTCTCGCCCGTGTGAATTCTCTGATGCCTAACTAGTTTTGATTTCAAACTAAAGCACTTCCCACATTCAGAACATGAAAAAGGCTTCTCGTCCACATGAGTTCTCCGATGTGAAATAAGAGCCGAGCTACTGATGAAACATTTCCCACAATCCTTGCATAGAAAAGGTTTTTCTCCTGTGTGAGTTCTCTGGTGAATAATCAGAGCTTGGCTGTCGCTGAAACATTTCCAGCATCGAGAACAAGAAAAAGGCTTCTCTCCCGTGTGAGTTCTCTGATGCCTGACAAAAGTTGATTTCTGTCTAAAACATTTCCCGCAGTCAGAACATGAATAAGGCTTCTCTCCTGTGTGAGTTCTCTGGTGTATAACAAGAGTGGAGTTACTGCCAAAACATTTACCACATTCAGAACACGAAAAGGGCTTCTTCCCTGGGTGAGTTCCTGGATGTTTATCCTTGGGACCAATGCATTCTCCAAATTCAGAACATGAAGACGTTTTTTCATCTGTTTCTATTTTCACGACTGCAGACACATGGGTATCCACAGAACGTCCATCCTCTACAGGCTCCACTGATCCAAACACATCATCATCACATGTCATCCATGGATTTCTCTCCTTGTGACGTCTTTCCGCATAATTTGTGTGCAGGAAGTCGTCTGACAGACATAACAGGGACGAAAGGACATTAAAAGAATTACAAAGAGAGTAACAAAGTGACACGTACAGTCAAATAAAATGAAATATTTCAGAATAAACATGAAAATACTGCAATTACTATAGGAACTGTTATAAAAAGAAATCACTGTAAAAATGACACTGTGAGGATTCTGCTGGGTCGGGGAATGAGGAGGCGAGCAATGGCAGTGACGTCATGCGCTTTATGTCAAAAGTGGAAATCGGCCTTCGAAGAAATATAGATTTTTTGTAAGTGTGGTTTTTATTGTCCTTTAGATTTACATAACGTTTGGTATCATGGCGAATCGTTCCCACACGGACACGACAACGGCTGAGACTACATGAAGACCACATTAGAGGAGCAGAGACGCATTAGATTGGGGGAAGTCGATAGATACAGCCCTACTGTAACCACTGAATATTAACAGTGACTTCCTGCATCAATCCGTTGTGAAACATACCTGAGCACGATTCCTGCTTCACCGAAAAGCTGTTATCCAGTCCAATATTCACTGAATTCCCCATCTCCTTCCTTTCCCGGCGCCCCCTGACACACGGCTCCTCCCCTCTCTCCATGGCGGATATAAGTGAAGGAATCCCATTGATCCGTCCTGTGTGTGTAAAGAGAAAATGTCCAGAAAGATCTTATGATCCAACAGCAATAGAAGATGTTTTGTATGAAGCTGCCTGTGAAGGAGGGGGAGACTTTCTTACCCAGAGAGCATAGGGTCTGGTAATTCTCCATCATCACATCCGTGTAAAGCTCCTTCTCTTCTTCCTTTAAACAGTCCCACTCCTCCTGGGAGAAGTAAACGGCCACGTCCTCAAACTCACGTTCAGCCTAAACAGCAAATGACCTCATTAATGTGACGCCATTATTTATCAGCACAAACTCACATATACCATGAGGAAGATTTCCTGCTTTCCCTGGGATTCTGGCGTCTCCCCCATGTAACTCATTCAAGCTTCCCCTCCCCCATCACTGGAGGAAGAAGGGAGGAGATAAGAGACATTGCAATGTCTGGGTCAATGTCTGCCTTACCTGTCCGTTCCACCGCTCCTCTGTCTCTGACATGTGACCCGGGAACCTCTCCATCACCTCCTCCTTCATCTTGGTTATTATCTGGTGTCACTCAGTGACTTGCTGCATCAAATCAACGGCCTCTGGTCCACGGGGAGACAAGGACTGCGCTAGATGCTGTCGGGTATATTAATGGCGAAAAATTTTATTGAGTGCGTGTAGCCATCTTGTTTAATGTAAAGTCTTTCTTTTTCAATTTTCTCTAGTTTTAGAAATGGACATGGATTTTGTTTAAATAGTTCATGGCTAGGTGAACCTTAAAATTTCTTTATTTGATATAATGCTGAGCTAAGTGCCTGACATGTCATATTAGAAAGGAATTCAGTTGATAAAGAGACTCAGTAAAAACTTTGGTAGGAGTAGAGATATTAATTGAATTTTGACAGGAGAGACCCAAAGTCTAGGATTGAATATAGGGTCTTTGTTAAGACAGATTGATCTTTTGACCGGAGATAAGATATATAAAAAATTAATTGTGGAATTAATTTGAAGAGCAACACTGCCCTCTTGAGGCATAGTAAATATTATATTAATATAAAGAATGTAATATTTAAATGAAAAGGGTAGATTGTCAGTGACGTCAAATTGACTATAATTAGAGCTGTACTGTTTGTTGCAAAGGCACTTCAGACCATCCCAGGACATAATGCACTTCAGATCATCCCAAAACACGATCATGCATTAATTCAGATTGCAGATCATTGCAACAAGATAAAACATATCACTTAATTAGGACCACACCTCTAACTCACATGCATTGAATATCTACATTGATAATTTTCACATATTCCAAAACAATATCTTACATGAAGAATATTGCTTCTGTAACTCATTGAATCCAGATTGGAGAGGTAATTTAAGAGAAAGCAAATTTAAGGTTAATGTAATTATATATATCTGGAGTATTTCTTGCAACAGATAGATCCAGAGTCTTCAAAATATTTCTATATCTGCAGATAGAGATATGTAGAAGAATCGGATATAAGGATTTTATCCTAAAGAAACTGTTGCAAAAAATGATATACGGATATATATATTGAATTTGGAAATTACTGTGATTGAAACTAATAAGCAAGGAATTATATAACTACAATATAAAAAGCAGAAGATTGGAAGTTTAATTCTCGATATTAGGGGAGGATTCACTAAATAAGTTTTTATTACTTATCATTCTAGAAATAGAATAAGTGATGGCTCATCTTTTGTTGATCCACGTAGCATTGAGAGATACATATATCTCTACAAGATCTAGCTTGTTAAACATTGGTTTGCTGGGAAATACATGTTAATTGTTTTCGTTAAGCAGAAATGTTTATTAACCATTTGTGTATAGTTACTAACTGATAAAGTAAATTATATTAATCATATATGCAGTTACTAACAGGAGATACATATATTGGGAAGCTAGTGTCTATGTGCTGATGGATGGGAAAAAAGGGGGAGATGGTGTAGCGATGTCTATGTCCTTTCATGGGATGAGGTCAAAGTCACGTGAATTGTGTTCTTAGCCTTCTCTTCTTAGATACTCCTCAAAGAAAACACAGGAAAAATATCATAGTGCGACCCATCAACATAGCACATATATGTAGATGGAATAGTTTACACTCACATGTAATAGAACCCTCCTGGTTCTGGATAGTATGCCTTAGGGATATTTGTTGGCTTCCCAATGCCCTTTCAGACAGGATTCTCTGGATCCAATTGAAGTCCAAGGTGGAATGTATATTTCCAATAATATAAATTTCCCCAAAAAGAAATTGCAGGTTAACTTAACAGATTAAAAGAAACTTTTAATAAAACAAGATAAAATAAAGATAAAAAGTAACACCAGAACGCGTTTCACCAATACAAAAAAGTATCATAGGCTTCCTCAGCTGGCAAGCTGAGGAAGCCTATGATACTTTTTTGTATTGGTGAAACGCGTTCTGGTGTTACTTTTTATCTTTATTTTATCTTGTTTTATTAAAAGTTTCTTTTAATCTGTTAAGTTTACCTGCAATTTCTTTTTGGGGAAATTTATATTATTGGAAATATACATTCCACCTTGGACTTCAATTGGATCCAGAGAATCCTGTCTGAAAGGGCATTGGGAAGCCAACAAATATCTCTAAGGCATACTATCCAGAACCAGGAGGGTTCTATTACATGTGAGTGTAAACTATTCCATCTACATATATGTGCTATGTTGATGGGTCGCACTATGATATTTTTCCTGTGTTTTCTTTGAGGAGTATCTAAGAAGAGAAGGCTAAGAACACAATTCAAGTGACTTTGACCTCATCCCATGAAAGGACATAGACATTGCTATACCATCTCCCCCTTTTTTCCTGTTATTAATTGATGGTTGAGAAACAAGGACCATCTGGGTGTATCAGCGATTTCCTAATATCATTTATCAGCGCTACCTATCTTCTTTTGTATAATGTGCTGATGGATGTTGTGGGCATTTATAAATTTTTGTTTATGATATGAGATTTGAATTTTTTTTGTATACGTAATAAATATATATATATTTTTTTTGTAAAATAATTTTTATTGAGAAGAAGACAATACATTCTGTGAACAGCGAGCCCGCTGTCCATTATGATAGTGATCTTACAGTGCACTTCAACAAATACAATTTCACATAGTGTATGTCAACTTCCACCATTTTTCTTTAAAAGGGAAAAAACGATAACAATAATGGGGGAAGGGAAAAGGTGGAGGAAAAAGGGGAAATTTTCCCCCCCTTTTTCTTGTTGGTTCAATAATCTTTCATTGAGAGGAATAAACACCATCCAACCTACGGCTTATAGCACAGTAATTAAACTCTCAATGTCCGTTATAATGAAAAACAAAAAGAAGAAAAAGAGTAAAAAGAAACAAAACAAACAAAACAAACCAGAAAAGGAGCAAAAGAACAGCAAATAGAATCCAAATAAGGGGTGAGAAGAGAGGGGGAAATAAGGAAGGGCAGTCTCACATATGAACAAAATCATTCTGTTTACATCGAACGAATGAGGCATATAAAGTAAAAGAGGAGGGTCTCAGAGGCTTCTCACGGACTGCGGAAGGGCCCATCCCTTCCCCGTATAACAAGACCCATCATAGGCCACATGCCTTATACAACTTGTGGATATCCCATATCGCCCAGGGATCTTTTTTGGGAGGACGTTGGCCACAGTCTGCAGTTGCCTTGGTGTCAAATGTTCGATACTGGTCTAATAGAGCAATAAGTTGTCTTAGCGTCGGAACTGTAGTAGTCCTCCAGTTTCTAGCCAGAAGTAGCATTGTTGTGGAAACTATAATAAAAAACATTTTCAAGTGCTGGCGTGGAAGGTGTATCATTCCCAGTAATAAGATCTCCGGTGAATTTGCGACCGGGTGACCCAGTGCTTCTGAGGCTAATGTAGAAATGTTTTTCCAAAGCGGGGCAACCAAAGGGCAGTGCCACCAAATATGTCCCATCGTGCCTGGTGCTGAGGAGCAGCGCCAACAAAGATCCGAGGTATTCGGGGCAAACTTGCTCATTCTGTGAGGCGTTAGGTACCAGCGATACATCAGTTTCCTCTGAGTCTCTATCAATAAATATATATATTTTTATCCGATTAGTGTATTCTTCAAAGCAAAACAGACAATTAAAAGAATTTAGGAGAATTTCTAGGAAATATAAACAATTGATATTTATGTAGCGCTGGTTTTAAAACACTGTTGTTGTAGTGCTTATTTTTGGCCACCAGAGGGAGACAAGCGCAATGTAAGACACTGGACATTGGGACTACATTTTCCAGCATGCTTTGCGGGCGGGAACAGGAAGTGGGTGGGAAAAGAGAGACTTACATCCGCAGCCTCGTGGAGAGAACCGCCAGAGCGCGCAGAGGAGTGAAGAGAGCAAGATGCATGTGAAAGAGATAACGATCACGACCAGCCAGAGCGCAGGTGCAGCCTAGCGGAGCTGGAGATCGGTTTTCCCTTTACTTTTAAAAGACCTAGTGATCCACCGCTAGTAACCTTACACAGATACAGAGTAAGCTGGAGGACCCCGAGTTAGGAGACTGCAGACGATCTAACGGGAGTACAGGCGGTGAGCTGGACATCTTGTAGCAGACACAGACAAGCAAGACAGCGGATCCGGTGGCACAGAGTCCCAAACCAAATCGAGCAGAGAGACGTCCTGGGTCGAGCGGAGCGCAGAGTATCTGGCGGATGGGTGAGAGGCCTTCCCGGCCACAGTAAAATATTAAAGCACGCTGCAGTTTTGTCAAAACCTACAGGGCCCCAATGTGACTAGTCGAAGACACATTGAAATCCTTCACTGGCCAGTTGAAACTTGTACCCAGGTACCAATACACGCATATACGTACACTTCTTGGGACACAACCTGTACGGGACTCACACTCCAACCACGAAGGGGTTAAAATTCCTTTTTCTCCCTGTTCCGCTGCGTGTTTCTCGCATTACGAACTACTGTAAATATATATATATACATATACCGTGTTACTCTTTATATGCCAGTTTATTCAGTAAACTATATACCTTATAAAATCCACAACAGTGCTGGAGTATATTTATTCCCTAGTGCGGGGAGACTGACCCGAGGTTTAAATTCAGCGGCTCCTCCGGGAGTGAGCGCTACACGTGGGGGCTCGTTTCCGGGATCCAGTCTCTGGAAAAACCGCATTTAAAGGGTTAAATATGGATCCAGACACTGCTGCCAAATGGTGTGAGGAGCACAGTAGTCAGATAGAATTATGTATAGTCATGGATATTCCAGCAGACACTTGGGCCGAAGATCAGATTCGCCAGGCCGTGGCCGCGCTGACACCAGATCATCGGGGGTTAATCCTGGACATTAAAGAGAACCCAGATACCTCTCACACGTATGTTCTTATTGAATGGAGAAAGGGTGTTCCAGTGTGTTTGCAGGGCGGGAGCGTGAAACTGACCGATGAGGTGGAAGTCCAACTGATTCAGCCAAGTGCGCCACGTGGTGAATCCGCGAGGGTTCCCGCGCCCAGTCCGCTGGCCATGATCGGGTCTGAATTTATAGTGGCTATTGGAGATTTGCTGGCTAAATGTCAAAGAACAAGCCCTCCGCACACTAACTTTGGTTATCGACAGTTGAGAAATTTTACAGGAAACGTACCAACTCTGGCGGGAGAAGAAACCTTGAAGAATGGGTAGAACAGGCGATGCAGGCTCTGGATGAGTGGGACGTCCCTGAAGCGCAGAAGAAACAAAGGATTACTGAGAGCTTAAAGGGCGTCGGAGGCTGTAAGAAACCCAAAATTGAGTAAGCAAGACTGCACTGCTTTAGATTATCTAAATGTTCTGGAGGAAGTCTTTGGGCGAACGGAAAAGGCTGCAGAGCTCGTGTACCAGTATGAACACACCTATAAGCGAAAAGGTGAGAAAATCACTGAATATATGAGGCGCCTAGACAAGATTCTGCACCAGATACTTCTCAAGAAAGGGGCCTAACCGGCCTATGTAGATAAGATCCGAATACAGCAGATCCTGAGGGGCGCTCAACCTCTAGATCCGGTGATGCTACAGCTGAGAAGCAGGGAAGGTAACCGAGAATTGAAGTACCTCGAACTGATCCGAGCTGTCAGAGAGGAAGAAGCTTTACTAGAAGAAAAATCCTTCAGGAGAGGAGAAAGAGCTTACACGCAACCTGTGAGGCATAACGAATGCTTGCAACCTGAAAATGACTCGTTAGACACCTATGGATTCGAGGTGGACGAACAAGAGCATCTGATCGCTTTTAAATCCACAGAGAATGCTGCAAAAGAATTAAACCTCTCTGCACATGGTGAGTTGCACAAAACCGTTAAGAAAGTACAAGAAGCTCAAGCTGAATTGCAACAGGCGCACGCGGAACTGTGCCGAGTATTGTTGAAGGTGACAGAGACCCAGACCGAGATGCAGAAGTTCCTTACTGACATGCGGACAACTGGAGTTGCTGTGGCGTCTGGTCAGGGTCCTACAACCGAATCAAAGCAAGTAAGTGCGTCTCCGTCTTCAAGGAAGAGATGTTTTAGTTGTGGGGAAATGGGTCATTTCCGCGCACAATGCAAAAGCCATAAGCCTGAAGGAAATAGAGTAGAAGAGTTCTTGAAAGCCTTGGAAGGGTTGTTATCTACCTCACCGGCGGGAAACGCCAGAGGGCACAAGTGAAGGTGCCCAGGTTAAAACCCGCTCCAAAAATCAAGCCAGGACTGAGAGGCCAAGAGGGCCCAGAGTCTGGCCAACTGCTGAGCCTGCCAGGACTGAAAGTCACTCCCTTAGCGTCCGGTCCCACGTCACGGGGGAGCAATGCACACCCAAAACCTACACGGGCCAAGAAGAAGGCCAGGGTACAACAAACTGGGTCTAAATTTCCTGTTACTACCACCAAGTTTCCTGACCAGCTGATAGGTCCTTCTCCCATTGTGCCAATCCAAGTAGAGAGAGTCTACACCAAAGCTCTGTTGGACTCAGGGGCTCAAGTGACATTGATCTACCGAGACTTCTATGAGAAACACTTGAAGCACATACCTCTACAGAAATTGAAGGATCTGGAAATCTAGGGTATCGGAACTGAGAAACTCCCCTATGACGGGTATCTACAGGTCAAGTTGGAGATCGGATCCGAAGTCATCGGACAGTCTGGAGGTTGTGATGCATTGGCCATTGTGTGTCCTCGGCCTTCAGGGGCAAACAGAAGTTCCATGATAGTGGGGACGAATACTGATTTGGTGCGACGTCTCCTGACGCCTATCGTATTGGAAGAAGGTTCTACCAAGGGAGTACACCCTATGTTACGTCCAGTCTATCAGAGGATGGTCGAAGAACAGAAGGCACCTGCCGAAGTGGGGCGCCTATGGAGATTAGAAGGAACAGAGAAGGTTCTGCAATCAGGAGAAGTAACGAGTTTCCGGGCTTCAGTCAAGTTGAACGGATCGCAACCAGGCCCCTATGTGGTACTGGAAACCAATTTTAATCATGGGAGTGAAGCCGGAGTAGAAGTAATCTGTGAAATAATCTCCACTAAAGCTTTGAAATGAACACGAGGAAGAGTCTCAGTCAGTGTGTGTAATGTGTCTGATTCTCCAGTAGTCCTGAAATCACGAATGCCAATCGGGCAGGTAGCGTCTGCTACGCCTCTCTCTCCTACCGATCTAGGAGGGGGAGTGGATAAAGAGATTCCAGATGAAAGGTTCTACCCCAAGGACGCTCCCATCTCACCTGAATGGAAGAAACGTCTTCAGTCCCAGGTCCTAAAGTGGAGGGACTTGTTCTCGAAAGACGAGTTCCACGTGGGCCTAGCTAAGAGTACTGAGCATCGCATTCAATTACAGGAAGACAAGCCGTTTCGTGAAAGGTCAAGACGAGTAAAGCTGGGAGACTTGGATGATCTACGAGAACTGCTGAATGAACTGCAAAGAACCAAGGTGATTCAAGAGTCCAGGAGCCCATATGCATCTCCAATAGTAATGGTCCGGAAGAAGAATGGTTCTGTTCGTCTATGCATAGACTATTGCACGCTGAATCGGAGAACCATCCCAGATCAACATGCCACTCCTCGGATAGAAGATGCCTTACAGTGTTTGTCTGGAGCGAAATGGTTTAGTGTACTAGACCTGCGAAGTGGGTATCACCAGATACGATGCATCCTGAAGACAAAGAGAAGACTGCGTTCATCTGCCCACTGGGGTTCTTTGAGTTCAACAGAATGCCTCAAGGCCTTATGGGGGCTCCAGCCACGTTCCAACAGTTAATGGAGAAGACAGTCGGGGACATGAACCTGATCGAAGTATTAGTGTATCTGGATGACATAATCGTGTTCAGGAAGACTTTGGAAGAACATGAGCAACGGTTGGAGAAGGTCTTGAAGAGGCTCCATGAAGAGGGGTTGAAACTGTCCCTAGAGAAATGTCGATTCTGTTTACCTTCCGTTACGTATCTGGGACATGTGGTCTCAGCAGAAGGCATCTCGACAGATCCTCGGAAGTTGGAGGCCGTAGCTTCCTGGCCTAGACCCCGAAACGTTACTGAACTTAGATCTTTCCTGGGGTTCTGCTCCTATTACCGGAGGTTTGTAGGAGGATTTGCTAAGATAACTCAACCATTGAACAAGCTCCTACGGAAGGAAGACACAGAAGAAGGCCACAAGGCCTCTGACCGAAATCCGTCGGCTCCAGGGCCAAGGAAGGCTCGAGAGTCTATCCAGGGAGAGTGGACTAGTCAATGCGAAGGTGCTTTCTTGAAGTTGAAAGAGTCTAACTCGAGCTCCTGTCTTGGCCTACGTGGCCCCTACAAGCCGTAGGAACTACATGTGGATGCCAGCAGAGAAGGTCTGGGGGGAGTTCTGTACCAAAAGTATGGTGGATTGCTGAGGTCTGTAGCGTATGTGAGCCGGAGCCTTACGCCTTCTGAAAAGAACTATCCTACCCATAAGTTGGAGTTTCTAGCCTTGAAGTGGGCGGTGGTAGACAAGCTAAAAGACTATCTGTATGGAGCCGAATTTGTGATAAAGACGGATAACAATCCTCTCACCTACGTCCTTACTACTGCAAAGCTGGACGCAACGGGACATCGGTGGTTGGCCGCTCTGTCAGGGTTTCGGTTCAGCCTGAAGTATCGCCCTGGGGTGAACAATTGAGATGCTGATGCTTTGTCGAGAAGACCCTACACTACAGAATGGACTCAGTTAACTCCAGACGGGGTGCAAGCTTTATGTCAAGGAGCAGAGCGCCGGGTCAAGGGAGGGATTGAAGCAGAAGTCATAGGAGTTATGGCTGCGGCTGTTCCAGAGTTCTACTGTAATCCTATGCAGCTGAGGGATGAAGGTCTGCCTACTTTCTCGAAACAGGACCTGAGAGCTGATCAGGCTAGAGACCCTTTGATTGCGTTAACCGTAAAGGCCCTAAACGCGAACCAATGGGAAATTCTGCTGACCAACTCCCCAGATGGAGCCAGATTGGTATACAAAGAGTGGGAACGGTTAAAGATGTTGGATGGGGTCATCTACCGAAGGGGCCCCTCAAACAATGCTGAAGAGACCCAACAGTTGTTCCTTCCCACTAAACACACAGAGAGTGTACTGCGGTCGTTACATGATGAACACGGACATTTGGGCGCAGAGAGAACTTTTAAGCTGGTGCGAGACAGATTCTATTGGCCTTGCATGAGAGCTGAAGTGGAAAGTTACTGCCATTCATGTCTGAGGTGTATCCAAAGGAAGACCCTACCAACCCGAACCGCTCCAATGAGCCACCTACAAAGTCATGGACCCATGGATTTGGTGTGCATTGATTTCCTGTGCTTGGAGCTGGATGCTAGTGGGCAGGGAAATATTCTAATAGTGACTGATCATTTCACACGTTACGCCCAAGCTTTTTCTACGAAAGACCAACGTGCTCCTACGGTGGCGAAGGTTCTAATGGAAAAGTTCTTTGTTCACTATGGCCTACCAAGGAGAATACACTCTGATCAGGGTAGAGACTTTGAAAGCCAGCTTGTTGGGCAATTACTAGAACTGCTGGGAATTCAGAAGACCCGAACTACACCATATCACCCTCAAGGTGTGATGCTCAACCCGAAAGGTTCAATCGCACACTGCTAAATATGCTGGGGACACTGTCAAACAGAGAGAAGCAGAGTTGGAGTCATCACATAGCTACGCTAGTACATGCATATAACAGTACGGAGAGTGACGCTACTGGATACTCACCGTACCGTCTTATGTTCGGAAGAGAAGCTCGACTGCCGGTTGATTTGGCGTTTGGGTTATCTCTGGATCAGACGTCGGTAGCTTCTCATAGAAATTATGTGGATAGACTTCGGAAGAACTTGGCCTCTGCGTTTGAACAGGCCCGCTTGACCTCAGGAAACAAAGGAATAAGCAGAACTATGACTTGAAAGTTCGGATACAGGATCTACAACCCGGTGATAGGGTTTTGTTGAAGAACTTGGGTGCTGCTGCAAGGCATAAGTTAGCAGATAGATGGAATTCTCAGGTCTACATTGTCTGCAAGCAACTGCCGGGTCTGCCAGTTTACAAAATCCAGCCGGATGGAAAGGCTGGGCCTCTAAAGAACTGGCACCGGAATCATCTATTACCTTTGAGAGAGGCCGTGAGGATACCAGTTGGGGACGAACTTTCTCTGCCGAACCCGCCTGCTCCACTTTTTACTCCCGTTACTCGGTCTCAGCAGACCCGGGCTGTCGAAGAGAGTGAAAGGGACAGTGAGGAAGAAAGTTTTCATCTGGACTGGATGCGCTCACCCGAGCCTGAAGAGGTCATTCCAGTTCCTGAATGGTGGGAAAGTAATTTGAGGCCTGAGGCCCCTGAATTTCAGTTAGAAGTTCCTGAGACTACTGAAATCCCTGTAGTTCCTGAAGCCGAGTCTTATGATTACAGTTCTATGCCTTCACTGGAAGGATCATACTCCGAAGAGATGTCTGTTCCAGTTGTGGAAAGAACTGAACCCGCACCTATAGTACTTCCACCTGAAGAGGAACTGATTGAGCCAGAACCAAAACGCTCTATTCGACCGCCCCAGAGACTCACCTACGACTCACCAGGACATAGCACTGAAGAGGCCGTTACCACAGTGCGAAGGTTGCGCGAAGTGTCTGCTATGCTAGCTGAGGTAGTCAAAAGCATGAGTCAACTTGAGGAAGTGTATCTAACCCATTGTATGCTTGCTGCTGAGCCTGTATATGTTGCCTAATGTTATGTTGAAATGTAATGCAACTGTTATACCTCCTTGGAGAGACCCAAGAGTTCTAGGAGGGGGAGAGTGTAGCGCTGGTATTAAAACACTGTTGTTGTAGTGCTTATTTTTGGCCACCAGAGGGAGACAAGCGCAATGTAAGACACTGGACATTGGGACTACATTTCTCCAGCATGCTTTGCGGGCGGGAACAGGAAGTGGGTGGGAAAAGAGAGACTTACATCCGCAGCCTCGTGGAGAGAACTGCCAGAGCGCGCAGAGGAGTGAAAAGAGCAAGACACACGTGAAAGAGATAACGATCGCGACCAGGCCGGAGCGCAGGTGCGGCCTAGCGGAGCTGGATATCGGTTTCCCCTTTACTTTTAAAAGACCTAGTGATCCACCGCTAGTAACCTTACACAGATACAGAGTAAGCTGGAGGACCCCGAGTTAGGAGACCGCAGACGATCTAACGGGAGTGCAGGCGGTGAGCTGGACATCTTGTGGCAGACACAGACAAGCAAGACAGCGGATCCGGTGGCACAGAGTCCCAAACCAAATCGAGCGGAGAGACGTCCTGGGTCGAGCAGAGCGCAGAGTATCTGGCGGATGGGTGAGAGGCCTTCCCGGCCACAGTAAAATATTAAAGCACGTTGCAGTTTTGTCAAAACCTACAGGGCCCCAACGTGACTAGTCGAAGACACATTGAAATCCTTCACTGGCCAGTTGAAACTTGTACCCGGGTACCAATACACGCACACTTCTTGGGACACAACCTATACGGGACTCACACTCCAACCACGAAGGGGTTAAAATTCCTTTTTCTCCCTTTTCCGCTGCGCGTTTCTTGCATTACGAACTACTGTATATATATATATACGTATACCGTGTTACTCTTTATATGCCAGTTTATTCAGTAAACTATATAACTTATAAAATCCACAACAGTGCTGGAGTATATTTATTCCCTAGTGCGGGGAGACTGACCCGAGGTTTAAATTCAGCGGCTCCTCCGGGAGTGAGCGCTACATTTATATCTCGTATAAGTTTCTTATTGAATATAATTATCCGACAATGCAATGTCTGGAGAGAGACACAAGATCTGAGCTTTATATATGAGTATACGGGGAATTAGCAGATCCTGAGCTCTATATACAGTCAGATCCAGAAATATTGGGACATGGACACAATTGCAACAATTGTAGCCTCCCACTTGTTAAGGGACCAAAGGTAATGGGACAGAATAATAATCATAAATTAAACTAAATCAAACTTTCCCTTCTTAATACTTGGTTGCAAATCCTTTGCAGTCAATCACTGCCTGAAGTCTGGAACGCATAGACATAACCAGACGCTAGGGTTCATCTCTGGTAATGCTCTGCCAGGCCTCTACCGCAACGGTCTTCAATTCCTGCTTGTTCTTGGGGCATTTTCCCTTCAGTTTTGTCTTCAGCAAGTGAAATGCATGCTCAATGGGATTCAGGTCAGGTGATTGACTTGGCCATTGCATAACATTCTACTTCTGTCCCTTCGAAAACACTTTGGTTGCTTTTGCAGTATGCTTTGGGTCATTGTCCATCTGCACTGTGAAGCGCCATCCAATGAGTTCTGCAGCATTTGGCTGAATGTGAGCAGATAATATTGCCCGAAACACTTCAGAATTCATCCTGCTGCTTTTGTCAGCAGTCACATCATCAATAAATACAAGAGAAGCAGTTCCATTGGCAGCCATACATGTCCACGCCATGACACTACCACCATCATGCTTCACTGATGAGGTGGTATGCTTCGGATCATGAGCAGTTCCTTTCCTTCTCCTTACTCTTCTCTTCCCATCACTCTGGTACAAGTTGATCTTGGTCTCATCTGTCCATAGGATCTTGTTCCAGAACTGTGAAGGCTTTGTTAGGTATCGTTTGGCAAACTCTAATCTGGCCTTCCTGTTTTTGAGGCTCACCAATGGTTTACATCTTGTGGTGAACCCTCTATATTCACTCTGGTGAAGTCTTCTCTTGATTGTTGACTTTGACACACATACACCTACCTCCTGGAGAGTGTTCTTGATCTGGCCAACTGTTGTGAAGGGTGTTTTCTTCACCAGGGAAAGAATTCTTTGGTCATCCACCACAGTTGTTTTCCGTGGTCTCCCGGGTCTTTTGGTGTTGCTGAGCTCACTGGTGCGTTCCTTCTTTTTGAGAATGTTCCAAACAGTTGTTTTGGCCACGCCTTATGTTCTTGCTATCTCTCTGATGGGTTTGTTTTGTTCCTTCAGCCTAATGATGGCTTGCTTCACTGATAGTGACAGCTCTTTGGATCTCATCTTGAGAGTTGACAGCAACAGATTCCAAATGTAAATAGCACACTTGAAATGAACTCTGGGCCTTTTATCTGCACATTGTAATTGGGGTAATGAGGGAATATCACACACCTGGCCATGGAACTGCTGAGAAGCCAATTGTCCCATTACCTTTGGTCCCTTAACAAGTGGGGGCACATCTGCAAACTGCTATAAGTCCTACACCGTTCACCTGAGTTGGATGTACATACCCTAAAATTAAAGCTGACAGTCTGCAGTTAAAGCACATTGTGTTTGTTTCATTCCAACTCCATTGTGATGGTGTATAGAGCCAAAGATGTTACAATTGTGTCCATGTCCCAATATTTCTGTACCTGACTGTATGAGTATACAGTGAATTATCGGATCCTGAGCTCTATATATGAGTATACTGGGAATTAGAGGATCCTGAGCTCTATATATGAGTATACGGGGAATTAGAGGATCCTGAGCTCTATATATGAGTATACGGGGAATTAGAGGATCCTGAGCTCTATATATGAGTATACGGGGAATTAGCGGATCCTGAGCTCTATATATGAGTATACGGGGAATTAGAGGATCCTGAGCTCTATATATGAGTATACGGGGAATTAGAGGATCCTGAGCTCTATATATGAGTATACGGGGAATTAGAGGATCCTGAGCTCTATATATGAGTATACAGGGAATTAGAGGATCCTGAGCTCTATATATGAGTATACGGGGATTAGAGGATCCTGAGCTCTATATATGAGTATACGGGGAATTAGCGGATCCTGAGCTCTATATATGAGTATATGGGGAATTAGCGGATCCTGAGCTCTATATATGAGTATACGGGGAATTAGAGGATCCTGAGCTCTATATATGAGTATACGGGGAATTAGAGGATCCTGAGCTCTATATATGAGTATACGGGGAATTAGAGGATCCTGAGCTCTATATATGAGTATACGGGGAATTAGCGGATCCTGAGCTCTATATATGAGTATACGGGGAATTAGAGGATCCTGAGCTCTATATATGAGTATACGGGGAATTAGCGGATCCTGAGCTCTATATGAGTATACGGGGAATTAGTGGATCCTGAGCTCTATATATGAGTATACGGGGAATTAGTGGATCCTGAGCTCTATATATGAGTATATGGGGAATTAGAGGATCCTGAGCCCTATATATGAGTATACGGAGAATTAGCGGGATGCGGAGCTCTATATATGAGTATACGGGGAATTAGAGGATCCTGAGCTCTATATATGAGTATACGGGGAATTAGAGGATCCTGAGCTCTATATATGAGTATACGGGGAATTAGAGGATCCTGAGCTCTATATATGAGTATACGGGGAATTAGAGGATCCTGAGCTCTATATATGTGTATACGGGGAATTAGAGGATCCTGAGCTCTATATATGGGTATACGGGGAATTAGAGGATCCTGAGCTCTATATATGAGTATACGGGGAATTAGAGGATCCTGAGCTCTATATATGAGTATACGGGGAATTAGAGGATCCTGAGCTCTATATATGAGTATACGGGGAATTAGAGGATCCTGAGCTCTATATATGTGTATACGGGGAATTAGAGGATCCTGAGCTCTATATATGGGTATACGGGGAATTAGCGGATCCTGAGCTCTATATATGAGTATACGGGGAATTAGAGGATCCTGAGCTCTATATATGAGTATACGGGGAATTAGAGGATCCTGAGCTCTATATATGAGTATACGGGGAATTAGAGGATCCTGAGCTCTATATATGAGTATACGGGGAATTAGAGGATCCTGAGCTCTATATATGAGTATACGGGGAATTAGAGGATCCTGAGCTCTATATATGAGTATACGGGGAATTAGAGGATCCTGTGCTCTATATATGAGTATACGGGGAATTAGAGGATCCTGAGCTCTGTTCTTATATCTAGTTATATTCAGAGCTGCCGACATAACCCGAGGCCTAAACACAGGAGCCAGGTCTTTATTTTACCTTGAATTTGCTCTTCCGGAGCATCTTTATGGGGTCTCAGAATACATGTTCGGTATAAACTATTAAATCTCCATAAAATATTGGTATATTAAGACGCACAAGCCCGTCTCTGAGCTGGATCGTGGATTCTCCTTTCAGTGCTGAGATCTCTGCTGTCACAAAGATGGTAGATAATGACAGCCCCTTCCTTTTTTCTGTAGGAAAGACTGCAGTAGAGTTCGAAACACACGAGACATACTATGGATATACAATAGTCTCCAGTAGAGGGCACGAGAGGAGACCTGTACAATAATTATTGGAAACATTTTATTTTGTGGATGTTGTCTCTTGTATTTAACTCTCTACCGAAGTCTTGCTCTAGGTTAATAAATCGCCACTGATCTCGGGGCCACAAAGACACGTAGAGAGTGGACACGTGTTTTTCCAAGATCAAACTGTAGAATCGTCTTGTCTTTGCCCGTTGTACCTTTGTACAGCGCTGTAGAATGTGTTGGTGCTTAATAATTACGCTTCAATAAAAATACAATAACCATCATGGCTGGATTTACCTCTCAGGAGCCTGCAGGCACAAAAATCTGGAGCGCCACCTGTAAAAAAAAATAGGGCCACTTCATTTTGTTTATGCGGTTTTATTTTTGGCAATTTTTCAACAGGAAATCAAAACTTTAAAAAAAGTGTTAAAAATGTTTTTTTTGTTTTTTTTTTTACACAAATATTTCAGTTTACAGCGAAAATTGTCCACCACGGGGAGTGTCTTTCTCTGCCAAACTAAAAAAAAAAAAAAATCCCCTCCACACTTGCTGGCATCGTGGGAAATGAGAAGGTGAGTCTGTGCAGCATCACTGTTCACTTTAATCACTGAAAAGTGACCAATAGCGTTCCGTAGGAAAAGGAAAATATATTATAAATTTCCATCCACCTGTTTATGTTTGGGATCATTGGACAGGACATACTCTGGAGCCCTACAGGTTAGTGAGGCATGTAAGGTATCGCTGGAAAGGCCAGAGATACAGGGGTTTAAATGATTGTAAAAATAATTCCTGTAGGTACATGCCTACTCTGCCTAATTATAAATCCAGCCCTGATTATCATTCATTGCATTGTGCAGGATGATATGGTGTGTGTGTGTGTGTGTGTGTCAGTGTGTGAGCATAAGAAGATGTTGGTAGAGTGTGTTGGTAATGTAACGGTAGCCTGTTTGAACCCATTCTGGCAGACTACTTCCGCAGACTACTTCCTCAGAAGCAACATCCCAACACAAGATAGTTATCTGCCACCTCCACTCCCACAGGTCCCCTCTGCCACCCTCTGCCGCTTCCTCCCAGCCACTGAGGAGGAAGTCAATTCCTTATTGTCCTCCTCACATCTCACCACGTGCCCGCTCGACCCCATTCCCTCACATCTAATTCCTCCCCTCTCCTCCTCCCTCACCCCTGCTCTCACACACATCTTCAACCTATCTCTCTCCACTGGCTCCTTTCCATCCGCCTTCAAACACGCGCTAGTTACCCCTTTACTAAAGAAACCATCCCTCGATCCCAACTCTCCATCCAACTACCGTCCTGTATCCCTGCTTCCCTTCACATCAAAGCTCTTAGAAAAACTAGTCTTCAACCGCCTCTCCCTCTTCCTGTCCTCCAATTCCCTACTTGACCCCCTGCAATCTGGCTTCCGTCCCCTACACTCAACTGAAACTGCCCTCACCAAAGTCACCAACGACCTCCTAACTGCTAAAAAACACGGCCACTATTCTATTCTCATCCTGCTTGACCTCTCGGCTGCTTTTGACACTGTTGACCACCCCCTCCTTCTACAGACCCTCAACTCTCTGGGTCTCGGTGACACTGCACTTGCTTGGGTTGACTCCTATTTATCCAACAGGTCCTTCTGTGTGTCCTTTGCTGGTAACTCCTCCTCCTCATTGCCTCTATCTGTTGGTGTACCTCAAGGCTCTGTCCTTGGTCCTCTGCTCTTTTCCATCTACACCTCCTCCCTGGGCAAAATCATCAACAGCTTTGGCTTTAATTACCACCTCTACGCTGATGACACTCAGATCTACCTCTCTACCCCTGATCTCTCTCCCCCTGTCCTTTCAAAAGTCAGTGACTGTTTATCTGGCATCTCCTCCTGGATGGCCTCCCACCACCTAAAGATCAACATGTCAAAGACTGAGCTCCTACTTATTCCTCCCTCCAATGCCTCCCCACCTCCTGACTTCTCTATCACGGTGGAGGGTATCACCATCTCCCCATCAAACCAAGTTTGCTGTCTTGGAGTTACACTTGACTCTGCTCTTTCCTTCATCCCCCACATCAAGTCTCTTTCCTCCTCCTGCCGATACCAACTGCGTAATATTTCCAGAATTCGGCCATTTCTTACACGCCCTGGTAATCTCCCGACTCGACTATTGCAATAATCTCTTATCTGGCCTCCCTCTGTCCCGCCTCTCCCCCCTACAATCCATCCTGAACGCCTCCGCCAGACTAATTCACCTCACCCGCCGCTCTGTCTCTGCCGCTCCCCTCTGCGAGTCCCTTCACTGGCTCCCCATCCACTGCAGAATTAAGTTCAAAATCCTTATCCTTACCTACAAACACCTCACTAACTCACCTCCCCACTACCTGTCCTAACTAGTCACCAAATACACCCCAGCCCGCTCCCTAAGGTCAAACAGTGACCTGCGCCTAGCTTCTCCCCGCATCACCTCTTCCCATGATAGACTGCAGGATTCAGGATTTCTCACACGTAGCCCCCACTCTCTGGAACGCTCTCCCTCGTACTGTCAGACTTTCCCCTAACTTCTCTTCCTTCAAACGCTCCCTTAAAACATTCCTATTTAGGGAAGCCTACCACCCAACTCACTGACGCAACCATCAATCACTCTCACCTTACAGTCCTCTCCTCCTGTTTCCAACCCCAACCCTCCTAGATTGTGAGTTCCTACGGGAATAGGGCCCTCATCTCCTGTACTGTTTGTCAAATGTTGTTCAATGTATTGTAACCCTGTCTATACTGTGCTTATTGTACAGGGCTGCGGAATATGCTGGCGCTTTATAAATAAAGAATAATAATAATAATAATTCTCCAACCTAGACTAGCATCGGATAAGGACTCAGGCACCAAACACCCAGGGACATCCCTGTTGCGGAGACAGAATCACATACACAATTGTTTTTATAACACTACTATATTTATATATACGTGATAAATTGTTTTTATACGTTATATACGTAATGATCCAGAATGTAAAACCTTCTGTTTTTTCTGGTTTCAAATATAAAACGAGGTTTAACCCCTTCACTTTATAGCGGAATCACTACATCATTCCATTCCCCTGAATACGTGTCATAGACTGTCATTAAAATACATTAGAATAATGTAAAATTGTTCGTGTTTAATTTTTCATGTGTCATTTATCCTTTACGAACATATTACAGGGATGCATGTTACTTGGAGTTACCAACCTGCTGGGCTCGATTGCCTATTCTACTTTGCGGCTAAGGGCACTGTGAAGTGCGTCATTAGGATTTGGGGTGCATAGACCTGGAGAAGTATTTGGGAGGTGCAGGCCTGATGTTCTATATCATTTCCTTGGCCTCTTTCAAAGTGCAGAGTGTTATGCATGTATAATGTTATTATCTATCATTGTGGTCCATGTGTATCTTGTTATCTGCTGATAGGATAAGACCCAGATAAAATCTGCCTTCGCACCAACCGTGACAGTCAACCCACCATCCACAAGTAAGACTAAAAAGAGAAAGGAGGGATGGTCGAGTTAAAGCAGACCAGAGAGAAACATGGTCACAACCCGGCGATTACAAGCTTAAGCCATCTCCTAGCTGTCAGTATCAGGTCACCGGGGAGACTGGCACCCAGGCTGTTCCCCTCCTGAGAGATGGGGCCACGCATGCCATGGACCACGCAGACCAGGTCAGCTCGTTACAGGCTGAAATGCTGTCTCGGCGACATGGTGCATTAACTTGCTGGAAGGAGCCATCAGACGATACAGGGTATATTACGGTCATAAAGGGATGGACATGGTCAGCAACAATACTCAGGTAGGCCGTGGCGTTTAAACAATGCTCAATTGGTATTAAGGGGCCCAAAGTGTGCCAAAAAAAATCTCCCTACACCATCGCCACCACCAGCCTGGCCCGCCGATACAAGGCAGGATGGATCTGAAAGCAGGGAATTTCCGCCTCATCTGATTATCCGCCGTGATCTGTGTCCGTATTCTTATTAAGCAAGTCTGGAATTCCCATGCCCCGCTGCGTAAAGTGCGAGTAAAAGGGACCCCATCTCCCCTGGGTTACAGCTGATCTTACACTAATGTACAAGCTTAGAGATTCACTGTGGTCAAATTTCAAGAGTACTGGTTCCATGAACGATCACTATGAATACTGAAATGAATGCACAAAACAAACACAAATGGCGAAAGCCCATTACTTCAATGAAAATGTAAACCATAACATATCAAACCCTAGAAACTATTGGAAAACCATAAGTAACATACAAGCACCCCTGTCCACTCCCAGCCGGCTGCTATCAAAGTAAACAACCAAACCCTGCAACACCCCCTAGATGTAGCAAATGCCTTTAATGATTATTTTGTTGGATGTGCCACCACTTTGATTGCCAAGCTAGCAACTGACACGCAATCAGAGAGGCCTCATGCAGGTCAGGCCCCTCCAACTGTGCAAAGTCCCTGTAACAGAGAGGAATTCAGTTTTAGACCAGTGCCTGTCAGTGTCATTACTAAACTCCGTAAGCAAAAAATGAAATACCAGTCTGGACCTGACCAAATACCAGCAATGCTGCTGAAAATCAGTGCGACGACAATTGCAAATCCTGTCGCAACCCTCATCAATGAATCACTGGAGACTGGATACATACCCAAACTCTGGAAGACTGCGAGAGTGGTACTTATCCATAAAAGTGGTGACAGTATTTTGGTATCCAACTACCGTCCGATATCACTGCTCCCTATAATGTCAAAAATTTTGGAAAAATGCATCTACACACAATTACGTGATTATTATCAATATTGGAACTACTTAACCCCGGATCAATCCGGCTTTCGTCCAAATCACTCAACTACAACCGCCCTTTTAAAAGTCTGCAATGATATCCAAGCTGGGATGGAACAAGGAAACCTAACTGGAGCCATCTTCCTTGATTTTGCCAAGGCCTTTTAACACAGTACACCATGGCATCTTGTTAAAAAAAAAAACTTAAAAACTCTGGTATTAGTGATCACACATTAACCTGGTTTCGATCGTATTTATCTGACCGATCGCAATATGTGTCCATTTCTGGCAGCTCCTCCCTCCCGCTCCCAGTCACATGCAGTGTACCCCAAGGCTCGATACTCGGCCCCCTGCTATTCACGATATTCATAAATGATCTGCCCAATGTCTGCAAAGCCTCAACTGTACACATGTACGCAGACGCCACCGTAACCTATACCAGCAAACCAAATCTCCCGCAGCTGGAGGCCGTGCTGCAAGAACAATTCACAGAGGTAGAAAAGTGGATCGCAGATAACAAACTTTTTCTAAATACTGACAAAACTGTAACGATGCTCTTTGGAACAAAACCTAAACTACACAAATTGCAAAATCCCCATCTATGTGTTGGGACAAAATCAAATGGCACGCTGACCACAGTCACCTCTCTCAAATATCTAGGTATGTGGTTGGACCCAAATCTATCCTTTGGCCCCACATTGAAAAACTTTCCTCTAAACTTTACCCCAAACTAGGTGCCCTTGATTATGGAGATGTAGTGTATGCAGCCGCCCCGCAAACACACCTTCAGAAACTTACTACACTGTATAACTCATTCTGCCGCTTTGCGCTACTATGTAACTACATGACCCACCATTGTGACATGTTGAAAGAGCTAAACTGGCCGTCGCTGGAATCTAAACGCACCCTTCACCTTTCCAAACTGGTGTTTAAGAGCTTTTCTGGGAAGCTGCCACCCTACCTGAATAGGCTGCTTCCCCCAGCAGCTCCCTCATCCTATAACCTCCGATCCAGGACCAGCACCTTACTTGAAATACCACAATACAAAAAGAAAATGGCTCGGTCCTCATTTTCCTACAGAGCACCGCAAATATGGAATAACCTCCCAGACGCCATCAAATCTTCTCCCAGTCTAAAGTCACTCAAGAGCTCCTTACTAACATACCTCAATACAGAATGCACCTGTAAACATGTAACATAATGACTATTTCGTACATATTTATTTTCTGTTAATCTGTATATTTGTGTTGGTTTTTTTTTAATATATCCTGCATTGTATTACTTTGAATTGTTAAAGTTGTTACAGAAATACAATGTTCTTGAACCCAGGACATACTTGAAAACGAGAGAAATCTCAATGTATCCTTCCTGGTAAAATATTTATTTATTTATTTATAAAGTAAGTGCTGCAGACTTGTCCTAGACCGATTACGATCATCTCTCTCGGTGACAAACTGAAAAAAATCGAGGACCAGCCCGAGAGAAAAGTAGCCAGAAAAAAAAACAGACACGGGGAAATATTCTTTCACTTATTGCTCAGATTCATTTTCTCTTTATAAAATGCATCACATGACATTTCAACAGGAAATACAGGTGGCCTATCAAAAAGAAACACAGGCCGACACAAATTAACACATCAACGTGTTAAAACATATACTTATACGTTGAATAGTAGAAATTTCTTGAGAAATGTATTTTGTGAACGTTTATAAAGTATTTTACCAGGACATGGGACCATCTGGTCTTTCCACCGGCCCTTTCCTTTGTGTGAGTTTAACAACGGATATCGAGGCCGACAACAGAATGGCTAACAAAGAGAGTTTAAAACAAAACCTAAAGAAAAACGCGGCCTAGTCACTAAGCATTTTACTCTGGCCAATATAATGTTATATAGCTTTATAGCTGACTCATCGTGACAGGTAAACTCCTTCAGGATCCAGGCGGTCATGTTGTTTATGCCAAATTCTGACCATGCCATCTGAATGTCGCAGATGGAAGCGAGACTCATCAGACCAAGCAACGTTTCTCCAGTCTTCTATTGTCCAGTTTTGGTGTCTGTGTGAATTGTAGCCTCAGTTTCCTGTTCTCAGCTGACAGGAGTGGCTACCTGTGGGCTGCTGCTGCTGTAGCCCATCTGCTTCAAGGTTGAACATGTTGTGTGTTCAGAGATGGTATATCTGCATATCTTGGTTTCATTGAGTGGTGATTTGAGTTATTGTCGCCTTTCTATCATCTCGATCCAGTCTGTCCATTCTCCTCTGACCTCAACAAGGCATTTTCGTCCTCAGAGCTGCCGCTCACTGGATATTTTATCTTTTTCAGGTAATTCTCTGTAAACCCTCCTCGATGATTGTGCAGAAAAATCCCAGGAGATCAGCAGTTTGTGAAATACTCAGACCAACCCATCTGGCACCAACAACTAAGCCATGTTCATAGTCAGTTAAACCCCCTCTTTTCCCCCATTCTGATGCTGGGTTTGAACATCAGCAAGTTGTCTTCACCACATCTAAATGCCTAAATACATTGAGTTGCTGCCATGTGATTGGCTGATTAGCAATCTGTTGAACAGGTGTACCTAATAAAGTGGCCGGTGAGTGTATAAATTCAGTTCTGTGATGTAAAACAGGATATAAGGTGCAGCTAAAACAAACAGCACACACACACACAATGAGCAACAGTAAAACCAAACTTCATATGACTGAGTTCTCTGGATATAACAAGGTGTCAGAAAGAAATTGCAATGTGAAAAATGCTTTTTTTCATGTATGACTGTTCAGGTGTGCTACAAGAATGTTTCTACGCCTAAAACATTTCCCACACACGGAGCACGCAAAGGGCTTTTCCCCTGTGTGAGTTTTCTGATGTTCAAATAGGGTGTATCTACGGTTGAAGTGCTTATGACATACAGGACATGAAAAAGGTTTCTCTCCCGTGTGAGTTTTCTGGTGTGAAACGAGAGTGGAGCTCTGCCCAAAACATTTCCCGCATTCTGAGCATGAAAAAGGCTTTTCTCCTGTGTGAATTCTCTGATGTTTAACTAGCGCAGAGCTCTGGCTAAAACATTTCCCGCAATCGGAACATGTAAAGGGCTTCTCTCCTGAGTGAGTTCTCCGATGTCTGAACAGACTCGAGCTCCATGTAAAACATTTCCCACATTCAGGACAGGACAAAGGTTTCTGCCTGGCATGAGTTTTCTGATGTGCAAAAAGGTCTGAGATGTAGGTAAAACACTGCCCACAATCAGAACAGGACAGAGACCTCTCTCCTGTGTGAACTTTCAGATGTACGTCGAGGTTATCCCTGTGCTTAAAGTGCTTCCCGCACTCCTGGCATGAAAAAGGCTCCTCTCCTGTGTGAGTTCTCTGATGTGCCTGAAGAGCTGAGCTCCATCTAAAGCATTTCCCACATTCAGAACATGACAAAGGTTTCTGACCGATATGAGTTCTCTGATGCGAGATGAGTTCTGACCTGAGACTAAAACAATCCCCACATTCAGAACATGAAAACAGATTCTCCTCAGGCGGAATATTATGATGCTGAGACTTCAGACTGGAACGTTTCCCGGAGTCCATAGATGACGGTTTTGCCTCAATTTGTATTTTCGAAGCTGCAGTCATAGGAGAATCAACAGCAATGCCGCGTTCTATAAAGTCCTTTGATCCGAACTCATCCCGTTCCCCGGTGCTTGGAGCGTTTCTGCTGTTCTGCCGTCCGTCGGGATAATTTCTCATCGGGAAGTCACCTGAAGGAAGAATTAACTGAAGTTAAATTAAGGGACGTGTTTGAAATCAGAGGTCTCAAACTCCGCCCCACCAGAGGTGTCTGGACTACAACTCCCATGAATCTCTGGCCATCTGTCGCATTCGAAGGATTCTGGGAACTGCGGGTCATCAAAACAAGGAGGCCGGAGTTTGAGGTCCGTGTTTTCAATTATCGTTCGTTTATCGGGGGGGGGGGGGAAAACGATTATGGGGGGGGGAAGCGAGCAGCTAATTTAAATACCAAAAAACACTAAACCTCAACTATAAAGAAAACCAAAACCTACAGATAATAAACCGGAAGAGAAAAAGCCGCCAGCCTTAACTGAACACGCCATTAAGATTTCCTATTGTTGCCCTTAAATAAGGGGGCCGGCCCTGCTGACGCCTCTGCGCAAACATTACTTATATTTAGGTGATTTGACTCCCCCCCCCACTCTTGCCGCTCCTCTTCTCCCTGGACCCAGAAGACCCTGAAGCTTCTGTGCAAAACTTGCACTCATATACAGCTTGTGTAGCACAGGGACTGCAAACTGCGCACACTGTATGTACACAAGTTCCATAGCGCCGGCGCAGAGAGATGGATCAGAGATGCACGCGCATGCACAGAGCGATGGATCGGAGCTGAACACGCATGCACAGGGCGATGGGTCAGAGCTGCACCGCATGCACATGGCGATGGGTCGGAGCTGCACGCGCATGCACAGGGCGGTGGGTCGGAGCTGCAAGCGCATGCACAGGGCGATGGGTCGGAGCTGCACGCGCATGCACAGGGCGATGGGTCGGAGCTGCACGCGCATGCACAGGGCAATGGGTCGGAGCTGCACGCGCATGCACAGGGCGATGGGTCGGAGCTGCACGCGCATGCACAGGGCGATCGGTCGGAGCTGTCGGTGATGCTGGGTGGGGTGGAGGAAACTCCTCCACTTCACCCAGTGATACCACCAGATCGAGGAGGTACTCCTCACATCCTGACCCCTAAAAAACCCGTAACGGGATCAGGGTGAGCAGCGCGTCCCTTTAAGCACATAAAAACATCTGCAGCGTATACTGTATAAAGTGCAATAGATCGGGAGCCAATCACAGCATTGACGGCTGCTTATCATCACTTCATGTTACTCCTGCTCTGGATCTGGATCCAGCTGTGAAGACACCAGGGTGGACATTGTGACCGCACATTCCTGTGGTGAAGGTTTCATCATGCCGGGGATTCGTAGATTTTTTAGAAATTCTCCGCTCGTTTGATCCGGTGAAGACGTTTCGCTCCATAGACCTTAAGTCGAGGGAATTTCCATCAGTTTTTCTCCATCTCAGGAGGTTCTGCTGATGCCTACAACTCCCAGAATTCCTTCAAAGCAAGAGATGGCCAGGGAATCATGGGAGTTAGAAAGCCCTGGTCTAAATTAATAGCTTTTTGCTTCTACTTGGACAGTTTCTCAGGATCTCCCAAATCTTGTTCCCTCTTCAGCGGCTTCTTTCCATTAACCCTTCCATCTCCAGCACTTTTACCTTCTATTCTTCCGTCTCACATCTATTACCGCATACATCTCGGGTCCAACCTTTCCACCCATTCCTGCACCGTCACGTTTAACTCACTGATTAGGGGCCCCATTGATTGGGTTAAAGCCCATTGTCTTGATGACCACATGCCAAACTTCCGCATCGATTTAACCCTTTCCCCCCCAGAAACTTCATAAAAATCAGAAACAAGAAAAATTTAAAATTATGGAAGAAATGAGAAAAGCCGTGACGGAAAAGAAACTCAGTGTCCAGAAAGGAAGGTGAAGGAGGACAGGCTTTACAGAGGGTCTCTTACCTAAACAAGTATTCCCATGATCCTCCATGTCCTCATATCCGCGGCGCCCCCTGACACACGGCTCCTCCCCTCTCTCCATCTCCCGGCGCCCCCTGACACACGGCTCCTCCCCTCTCTCCATCTCCCGGCGCCCCCTGACACACGGCTCCTCCCCTCTCTCCATCTCCCGGCGCCCCCTGACACACGGCTCCTCCCCTTTCTCCATGGCGGATATAAGTGCAGGAATCCCATTGATCCGTCCTGTGTGAAGAGAAAATGTCCAGAAAGATCTTATGATCCAACAGCAATAGAAGATGTTTTGTATGAAGCTGCCTGTGAAGGAGGGGGAGACTTTCTTACCCAGAGAGCATAGGGTCTGGTAATTCTCCATCATCACATCCCTGTAAAGCTCCTTCTCTTCTTCCTTTAAACAGTCCCACTCCTCCTGGGAGAAGTAAACGGCCACGTCCTCAAACTCACATTCAGCCTAAACAGCAAATGACCTCATTAATGTAACGCCATTATTTATCAGCACAAACTCACATATACCATGAGGAAGATTTCCTGCTTTCCCTGGGAATCTGGCGTCTCCCCCCCCCCCGTGTAACTCATTCAAGCTTCCCCTCCCCCATCACTGGAGGAAGAAGGGAGGAGATAAGAGACATTGCAATGTCTGGGTCAATGTCTGCCTTACCTGTCCGTTCAGCCGCTCCTCCGTCTCTGACATGTGACCCGGGAACCTCTCCATCACCTCCTCCTTCACTGACATGTGACCCGGCAACCTCTCCATCACCTCCGCCTTCATCTTGGTTATTATCCGGCGTCACGCGGTGACTTGCTGCATCCAATCACCGGCCTCTGGTCCGTGGGGAGATGCTGAGCGCACCGGTTAGGCAGATCCCGTCAGGCTGTAAGAGGGACAGAGACGTCGTCTCATGGATTCAGTACCTCGTGGTTGAGATTGAATAAAATAAAAAAAAACAGGAATGATCCATGGAAAGACACGGCATTTAGGAATATGGGGGGGGGACACCACTGGGGGAAGAAACATGAGGCAACAGTCAATAAAGAGCTGAGCTTCACATGGAAACGTTACAGGATTTTAGAGATGCACCGATACCAATACTAGTATCGGTATTGGAGCCGATACCGGCACCTGCATGAGTATTTGGTACTTGTGCAGGGGCCCCCAATACCTAAACCTATACCGGAAGCCAGCACTGGGCTGGCTTGCCGGTCGGTTTCGTTGGCGCAATGTTTGGCACGCTGCCAGGCTCCTCCAACATCTTGTTGTTTCTAGTGGCCGCAGGAAGAGGTTGCAGCCCGGCCGCTCGTTGAGAACCACGTGCACAGTTGCGATCTCGCGGAGTTCACGTGACTGCGGCTGTACACGTGGTTCCCAACAAGCGGCCGGGCTACAACCTCTGCCTGCGGCCACTCGAGAAAACAAGAAGTGGGAGGAGCCTGGCTGGGTGAGCGCGGGGCCATAAGAGCTGGGGCACTCGGAGCTGGGGGCATTTTATAGGTCTGTTCCTATTGGAAAGTGGTCACATGACATTAAATAAAAGTATCGGTACTCGGTATCGGTGAGTACTTTTAAAAAGTATCGGTACTTGTACTCGGTCTTAAAAAAAATGGTATCGGTGCATCCCTACAGGATTTGCCTCGATAGTGACCTCATCCCTGATGACATCCCTGATGATTGCGAGCGGGCAGATGCCATAGAGTGACGCAAGGATTACAGCTGCGATCTCGTGTAGATTTGGAGCCGAGCGAGTCCTGAGAGGAGACGCCAACGCTGCGACTTCCCGCCTGCTTCCAGCAAGGCGACCTGTGATGGCTGTAAAGAAACCCGCCCAGCCACGCGCCCCCTGGGCCGAACACGGGGCGACACAACCACCCGCCCAGCCACGCGCCCCCTGGGCCGAACACGGGGCGACACAACCACCTACCGAGCCACGCGCCCCCTGGGCCGAACACAGGGTGACACAACCACCCACCCAGCCATGCGTCCCCTGGGCCGAACACAGGGTGACAGACCCACCCGCCCAGCCATGCGTCCCCTGGGCCGAACACGGGGCGACACAACCATCCACCGAGCCACGCGCCCCCTGGGCCGACACAACCACCCACGCGCCCCCTGGGCCGAACACAGGGTGACAGACCCACCCACCCAGCCACGCGCCCCCTGGGCCGAACACAGGGTGACAGACCCACCCACCGAGCCATGCGTCCCCTGGGCCGAACACAGGGTGACAGAACCACCCGTCCAGCCATGCCACTCACTGAGATAAGACACCTCGCCCGCACGCCTCCCCTCTTGCACACGCACCGTCAGTGACCAATGTCGTGTGATGTCACTAACACGCTGCGGCCTCCTGGAATGCGGTGCTGAGGCTGGACGGGCCAGGAAAGGTGCTGTCCTGGTTATAATGAGAGTTGGGGCTCTCCTTGCTGCAGGATAGGGAGGCCACACCCACAGACAGCACTTTTCCTGCAACACCCATCCCCATGAGGTAACACTGTGTGCACCCCCTCATATCTCTGACGTCACCATGATGGGAGGAGCCCCAGAAACAGGCCCTGACCCGTACCTCCTCCTACCCATGAGGCACAAGCTGCACCTACCTACACACCGGACTGCTCATGTAACGGATATGACGTCACGAGAGGGAGATCTACCAGACGCCATGATGGAAGAGGGCGAATCTCCCTGAGTGTGAGGGCGGCCGCCAGGAGAAAGGCCGGAGTGGAGCGAGGATTTATGCCCCCTGATTGTTTTTACCTGTGAGGGCGGAGAGAGCCTGTGCTGTCACAAAGGAGGAGCTGCTCTTTCAGGAAACTTTGCCCTCAACAAACATGGCCGCCGTTCCTCCTTTTCCGTCTCTTGTCAAGGACGTCACAGCGACGAGGGGCGGGGCGTGCTCTATCATCCAGATTATAAAGCTTGCCAGCGGCTTATCAAGGTAACTGGTCCTCATGACGGCATCACATGTGGGTCGACGTCATGGAGAAATCTAGGCAGCTCTTGAGCAGGAGATACTCCCAGGAGAAAGGGCGGGGCTTATACTGACTGACACACTGCACATTACTGTGCAGCTCCGTGATACGCTCATACACACCGCACATTACTGTGAGTTTTATTGCTGTGGATTCAGTGATACGCTCATACACACCGCACATTACCGTGAGTTTTATTGCTGTGGATTCTGTGATACGCTCATACACACCGCACATTACTGTGAGTTTTATTGCTGTGGATTCAGTGATACGCTCATACACACCGCACATTACCGTGAGTTTTATTGCTGTGGATTCAGTGATACGCTCATACACACCGCACATTACCGTGAGTTTTATTGCTGTGGATTCTGTGATATGCTCATACACACCGCACATTACTGTGAGTTTTATTGCTGTGGAGCTCTGTGATACGCTCATACACACCGCACATTACTGTGAGTTTTATTGCTGTGGATTCTGTGATACACTCATACACACTGCACATTACTGTGAGTTTTATTGCTGTGGATTCTGTGATACGCTCATACACACCGCACATTACTGTGAGTTTTATTGCTGTGGATTCTGTGATACACTCATACACACTGCACATTACTGTGAGTTTTATTGCTGTGGATTCTGTGATACGCTCATACACACCGCACATTACTGTGAGTTTTATTGCTGTGGATTCTGTGATACACTCATACACACCGCACATTACTGTGAGTTTTATTGCTGTGGAGCTCTGACACGCTCATACACACCGCACATTACTGTGAGTCTTGTTACATTTTTCTAGGGGTCTATTGTTCTTTTTCACCAGGTAATAACAAGATGAAGGAAATGATGGAAAGTACTATGTCAGAGATGGAGGAGCAGCTGAACGGACAGGTAAGGCAGACATTGACCCAGACATTGCAATGTCTCTCATCTCCTCCCTTCTTCCTCCAGTGATGGGGGAGGGGAAGCTTGAATGAGTTACACGGGGGGGGGGGGGAGACGCCAGATTCCCAGGGAAAGCAGGAAATCTTCCTCATGGTATATGTGAGTTTGTGCTGATAAATAATGGCGTCACATTAATGAGGTCATTTGCTGTTTAGGCTGAATGTGAGTTTGAGGACGTGGCCGTTTACTTCTCCCAGGAGGAGTGGGACTGTTTAAAGGAAGAAGAGAAGGAGCTTTACAGGGATGTGATGATGGAGAATTACCAGACCCTATGCTCTCTGGGTAAGAAAGTGACGGGCTGGGGGGGGGGGTTAACCTTTGTACACCCTACATGTGGCTCAGTGATGGGTAAGCTTGGCACATCAGATTTTAAGACCCCCCTGGGCGTCTCCGTTTGCCATGAACTTGTCTGATCAAGATCCTGGGAGACGCAAGTAAAACACACACACTACAGACTTTGTGGATAAACTTAAACACTCTCTCGATTTCTTTATTAAGCAGCAGTATACACACTATTCTGTGATAAATTACAATTTTTCCATTATAATTACCATAAACCTTTTCAAGTTTCTTCTTATATATAATAACCGAAGTAAGGCGCTGTGCGACTCTGATCAGAGGAGACGACAGACACAACCACACCGAGATATGGCAGATTATCATCTGATCAGTCTGTGGTCTGTCAGGTTCGTTTATTATTTCAACATCCAATAGAAATGTTCGTTATACATACATAAACACTTCCTGCAGTGTTCACTCCCAACATAGGAATGTGATACAACAACCAATCAGAGCAGATACATTTCTACATCATGTAACAAAGATTTTGCCGGCATTTCTAAGTTAACACAGGATATCTATTTCCATCACCCCGCTGACTAGCCTCGAGAGGAAATGAAATTGAACAGACACCGTGCTGGAACAAGGAGGGGGGGATTTCACACTAATGCAAAAATTAAAAACTACCTATCATATTAAAATACCTTTCATTCCGTACCCCAGGGAACGAGTACAAACGTTTCACCGATTCGTTCATGAGAACAGAGCTTGGTTGACAGATCTTCTTAACTTAACCCTTCCCGTTCTCGATGCTCAACCTTGAAACGTGTTTTCCTAAATCCACTGGGATTCCGTGTGACAGACGTGTACTCGATGGGACAGTCAGGGCCGCACACATTATGAAGAGGACTAGATAAATGATAAGGCCACTGGCAGAATGTGGGATGGTTGGACTTTGATTCCAGATGGATCTTCTCGGATGGTGAAGGATTGAGGAGTAACTCTGACTCTCCGGCTGATATAAGTGGAGAGAGATGAATTCATGGTTTAGACTGTTCTGGTGATGAAATAACCTGAGGGTAAGAAATGGCAGAGGAAGCAAACCTGCTTACTGTCCATGCATGATCCAGGGTGAGGTGGACCTCTCGGTCTCATTGAGCAGTCAAGTCATCAGTGTTTGCGATTTATAAATATGAAAAGGAATCTCTTGCCCACAGGATGGGTCCGTGTGACTCCTGACATCATATCGATGATAGAACGAGGAGAAGATCCATGTGTGAGAGGTCCCTGCCTGACCAAAGACCTAGAGACTCCCAAGAAGACAAGCACCGGTGAGTGGCATGTTACACGCCCAGAATGTGCGGTTTTATTGCTTTGCTTCTGATACAAACTTCACTTTGCTCAATGTCTCCTACAGGACTAGTCGTCGTGAAGCCTTCGCTTGTATCTGTGACCAGCCATGAGGTGGTGCCATGCGTGAGTGTCCACCAGGAGCCTAAACTGACGAGTCTTATAAACACCGGGCCTGGTGAGTGATGCACGTTGCTGCTCTCTCCATCCCATCGTCAGATCTGGTTACCGGCTGTTGTTTGAACATTTTTTTCCATAAATCCTCCGTCTCTTAATCTCTTTCTCCGCTCAGTGTTCCTCTCGTTGGCCTCACCTTACACCCTGACGCTTCCAGTTGTGTTGATGACCAGTCAACCAAACCATATGTACGTGGTGGGATCTAATGGGACGCAGGTTCTTCTGGCTACGGCTACAGGTTAGTAAGAAACGGGTTAGGCGGCCATCTTGAATCGGATCATCGCACTCCCAGATCTTCTCTTACTGACTCGTAGCAGGGCTTGGACAAGACGACATTATGGGTAATTTGATGTTTTACAGCTATGCAACTTACAATATGTCCCCCTCCCAAACCTAGAGCCAAACACATGCACAGAGACGCTAACAGACCAAAACAGAGAAACCGAGACGCATAAATGTACACGAACCAATGAGACGTACATCGAAGACCAATACATGGTCATTTCAGTCTAACCACTCCACCTCTTTACTTCCAATCTTCTAGCGCATCAGGTCTATACCCAGTTTACTGGATTCCTCAATACCAGCACTTTATTTGACCCCCGCCAGTCCGGCTTTCACTCCCAGCACTCTCAGACTATTCCGACCAGCCTGGATAAAGATGTAGTTGCTGCTAAATCCAAAGGTCCCCAAAAACCTAGGTTTTCAGGAACAAATTGTTACTTGCCTCCTCGACTCTCCAGATGGTTACTCCTTCATTCCTGGGTATTCCCGTGGGCTGCAGCACCGTCGCGCTGGGGAAACTCTCTGCAGTTCCTGCGAGTGACATGCTGCACAGGGCTAGTGAGAGACACACTCTCTGTACAGAATGTCCCCTGCAAAGTGGTGCACGGCGTCTCCAAGCCAGTATCTCTGCTGCTGCAGCTAACATGTCCCTTCTCCTTCTGAATCTGGCTGGATTCCATAACAGGAAGCGTCGGGTTACTCCAGGTCCCAAGCATCCAGATAACAAGCGCTCAACCTGCACGGATAGTCCACGTTCAGGTATAAAGTATCTTCTATGTGAAAACGAGAGATGGGGTCACAAGTCCACTATGATCGCTGTACAATATAAACCCCTACACCATGAAGATCCATCCAAAAAGTGAGATTTGACCCCTTTCGGTCAGTGTTTTGACCCGAAGGGTCTTTGTTAAGCTTTTCCAGGGTTGATAAAGACCCTTTGTGGCCGAAATAATGTTCCTGGATTTGTGTTTTGGGAACTGGAGGAGCCCTTGGATTGTGCAGCCAGGTAAAGAGGAAAAAATAGAGCGCTGCTCCCACAGTGCCGACTATACGGGGGCGCGGTCTGGATATGCTACTTTATACAGGCTGGACGCTGAGACGTGGCGCCATATGTTTGACTGTGTTGCTCTATGAGAGTCCTGTGTTTTACAGTAAGGTCCAGAAATATTGGGACATGGACACAATTGTAACATCTTTGGCTCTATACACCACCACAATGGAGTTGAATGAAACAAACACAATGTGCTTTAACTGCAGACTGTCAGCTTTAATTTGAGGGTATGTACATCCAACTCAGACCTCGGAAAACAACTGTGGTGGATGACTGAAGAATTCTTTCCCTGGTGAAGAAAACACCCTTCACAACAGTTGGCCAGATCAAGAACACTCTCCAGGAGGTAGGTGTATGTGTGTCAAAGTCAACAATCAAGAGAAGACTTCACCAGAGTGAATACAGAGGGTTCACCACAAGATGTAAACCATTGGTGAGCCTCAAAAACAGGAAGGCCAGATTAGAGTTTGCCAAACAACACCTAACAAAGCGTTCACAGCTCTGGAACAAGATCCTATGGACAGATGAGACCAAGATCAACTTGTACCAGAGTGATGGGAAGAGAAGAGTATGGAGAAGGAAAGGAACTGCTCATGATCCTAAGCATACCACCTCATCAGTGAAGCATGGTGGTGGTAGTCAGTGGTGTATTTTGGCCTAGGCCAACAAGGCCTAGGCCTAGGACGGCACTTTCCAGGGGGCGACGGCCCGCACGGTGGCCCCACCACTAAAAAAGAAAAAATTTTTTTTTTTTTTTTTTACTTTTGCAAAGTATTTTACCAGGAAGGATACATTGAGACTTCACTAATTTTCAAGTATGTCCTGGGTAGGCAAGGCCTAGGCTTTCACTTTCCAGGGGGCAGCAAAAAACCTCACCACTAAATGAGTTACAGAGCACTGAAATGACGCCAACATGTTGGTGTTCTGTAGTTCCCTGCACTTCGGGAGAATAAAATTTCCCCACCCTGCAGTGAATTCACCATTCACTGCAGGGTCCCCAAAGTGCATGGAGTCGGCCGCTGAATGCTGCCACCGCAAACCCGTGGCCTGCTGTTTTCAAAAGAACTACTGAACGAAAATGTCTGGAATTTACATATAAGATCCTATGATTGATAATAAAAAGTTCTGTTACAGAAAAAAAAAACTGCTATTAAAAAAGGGGGGGAAATTTTGCTGAAAAATTACTTAAAGGTACTAAAAAAAAATCAGACTTTTTACTGCAGATTAAAATAATAAATGGTTTATTAGATACTGCATAAAAAACGGGAATATTTTTAACATTGAAACCTATGTGGTTCGCCTGAATAAACCTGCTGATTGAAACCACCGAACATCAGGGCATTTCACTGACATTTCTCTGCTGTTTGGTGTTCTCTGAATAGATTAACCATTACTTCTCTATGGGGATTTGCACTGCCTTCAAAAAGCACCGTACTTGCTGGCAGTTCACCAAACTTGTGTGTGTGCATATCACAGAACAGTGGTGTACCTAGGGGAGTGGCGGAGGGCGGGCCGCCCCAGGAACCAGTGATTATTTGAGTGTCATTAGGGGGTACTAGGAGTGTGTTCTCAAACAACGAGCAGCGGAGCAGGGAGTTTGCATACGGAATAAAATCGAATAGAATAAAAATCTGATGCACTCATACACACCGCACTTTGCATTGCTGTGAGTTGTATTGCTGTGAATTCTGACACACATACCGCACATTGCATTGCTGGGAGTTTTATTGCTGTGGATTCTGATACACTCATAGTCACTGCACATTGCATTGCTGGGAGTTTTATTGCTGTGGATTCTGTGATACACACTGCATATTACTGTGAGTTTTATTGCCCTGGAGCTCTGGGATACGCTCATACACCCTGCACATTACTGTGAGTTTTATTGCTGTGCAGCTCTGTGATACACTCATGCAGTGCACGTTTCTGTGGATTTTATTGTTCAACCAATTAGAGCGGCTGTGATCCAGTATACTTGACATGCGTGGCTGTTCTTTGTAAAAATGCTTGAATTTAAACATTTCATAATTTTCTTTATCTCAATAGATACATTTGAAATGGTATACAAAATATACAAGTAGGCACTTGGTATCCACTTTTAATATAAAGAGAGGAAAAGGCAGAGCTCTAAGAGGAAGGGTGGGGCTTAACCAGGAAGGGGTGCGTCAAATTTAAATTGGGGGGTGCACGAGTTTAGTCAGGCCTAGGGCAGCACAAAACCTAAACACACCACTGGTGGTAGTGTCATGGCGTGGGCATGTATGGCTGCCAATGGAACTGGTTCTCTTGTATTTATTGATGATGTGACGACTGACAAAAGCAGCAGGATGAATTCTGAAGTGTTTCGGGCAATATTATCTGCTCACATTCAGCCAAATGCTGCAGAACTCATCGGATGGTGCTTCACAGTGCAGATGGACAATGACCCAAAGCATACTGCAAAAGCAACCAAAGAGTTTTTGAAGGGACAGAAGTGGAATGTTATGCAATGGCCAAGTCAATCACCTGACCTGAATCCCATTGAGCATGCATTTCACTTGCTGAAGACAAAACTGAAGGGAAAATGCCCCAAGAACAAGCAGGAACTGAAGACAGTTGCAGTAGAAGCCTGGCAGAGCATCACCAGGGATGAAACCCAGCGTCTGGAGATGTCTATGCGTTCCAGACTTCAGGCTGTGATTGACTGCAAAGGATTTGCAACCAAGTATTAAGAAGGGAAAGTTTGATTTATGATTATTATTCTGTCCCATTACTTTTGGTCCCTTAACAAGTGGGGGCACATCTGCAAACTGCTGTAAGTCCTACACCGTTCACCTGAGTTGGATGTACATACCCTCAAATTAAAGCTGACAGTCTGCAGTTAAAGCACATTGTGTTTGTTTCATTCCAACTCCATTGTGGTGGTGTATAGAGCCAAAGATGTTACAATTGTGTCGCTGTCCCAATATTTCTGGACCTGACCGTATATTTTAAAGGTGCATCATTGTTACACATTAAGCTGTTGACACTGGAGAATATTTTATCCTTTTTCTAAGTAATTCTGTTTCTTTTAGACGACACTCTGAGCAAGGAGAGAAATCCAATAATCAAGCGGGACAGTGATCTCTTTAGATCAAATGCACCTACAGAGGACGGGCGTCTCTATACAGCCGTGACAATACAAGACCATGAGAAAACATCTTCGTTTCATCAATATGGAGAATGTTCTGCTCAATCTCAAGCAAAACCTCACACAGGAGAGAAGTCTTTTTCATGTGATGAATGTGGGAAATGTTTTACCCAGAGCTCCCACCTTTTTAGACATCATACGATACACAGAGGAGAGAAGCCTTTCTCGTGCTCAGTTTGTGGGAAGTGTTTTAACCGCAGCTCGACACTTGTGACGCATCTGCGAACTCACACAGGAGAGAAGCCATACTCGTGTTCCGTGTGCGGGAAAAGCTTCAGCTGTAGCTCTGTTCTCGTTACACATCAGAGAACTCACACGGGAGAGAAGCCTTACTCGTGCTCTATATGTGGGAAATGCTTTAGACAGATCTCAACTTTTGTGTCGCATCAGAGAACTCACACAGGGGAGAAACCTTTTTCGTGTTCCGAATGTGAGAAGTGTTTCAGCCAGAGCACACATCTTGTTAGACATCAGAAAACTCACAGAGGAGAGAAGCCTTATTTATGTTCCTAACGTCAGGCTTTGTATCGGAGAACTCACACAGGAGAGAAACTATGTTCCTTCATGTTCTTGGTGTGTGAGAAATGGTTTCGCTGTGGAACAAAAACATGTAAATTTCCATTCAGATATCGTGCGCCGCGTCTAAAATCATTTTTACACATTTTATCATCCAAACCTTGTGTTTATATATTCTGTGGGGCGCTGCGGAGAAAGATTCTCCATTTCTGTGTTTTTTTTTTTAGAAAACATGCAATAAAAGAATTAAAATTCTTATGTATTTTGGCAAATCGCGTTCCGCAAACAATATGACTCTGTATAAATCGGTGAACTCGTTCCTGGCGCGGGAAATGAGAAGGGGAGTAATGGCAGCGGCATCGTGTGCTTTATACGTGAAAAGTGGACAATGTTCCTGATTGAGAATAAAAATAAATACTTTCCACATTATACAAGGCCATGTTTGGAATCAGTGGAAAGGCCGGACTCTGACCTGTCCCGTTTTGTAATACAGACTGATAATGCGCATGTTAGAGTCTACACGTTGCCTTAACCTTATGATCCCTCTTTAACCTGCCGCAGGGATGGGCCATTTGTATCGCCCGACACACTGTTCCTGGCAACTGTGCTGTGACCAGCTGTCAGCCCGGCGGGCTAGAAGTTGATAGGAGCCGGTAGTAACGTATATTCCCGCTGCAATCGTCGCGATCAGCTTCTGGGCTGTCGCGGATCACCAGTAACTCCCAGACTTCAGTGCAGGAGCTTCTTGTCCCCACCCCCTGGCCTCGGATTGGTCACTGTGTGAGCCAATGAAAATCTGCCTGCCAGCTCGGCACTGGTGCAGAAGCTCCCTCTGCTGGTCGAGAGGGAAATTTAAACCTGCTTCGCCTGTGACTGGGAGTTACAGAGCCCTGGGAGATGCAGGAGAGGGCAACTAGATATTCCAGAAAAAGGGGGTGGGGACATTAAGCTTATTTTCTAACACTGCCGAATATGTTGGCATGTTAAAACACTGCATTATTCTGTAGCGCAGTACAATAAAAATACAAGCAGGAGCTGGAGCCCTAATAAAATGCCAAAGCACCAACATATTCTGCAGTGCAGTACAAGATGTCATTAGGGTTACCACTTCTGCTTGTATTTTTATTGTACTGCGCTGCACAATATGTTGGCGCTTAATAAAATGGCATTTATTTTTAATTAGGGTTACAGCTTCTGCTTGTATTTTTAAAGTGCATACATATGCTGCAGCGCAGTACAAAACCATGGGAACAGAGTTAATAATTGCAACACTAGGTGCAGGTTATGATTCTGTTTATCCTATGATTTCATTTGGTTATACAGTGTGTGTGTATATATATTCGTGCCACTGCAGCACTTTTCTGGAAATCCTGGATAACCGAGATAAAGAAAGTGTCTTCATACAATGGGAATCCCATACACGGCACTTCTGAAAACATAACAAGGATAAGATCATAGAATTCCCAGAAATTAAACGTAACCAGCCAATAGGAAGTTACGGCACGTGCCCTGGGGGTGTGTTTATGCTATGCATAGAAACATAGAAAAATGTCGGCAGATAAGAACCTTTCGGCCCATCTAGTCTGCCCAATTACATGGATACTTTACCTGGATTTATCTTTTGTTTAGGATAGCCTTATGCCTATCCCATGCCTGCTTAAATTCAATTACTGTTTTGGCCTCTACCACTTCTACTGGAAGACTGTTCCATGTATCCACCACCCTCTCAGTAAAATAATGCTTCCTGATGTTACTTTTAAACCTTTGCCCCTCTAATCTAAGACTATGTCCTCTTGTTTTGCTACTTTGTTTCCTTTTAAATATACTCCCTTCCTCTACCTTGTGGATTCCCTTTACGTATTTAAATGTTTCTATCATATCTCCTCTGTCTCGTCTTTTTTCCAAGCTGTACATGTTAAGATCATTAAGCCTTTCCTGGTAACTTTTCTCCTTCAAGCCGTACACCATTTTAGTAGCCCTTCTCTGAACTCTCTCTAAGATGTCTATATCCTTCTGGAGATACGGTCTCCAGTACTGCACACAGTACTCCAAGTGAGGTCTCACCAGTGCTCTGTACAGTGGCATGAGCACTTCCCTTTTCCTACTCCTGCACACACACCGGATCCGCACGCCTCCCGTCACACACACCGGATCCGCACGCCTCCCGTCACACACACCGGATCCGCACGCCTCCCGTCACACACACCGGATCCGCACGCCTCCCGTCACACACACCGGATCCGCACGCCTCCCGTCACACACACCGGATCCGCACGCCTCCCGTCACACACACACCAGATCCGCACGCCTCCAGTCACACACACCGGATCCGCACGCCTCCCGTCACACACACCGGATCCGCACGCCTCCCGTCACACACACCGGATCCGCACGCCTCCCGTCACACACACCGGATCCGCACGCCTCCCGTCACACACACCAGATCCGCACGCCTCCCGTCACACACACCAGATCCGCACGCCTCCAGTCACACACACCGGATCCGCACGCCTCCCGTCACACACACTCTGACGCTGTGATGTCACTAACACGCTGCGGCCTCCTGGCGGTGCTGAGGCTGGACGGGCCAGGAAAGGTGCTGTCCTGGTTGGAATGAGAGTTGGGGCTCTCCTTGCTGTAGGATAGGGAGGCCACGCCCCCAGACAGCACTTTTCCTGCAACACCCATCCCCAAGAGGTAACACTGTGTCCACTCCCTCATGCCTCTGACGTCACCATGCTGGGAGGAGCCCCGGAAACCGGTCCTGACCCTCCCCCCTCCCCATGGGGAACAAACTGCAACTGCCAGGCAGCACAGCGGACTGCTCAGGTACCGGATATGACGTCAGATAAACGGGCAGCCAGACGCCATGATGAAAGAGGGCGAAGCTGCCACGCATTAAAAAGGGAGAGGCAGGAGAGAGGGGACTGTGCGCCCTGTCTGTGTGTTCCCTGACAGGGCTGAGGGAGCCTGTCCTATAACAGAGGAGGAGGAGGAGCCACTCATTCCGGAAGCTTTGCCCTCATCAAACATGGCCGCCGGGTCACTTCCCCGATGCGCGGTAATATTGACGTCACCACGAGGAGGGGGCGGGGCGTGCGACTCAGTTTCCGGTAGAATATGAGACTGCAAGGCAAGCGGGACATCTAGGGAACTGCTAGTCATGACGTCATCACAGGAGCCTTGACGTCAGGGATTCTGGGTTTACACCCCTTCTGAGCGTGAGTTACTTCCTGCCAGTAAAGTGGGCGGGGCTTACACTGAGTGAGCACTAAGCAGTGACATCACACAGTATCCGTCACTATGACGCCTGACCATGCGCAATCAATGAGGTCCTTCACCCCTTCCCCCGCGGTGTGACCCTGAAGCCCCGCTTCGTCCCCCCCGTCCTCCAATGATGCGTCTTTCCACGGCCCGTTCCTCCATTTAATCTAAACCATGAGATCCCTAATCAGTCCCTTACAACAAGCTCCGCAGACGACGTCTCTGTCCCTCTTACAGCCCGGCGGCTCTGAGTAATGACCCGCATCGCAGCCGGCGCGCTCAGCGTCTCCACGCCGACCAGAGGCCGGTGATTGGATGCAGCAAGTCATCACGTGACGCGATAATAACCAAGATGAAGGAGGAGGTGATGGAGAGGTCCCCGGGTCACATGTCAGAGAATGAGGAGGTGATGGAGAGGTCCCCGGGTCACATGTCAGAGAATGAGGAGGTGATGGAGAGGTTCCCGGGTCACACGTCGGAGGAGGAGGTGATGGAGAGGTTCCCGGGTCACATGTCAGAGAATGAGGAGGTGATGGAGAGGTTCCCGGGTCACACGTCGGAGGAGGAGGTGATGGAGAGGTCCCCGGGTCACATGTCAGAGAATGAGGAGGTGATGGAGAGGTTCCCGGGTCACACGTCGGAGAATGAGGAGGTGATGGAGAGGTTCCCGGGTCACATGTCAGAGAATGAGGAGGTGATGGAGAGGTTCCCGGGTCACACGTCGGAGACGGAGGAGGAGGTGATGGAGAGGTTCCCGGGTCACATGTCAGTGAAGGAGGAGGTGATGGAGAGGTTCCCGGGTCACATGTCAGTGAAGGAGGAGGTGATGGAGAGGTTCCCGGGTCACATGTCAGTGAAGGAGGAGGTGATGGAGAGGTCCCCGGGTCACATGTCAGTGAAGGAGGAGGTGATGGAGAGGCTTCCGGGTCACATGTCAGAGAATGAGGAGGTGATGGAGAGGTTCCCGGGTCACATGTCGGAGATGAAGGAGGAGGTGATGGAGAGGTTCCCGGGTCACATGTCAGAGATGAAGGAGGAGGTGATGGAGAGGTCCCTGGGTCACACGTCGGAGACGGATGAGGAGGTGATGGAGAGGTTCCCGGGTCACATGTCAGAGAATGAGGAGGTGATGGAGAGGTTCCCGGGTCACACGTCGGAGACGGAGGAGGAGGTGATGGAGAGGTCCCCGGGTCACATGTCAGTGAAGGAGGAGGTGATGGAGAGGTTCCCGGGTCACATGTCAGTGAAGGAGGAGGTGATGGAGAGGTTCCCGGGTCACATGTCAGTGAAGGAGGAGGTGATGGAGAGGTCCCCGGGTCACATGTCAGTGAAGGAGGAGGTGATGGAGAGGCTTCCGGGTCACATGTCAGAGAATGAGGAGGTGATGGAGAGGTTCCCGGGTCACATGTCGGAGATGAAGGAGGAGGTGATGGAGAGGTCCCCGGGTCACATGTCGGAGATGAAGGAGGAGGTGATGGAGAGGTCCCTGGGTCACACGTCGGAGACGGAGGAGGAGGTGATGGAGAGGTTCCCGGGTCACATGTCAGTGAAGGAGGAGGTGATGGAGAGGCTTCCGGGTCACATGTCAGAGAATGAGGAGGTGATGGAGAGGTCCCCGGGTCACATGTCAGAGATGAAGGAGGAGGTGATGGAGAGGTTCCCGGGTCACATGTCAGTGAAGGAGGAGGTGATGGAGAGGTCCCCGGGTCACATGTCAGTGAAGGAGGAGGTGATGGAGAGGTCCCCGGGTCACATGTCAGTGAAGGAGGAGCGGCTGAACGGACAGGTAAGGCAGACATTGACCCAGACATTGCAATGTCTCTTATCTCCTCCCTTCTTCCTCCAGTGATGGGGGAGGGGAAGCTTGAATGAGTTACACGGGGGGGGGGAGACGCCAGATTGCCAGGGAAAGCAGGAAATCTTCCTCATGGTATATGTGAGTTTGTGCTGATAAATAATGGCGTCACATTAATGAGGTCATTTGCTGTTTAGGCTGAATGTGAGTTTGAGGACGTGGCCGTTTACTTCTCCCAGGAGGAGTGGGACTGTTTAAAGGAAGAAGAGAAGGAGCTTTACAGGGATGTGATGATGGAGAATTACCAGACCCTATGCTCTCTGGGTAAGAAGGTGACAGGGTGGGGGGGGTAACCTTTGAACACCGGAGGATCTGGAGTTTCATGTTCCTCGATTCTCAACTGGACTGATCTTCTGAGTTGATGCAGGACGAGTGACTCGAGCTCGGCAGCTGGCGCATCAGTTGGGTTTGGAAAATCTATTAGGGGTGGGACATTATTTTCGGATTTAGACTGTGTTTTGGTTTATTGAATAACCTTGGGGTAGCAGATGGTGGAAGAACCAAACCTACTGCCCGTATCTGATCCAGAGTGAGGTGGACCTCTTACTTTCCATGAGTAGTCGTCAGTATTTGCGATGTATGTTTGAAGAGGAATCTTTTCCGTCCTTTGCCCACAGGATGGATCATTGTGACTCCTGACATCATATCGATGATAGAACGAGGAGAAGATCCATGTGTGAGAGGTCCCTGCTTGACCAAAGACACGGAGACTCCCATCAACATGAGCACTGGTCAGTACTAAACAAACTACGTGTGTTACAAATCCTGTTGGGATGTTTTTCCTGGTTTCTGATGAAAACCTCACTTTACTCAATGTCTCCTACAGGACCAGTCGACGAGAAGCCTTCAGTTGTATCTGTGACCAGCCATGAGGTGGTGCCTTGTGTGAGTGTCCACCAGGAGCCTAAACTGACGAGTCTTCTAAACACTGGACCAAGTGAGTGTTACACGTCGCTCCTCTCTCCATCCATTCCGTTACCAGGTCAGGTTCCCATAAATCCTCACTGTGTCTCATTTCTCGCTCTGCACACAGTGCTCATCACGTTGACCTCGCCGTACACCCTGACGCTTCCAGTTGTGTTGATGACCAGTGAACCAGGCCATATGTTTGTGATGGGATCTACTGGAGCACCACTTCTTCTATCTACTGCTGCAGGTTGGTAATAAACGGGTTAGGCGGCCATCTTGAATCTGGATTAATTGGACTCCCACCCTATGCAGAAAACATTTTGCCCCTAACCCTTTTGTCCGACTTATCCTGTCTGTGTGTGTTGCAAAGAAATAAACTGAGACCATCAAAAGGCTCCTGGAAACTGGAGGAAACTATGCCAGGACAAGGTCTGGCCGACCCAATGCAACAAAAGAATCCAAACACAGTCAACAGCCTGCGTGACCAAGCAGATCACAGGACAACTGCTTCAAGCACAACACTGCCCGAAGGAAGCAAGTCTCTACTTCACCTGTGACGAGAAGACTTTGAGTAACAGGTCGAGTGGCCGTAAGAAAGCCACTGATACGATAACCTTGGCCATGAAGCCCCGCCAGTGGGCTACTGAAGACTGGAAGAAGGTCATATGAAGTGATGAATCATTATTTGAAATCTTCGGATCATCGTGCAGGGTTTTTGTATCGCCATTGAGTAGGCGAATGGATGGTTCCTCTGTGTGTGTGACACCAACTGTCAAACATGGAAGAGGAACCATGATGAAGTTGATGGTCGGGGCTGTTTTGCTGGATCCATAGTCTTGCACAGAGTTGGTAGAACCCTGAACCAAAACTACTACCACAGCATTGTTCAATGCCATGCAATATCATCTGCTATACACCATGCTGGTCAGGGGTTCATCCTACAGCAAGATAATGACTTTCCTAAATACTTAAATAGGAATAACCCACTATAGGTGGGAGATACTGCATGAAAATGAGGAAAATGCTTGTTCAGTTGAAGATTTTTGTGTCATTTTGTTACTTTGTATATTCATTTTCTCATCCCAGTTAATTAGTAATTAATTAACATTTCTTTGTAGATGCCTCCCTGTCTGGACGTTATCCTGAAGGATGTAAAAAGATGGGAAATCCCATAATCAGACAGGACAGTGATTTGTGCGGATCCGCTGCCTCTCCAGAGGATAGACTTGCTGTGGATTCCCGTTGTTCCGCAGCCACGAAAATACAAACCCACGACAAAACATCTTCCTGCTCTAAACCTGGAGAATATGCTGGTCCGGCATCTCAACATCAAAACGCTGACATGGGAGAGAAACCATTTTCATGTCCTGAATGTGGGAAGTGTTTTAGCCGTAGCTCAAATCTGATTGCACATCAGATAACCCACACAGGAGAGAGGCCCTATTCGTGTTCTGTATGTGGGAAATGTTTTAGCCGTAACTCAAATCTTGTTTCACACCAGAGGATTCATACAGGAGAAAAGCCTTATTCATGTTCTGAATGTGAGGAGTCTTTTGGCAGTAGGTCAACTCTTGTTATACATCAGAGAACACACACAGGAGAGAAGCCCTTTTCGTGTTCTGAATGTGGGAAATGCTTTAACAGTAACTCAGCTCTTGTTGTACATCAGAGGAATCACACGGGAGAGAAACCATTCTCATGTTCCAAATGTGGGGATTCTTTTAGCAGTAGGTCGACTCTTTTGAGGCATCAGAGAATTCACTCGGGAGAGAGGCCTTATGCATGTTCTGTATGCGAGAAATCTTTTGGCAGGAGCTCAACGCTTGCTAACCATCAGAGAACTCACACAGGAGAGAAGCCTTTTTCGTGCTCTGAATGTGGGCAATGCTTTGGCTATCGCTTGGCGCTTCAGATGCATCAGAGAACTCACAGCGGAGAGGAGCCGGATTCCTGATCTTAATGTCAGGTTTTGTAACAAATCGGAGAACTCACACAGGAGAGACACTTTTTGGGCAAGATCACAACTTAAATGTAAAAGGCAAGACGCAACTGGAAAACCTGTGTCAGTCGTTATCCAGGTAGGAGAAAAATAATGCTTGGAAATGAGGCCAATGCTTGTGTTAACACGGACAGTCCAAGCTTTACGTGTCCTTTTGCTTCCTGTTTTATTACCATATTTAATCACATTTCTCTCCGATGCCTCCCAGCGCAGACGTTATCCTATTTCAGGAGAAAAGGAGAAAGATGCAATAATCAAATGGGACAGTGACCGTTTTGGATCCGATGCCTCTCCAGAGGATGGGTGTGCTGTGGATTCCAGTCTTTCCACATCTACGAAAATACAAACCCATGTCGCAACATCTCCATTTTCTAAAGCTGCAGAATGTTCTAGTCAAAAACCTCCATACCTCACTGGGAACCTACACATTTACATTGTGATTTGCAATTTACCTGCTCGTCAAAATTCTTGGATACAAGGAGGCTCTACTGGTGGTTGTGTCTTGAGTCAAAAACCTGGGTGCAATACATTGAGATGACACGGCTACTCAGACCTACCTGACTCTGCATGTGTGTGTATATATTGTTGTCCTGTCCGTTCTATCACTGGAAAGCTGCTGGACGGCTGAGTAATAATCTACAGGTGGACTCAAGGGAGCCTAAAGCTACTCCAGTCCATGTGAGCGGGACGAATACATTGAAATACATTTTATATAAAACATACACAATCATGGTATAAATAGGGTTAAGTAGCTCCATTGTTGATCTGGCAACAGAACCGAAAAAGACGTCTATATACCTGCACCATTGTAATGTATGTAACCCCTTCGCTGCTGAGCTCATTTTGACCAGTTTCCGCTCATCACGTTCAAACACTACTTGATGTCTTGTTTTATTGCAGAACCCAGACGAATTATATATCCTTTTTTCGCCAGCAGATTCAAGATCTAGCATTAATATGCGTATACGTCATGTCCCTTCAGAATAATATAGCGAAAAATGACAAGTGTAAATTTCCATCAGAAATTCAATCTTTTCCCGTGTGTTAATTTATTTTTCCACATTTTATCACCTAGACGTTTGTGGGATTTTTATATTGTATGGGGGGATCTCTCTATAAACAAAAAAAAAATCAGATGGAAACCTGTTACTGGATAATTTTAAATAACCAAAATTTAAAAATCTACGGGTCTAATCACTGAGCTTCGAACTTTCAGTACTATTCACTTCGGCTATTACACTTTGACATGATCTGCCATACGGTCATTGTAGCGCACCGAAGTTGGAGTCTCTGAAGCCCCACGAAAAAGTTGGAGAATGTTGGCGAAGAGTGCCAAAGTGGCCTTGATGAATGTCACCGAACTGCAAAAAAAAAAAAGGAACCGTCCTAACCTCTGCTAAATAAACAAATCAATATTCCTATTCATATTTACCAGACAAGAAAGTTAAATCTCTGTTGCTGCTGTCGGTCCGTTTCATAATGTTAAGACATAGCACTGCGTTGGCTACGTTAGCTTACGGGAGAGCAAAAAGAGACCCACACAATAGTAGAGTACAACTGCTCTCAGCATTCTTCTGTTTATCAGGCTCTAGTATAGAACACAAGGGTGTGGTACAACAGCCAATCATGAAACAGATCACGTCAGAGTTAAAATGACGTGGATATATTTTCCACGTCAGAGATAGTTACACTTAACCTCATATGGTTTACATTTTAACTTTTGGAGAAACAAAAACATTCCTAAGCCAAGAATCACGTGTCATAGAAAGGGAAGGGGGAAATTATCTAAACAGTAGCCCGTCTATAGCTTAAAAAGATATTAGAACAAGCATTTCAAACTAAATGGGGCATGTTAACTAAGGGAAGCTTTTATGTACCGGAAATTAAAAGATAATTATTTTTACATTGTCTTAACAGGTGTTTAAACCAATAAAAAATTATTAAAATGTGTCTAAATAATAAAATAAAATAGGTCCTTTAAAAAAATAATAAACATTTCTGTTACAGAATAAAAGGCTGTTTAAAAAAATTGGGAAACAAAAATTAAGTCAAAAACACAAAAAGGGATTCTAAGAAATTATTAAATAAAAAGTTTTTTGCTGAAAATGAAAAGAATAAACGGTTTTAAAAAAATATAAGAACGATAATATTTTTTACATTGAATCCTATTAGATTTGCCTGTTTAAACCTGTCGAACCAAATCACCAAAAATCAGGGCATTTCTTTTGACATTTCAGCGTTTTGTGACTAGATTAACCATTACTTCTCTATGGGACAATTTCGCTGCCTCCGAACTGCATCGTATTTCACCTGTGTTTAGTAAATTGACAGCTTAGACGAACTGCCCCAAAATTGCACTGAACGGTGAAATTCACAGTTCGATTCGGTGTTCTAGTGAATAGACCCCCTAGATTTTTTTCTTGTATTCTGGAGCATTTATTTTGTGAATATAACTATGTATAAAACACTGAACTTGTTCCCATCGTGGGAAATGAGAAGGTGAATGATGGCAGCGGCGTTTACCACTTGTCACGTGAAAAGTGGACAATGTCCCTGCCTTAAACAAAAAAAATTTGCTGCTTTTTTTTTAATTCTATGTATTTTTTTACACAATATACACGGTCATATTTGGAATCGGTGGAAATTCGAGACTCGATTCTCAAGCACGATGTGATATATACACCAGCAGGTACACGTACATCTCAAAAGAGGGGATATCAATAAATCACTACACTATACACACGTGTTTACCTTACTATAACAATGCCTAAAGCCGCCCAGCAACAAAGAAATGAGTCCCACCTTCTCTCAAGGCTTCATACAATTCTCCTGGGGATCCTCGGGCAGAAATAAAGATGTATGCACAAGAGAAAACGCATCATGCATAAAGGGTGAGCTAGAACTTGAGGGCGTAGTTCTCACCTACACGCACATACGGGGCTCTTCATGAGTAGAATACTGCTCCAATAAAATATGTAAATAGAGTTTACCCAAAAAGGAAGAAAAACCAAAAGGAGAAAGAAGGGAAGCCATATTTATCCCCATTCATAGCTAAGGTCGTGTGGGAGACATCCTGCACATTGTTTGCATTCATTATCTCCCTGCAGCCTTTGAGTGAAGGAAACTAGCTAATTACTCTCATCTACTTTAGCCAATATCTGTCTGCAAGATCAAGATTACCGGAGCTCTCAGGATGAGTCAACACAGCAAACAAAACTCACTATATGGGGAAAAAAAGCTATTTTAAATTTGGATATTGTGACAGACTGCCTGGCACACCAACTCTGCGCCTCTCTCTGGCTTTCTCCCTGCTGGAACCTGAAATCCAGCATCCACAGCCCCAAATCCTCCCTAAAATCACCAGGCACGACCAGTGTTTTAGAGTGCAAAAGAAGACTTTATTTGAAACACATACAGCTCTGTGCATTAAGGGACAATCCCCCTTCATGAATAAATCACAGATACTATCAACAGATCCAGTAACAGGGCAATGGGAAGGGACACTCAAAACAATGGATCATTTACACAGGCAACCTTATCTTAATCTGCCTGCTAGATCCTGGAGAAAAGGGGGGCAGAGCATGTGAAAACGAATATTTCTTACAGTGAAAAAGTACACTATACAGAGAGAAGACAGCTAATACAGAGGTGTATGCCATACAGAGAGAGGATAGTTAATACAGAGGATGAACACTATACAGATGGATAGTAGTACAGAAATGTACACTATACAGAGACACAACAGGAGACTCTACAATAAATGCATAAGGGAATAATACACAGACACCGTCAACATAAATCCTGGATTTCCTTGGCAAATCTCAGGTAGCACCATGGTCCAGTTAGTATTTATATAAGGTTATCAGATGCTTTTGAGACCCTAAATATATTTATATAAAGTTATCAGACCCCTCTGAGGCCCTGTATATATATTTATATAAAGTTATCAGACACCTCTGAGGCCTCGTATATATTTATACATACGGGGCCTCAGAGGGGTCTGATAACTTTATATAAATATATACGGGGCCTCAGTGGGGTCTGATATCTATATAAAGATAACAGATAACAGAGGCTCTTTGAGCACAGGCTAACTATACGGGCCGCTGGGACACTGCTCCATCCCCCTCTCATCTTCCTGATTAAATAGGTCAGTTTCCACCTCAGATCTGTACACTACGTCGAATGGGAAGTTGACTCCTTATTTTCCATCTGTCCAAAAGTATTTTTTTTCTTTCTTGGCTCAGACCCCCTGTTATGATCCTAATGACACTCCAGACATAGTGGAGCACATGGAGCCTCGATGGTTACACTGTTACCTCAGTATGTGTAGAATTCTCCTATATAGACTGTAAGATCCCTTGGGGGCAGGGCTCCCCTGAATCAGGCCGTGTCATCCATGTGTAGTGTCATCATGTATTAATCCATTGCACATTGATATTGTAAAGCACTGCAGAATCTGCGGCGCTGTATAAAGGATAATACTCCTTTTGGCTCAATGCGTTTTGTGAATAATAAAACTATAGATAAAAGCCAGTCCTTGCTCCCAGTGTGGGAAATCTGGCAAGTAACGGCAATGGTGTTGTTTATCCGCACGTCGTGTGCCATGGTCTTAGGATATAAGGACATTTTTCATTTTGTTTGTTTATGAACGACGCGTGGAACCACTGAAACGAGCAGACTCTGACCGGCCCATTACATTGCTTGTTTTATGATTCGGCTCAGGGTTATGGTTAGTGTTAAGGTTTCTGTTATGATTATGCTCAGGGTTAGGCTGGCCGTCCACTGGCACTGTATTTGCGCGATGGTGCGATCATCCGATATCATCTGAAGTCGTCCGACCGATCCTACAATTGCAGGTGAATCAGCACTCTTCCACTGCATCCGACCACCATCTGACGCTTTTATAGAGATCAAAACAGATTAGCAATCTTTCCAAATTTTTTGGATTCCCCGGACGATGCTGGGACTCTCTGGCACAGGTTACATGAAAAAGATGCATTGTATAGTAAAACCGTGTGCAGGGAAACATGAAAAGATGCATTGTATAGTAAAATCATGGGCAGGGAAACTTGAAAAGACGCATTGTATAGTAAAACCGTGTGCAGGGAAACATGAAAAGATGCATTGTATAGTAAAACTGTGTGCAGGGAAACGTGACAAAAGATGCATTGTATAGTAAAACCGTGTGCAGGGAAACGTGAAAAAAGATGCATTGTATAGTAAGACCGTGTGCATGGAAACGTGACAAAAGATGCATTGTATAGTAAAACCATGTGCAGGGAAACGTGAAAAAAGATGCATTGTATAGTAAGACCGTTTGCAAGGAAACGTGAAAAAAGATGCATTGTATAGTAAAACCGCCATGCGTGGAACCCATAGGATTCAATGTAAAAAATATTTTCAATATGTTTTTTTTATTCCGCAGCAAAAAAGCCTTTTTACATTTTTTTCTTATTTTTTGTTTCTTGCAAGCCAGCTGTATTCAGCGTTGCTGTCCTCGGTGCTGAAACCTATTCCCCATATTGATGTATCCATATCCTACAGGCACAAATAATGCCACTTACTTCTGTAACAGATCTCAGAACCCCATCTGCCAATGCCGGTTCATTGCTGGACCCTCATGTTCACCTCATGACTTTTGTGCCTTTCTCCCAGTCCTTAGATGCAGCTTAAAGATAGGTACACATAGAGAGCCTTGGTAGCATCCCCCAAATATAGGCCGTGGCTGTAGATCTGGAGTTTTTGAGGTGGGACAGCGAACAGAATATAGCTGCTACGCAAACCATAAACTGATTGCTTGTAGGGTCAGAATAGAACTGGTTTTAATCAGGAACACTCACACATACATTTATACGGTCACACATGGGTCATTTACATACACAAACCTTCCCTAGAAACCACCGGGGGCCCCAACCAGACCGAAACAGATAATTAGACAAACATTTGCCTTTTGGAATGTGAAACATAATTAGATTAGGTAGACAGTTTAAATTAAGCATTACTTAACATTTCGAATGAGGCAGGACAATGGGAATCGGGATAGCAGATTACAGTCAACAGATTTGCAACCTACTCAAATAGAAACAGATAAGCACATTCTTGAGCCAGGGTAAACGGATGTTAATCCTTTCAACTGATGCACAAAAAACAGAGATACAAAATAGCATTCTTACTAATCACAATTATACCAACATTCTGCACACGAGAGGGCAATGGGCCAATATTGAATGAGTCCTGCACCCTACAACTATGCCTCCATGCCCATGCACCTCAAGTCCAAAGTGGCTTAAATCACATCTTTCTTTTCTTTCCTTTTGCTATTGGTGCTAAGGGGCAAATTTGATTATTTATATATAATATTTTTTTATGTTGATGGTTTCTTGCTTTTATTGTTGCTCTTCAGGAAACGGAGGCGTAGTTACTTGTTCTCATACTATCATATATAGTCCTTGTTATTCCGTTTGAAACAATAAAATTATAAAAAGCAAATTCAAGTCACTAAATAAACTGAACTTTTATTTCAAGTGTGACAAAATTTATTTTAATTTGTAAACCTACTCCATGCGGCATATTTTAAATTCTTCTGAAAATTTCCGTTTTTTTTCCACGGCTTCCAAATTTTCGGAAATTTTGCATGTCTAGTTGTACATTAACGCCCGGAGGTGATTGTGCTCTGGTCAAGGAGGTCAGACACCATGGTTTTGTTGATACTATTTGGACAAACATGAAGAGTAAACATTCCAGGCAGTGAGGACAGAGTCCGTGTTCTGAAATCGTTGAGTGGAAAATTACGATTTCAGAGCGCTAAACAACTGATTAAAAGCAATTAGAAATTAATGTATTTCTAGTTTAATAAAAGGGATTAATTCAATATGAATCATATTTGTAGCAATCATCATTACGTACAATTAATTGCTTTCAATTAATGTTCTGGTTTCTGATTTAGGATTAGGCTCGGGATTAGCGTTCTGGTTTCTGCTTTAGGCTAGGGTCAGACGAACGCATTTTTCACGTTGTCCGTGAAAAAGTGCGTTCGAACGACTGGACGCATTTTTTCACGGAATACGCGATAGCGGTCATACGATGCGCCTTTTCGTCCGTGATTTTGTACGGATCATCAATAAAACACTTTTTGTGTCTGGACGTTATGTTGGCCGGACATTAACAGCGTCTGACGTCTCCCAATCACACAAACACGCCACTATGCGGACGCAGCGCACTCTGTACGTCAGTAGTAGCGGTTTGACGTTCTAGAAAAAATGCGTTCGTTTGCCACTTGCGTTGCGCGGACGAACATTCGTGCGGCCGTTCGTCGTATGTTCCCCGGGATTGGACGTCATTTGCTGCTAGCACGGCCGTGATTTTGTGCAGCTAAACGCACGTTAAAACTGCTTTCGTCTGACCTTAGCTTTAGGATTAGGCTCAGGATTAGTGTTATGGTTTCTGCTTTAGGATTAGACTAAGGATTAGTGTTATGGTTTCTGCTTTAGGATTAGACTAAGGATTAGTGTTCTGGTTTCTGATTTAGGATTAGGCTCAGGATTAGTGGTGTGGTTTCTAGCTCAGGATTAGTGTTATGGTTTCTGATTTAGGATTAGGCTCAGGATTAGTGTTCTGGTTTCTGCTTTAGGATTAGGCTCAGGATTAGTGTTATGGTTTCTGATTTAGGATTAGACTAAGGATTAGTGGTGTGGTTTCTAGCTCAGGATTAGTGTTATGGTTTCTGCTTTAGGATTAGTGTGTAAAGGGCGTGGTATCGCCCACCAAGGAGTAGCAGAGTTGAGATCCTTAAGGGCTGAGAAATCTTCTTGACGTTTAGGCTAGGGTCAGACTGAGGCAGTGCGAACGCGCGTTCTGGCGCACTTAATCACGGCCGCACTAGCAGCAAATGACGGGCAATGACGGCCAATATACGAAGTACGGTCGCACAAAAGTCCGGCTGCGCAACGCAAGTGGAAAATGAACGCATTTTTTCGAGAACGTTAAACCACTAGTACTGACGTACAGAGTGCGCTGCGTCCGCTAGCGGCGTGTGTGCGTGAATTGGAGACATCAGACACTGCTAATGTCCGGCCAACATAACGTCCAGATGCAAGAAGTGTTTTATTGATGATCCGTACAAAATCACGGATGAAACTGCGCATAGTATGACCGCTATTGCGTATTCCGTGAAAAAATACGTCCATTCTTCGAACGCACATTTTCACGGACAACGTGAAAAATGCGTTAGTCTGACCCTAGCCTAAAACACTGGTTAAATCTCCCAGAATCAGACACTTGTGGCAACAAGGTAGAACCATACACAGAGTCGCTACTAAGTACTAATGGTTTCGAGACCAATAGAATACCTAGAGCACAGAGAAACACAGATCACTTAGACAGTTGATGAATTGAGCGGACTGCAGGGCAGTCAGGAAATATGTATCATATTGTATCTTTAACGTTTGCTGATATTCGGAGACAGGTCAGCGGTACCTTAGGATGATAGGAACCAACACATACACTTCGAAGTCTGTTGTACCAACAGGAACGAGTATTGTTGAGGGTAAGCGTGCACTGACAATCAGCATTAAATAAACATGACTTACCAATCGCGGATTGAAATAATCGTTGTGGCTGGCGAACGTGAACCCTTGGTTGGGTATAGGCACTTAGCGAGGCCACAGACAAGACCCACCAATGAAAAGGAACACTTCCCCAGTAGCGTGTAAACACCGTAGCGGCAAGCATGACACACAGACAACCAGAATCAATCAGAAGAGAATAGTCAGAAATCAGGCCGGGTCAATTAACAGGAGCAGGGATCGAATACAAAAACCTGGTTGGCAACAGAAAGACAATCAAAAACAATAAGCAGCGATGCGGGAATCAGACTCCACGACAGGGCGACGAGGCAACTCCTCGCACCCTGTTTTAAACCCAGCGGCTCCTCGTGACCATGCCGGGACTCGCCCCCTTGGATGCAGCTCGGCCATTTCCCAGTGCTGGCAGCCGGCCAGCTCCTGGCACAACAAGACCTTGCCCAGACCCCCCTGGCAGCGCAGCGGGGGTTGAGGACATGACAGTGTTCTGGTTTCTGCTTTATGATTAGGCTCAGGATTAGTGTTCTGGTTTCTGCTTTAGGATTAGGCTCAGGATTTGTGTTCTGGTTTCTGCTTTAGGATTAGGCTCAGGATTAGTGTTCAGGTTTCTGCTTTAGGATTAGGCTCAGGATTAGGGTTCTGGTTTCTGCTTTAGGATTAGGCTCAGGATTAGTGTTCTGGTTTCTGCTTTAGGATTAGGCTCAGGATTTGTGTTCTGGTTTCTGCTTTAGGATTAGGCTCAGGATTAGTGTTCTGGTTTCTGCTTTAGGATTAGGCTCAGGATTAGTGTTCTGGTTTTTGCTTTAGGATTAGGCTCAGGATTAGTGTTCTGGTTTCTGCTTTAAAATTGGGCTCAGGGCTAGTGTTAGTGTTAAAAACAACACTCGCAGGGTGAACCGAGATGATTGTAGGAAGCAATCTATTGAACACAGAAAAAGGCTCTTGCCACTGTTGGTGACCGGGGGAAGGGGGTAGCCCCAATTTAATAATTGAAAGATATAGTGGAGATAGCCAGAGAATAAAATAAATCTTAGCTTTTAATCAGAAATGTAGTAAAAGATGCTTTCAAAGCTGTATTGCAGGAGGCAGACCGACACAGTCACAGAGCTTATCTAGGACAAACATCGCATACATGTCTCAGCGGAGGCGAGAACATAAGTAAAATAAAGGCCACTACAAAAAGAGGCTATAGAGCAAGTTTGGGAGTATGTTAGACTGGAGATACTAGCACAATACTGGACCTTCCCTGGAAACCGATAAAGGGAATAAAAGGCAGTGTGTAAGGCTAGGGTCAGACTAACGCATTTTTCGCGTTGTCCGTGAAAAAGTGCGTTCGAACGAATGGATGCATTTTTTCACGGAATACGCGATAGCGGTCATACGATGAGCATTTTCGTCCGTGATTTTGTACGGATCATCAATAAAACACTTTTTGCGTCTGGACGTTATGTTGGCCGGACATGAGCAGCGTCTGATGTCTCCTAATCACGCACACACGCCGCTAGCGGACGCAGCGCACTCTGTACGTCAGTACTAGCGGTATCACGTCCTCTAAAAAATGCGTTCGTTTGCCACTTGCGATGCACTGCCGCACTTTCATGCGGCCGTTCTTCGTATGCTGCCCATCATTGGACGTCATTTGCTGCTAGCACGGCCGTGATTTAGTGCTGCTAAACGCACGTTAATACTGCGTTAGTCTGACCCTAGCCTAAACATTGCAAGTATCAAATATAATGAATGGAAACAGACCTTCGAGGGTCTGTGGGTATAAGGAAAGAATGAGAAAACACACAGCCTTTATGGAGAGCCCTATCAAGAACAAACAGTGCAGGCTTGAAGACAAAAAAATAAGCCTCAGTGCATTGAAACGGAGCTAGATGCTTAAATTGGGACGCGCCCAGTAGGTGAGGAATATTTCTATCAAGCCAGAAAAAAACTGTTTCCAGAGCAAGGATTAAAGGGTCCCTAAAACATAAAGAACTAAATGAAAATCTATTGGCTCAATGCGTTTCCCTGGTGTAAACCAGTGTCATCAGGAGCAGAGAGTGCAGCCTAGTTATTGCATAGGCTTGAGAGTAAACGGTAAAACCCCCTAAAACTCTCCCAGTAAATCCCACACTCGCCTCTCATCCCGCAGCGAGAATGGTGGCCCAATCCGACGCATATTGTCACCCAGAGCACAATGAGATGGGGAACAAATAGTCCCCAGTCTGCAATCACTCCCCAGAGCTGCAAGATCGTGCAGGGCTTGCAGCCCAGAAGCGTAATCCTCCATGGAGTCCTATGAACTCCAGGAGGTGATACTAGCGGTGGTGCAGAATTGCCACCACAGGTATCCCAGCGGTTAGCGTTGCGTTCCGGGACGAGGTAGTGCCTGCCCTGAAATATCTCTCTAAAGTGGGGACGCTACGGGGAAACCTGCAGGCGCAGATTATCCTTGTTAGTGTCTCCATTTTAACGCAACATATGGAATAGTGCCCCTTGTGTGCATCTTTTCATTTGTTTCCCAATCGATTAGTAAGGAGACCGGCAGCGGACAGCCATCGCAGCAGCCACCAGATTCCAGGAAATCTCCTCACACAAACACGTTCCCCTTGGCCAGGGGTTTCCTGTGACACATAGATGTATCGCCTCAAGCAAGTCAAAGCTCCTGTGCAATAGTTATTCTACACATGTATTGACTCAAGGTCGGGATTTCCGAGGGTCCAAGTTGCAAAGACACTGATGCCGCTTACTGTAGTTTGCAGATTTCTTGCTATGAATATGTCAGTATTCCATGTGATCCCATAATAACGCTTTGAACCATCACCTCCGCATTTATTCGTGGCGTGGGAATGGAGATGGTGAGTTATAAAGCAAACAATGTCACTGCACTAAGTAAAATCGCATTATGCCACAGCCTTAGAAATGAGAAAAAAATGTACGTTTTGCATTGTAACAGATCTCTGTGCCCGGACAGGATCACATCTGTCAATGGACACCCGGGTTCTCCTCGTGACTCTCACGCCTTTCTCCAGTACCTTAGCCACAGCTTAAAGACCGGTACATGTAGAGAGACTGGCTTGCACCCCCAGAAATAAGCCAAAACTGTAGACCTGGAGCCTTTTATTGGCACTTCGAGCATAAGATGTAGCTGCTACCCCAAAACATGAGCCGTGACTTCAAATTTGGTCAGAATAGAACTGGTTTAATCAGATGACAAGCATAGATCTTTATGGAGACCGACAGAAAAAAAAAAAAAAGAGATAAATGCACAAACATTGACTTCTTGGAATGAGAAAGCTAATTACATTAGGTAGACGGTTACAGTAAACATTACTTAATGAAGTAAGACAATGGGTGATTCTGATTGACAAATAGATTACAAAATATACACAGATTACAGTGACACACAGACAATAGATAGTGAGGCACTAGTTTTACGTAATCCAGTTTACACAAACCTAATTACCTTATTCTGGTTCAACACAGAAATAAGCTTTTAAACCAAATTACAAACAGTGGCAATGCCCGCGCCAGCCAGTCCCGGACCCCTGGAACACAAGTCACTGAAAAGGTGGCGGAGGTTTCTGTCACATGCATTTAATAATATTTTCTCCATTTTTATACATTATGTGGTCATGTTTAGTATCGTTAGACCTTTCCAATGTTGCCTCACTTGACTTTGTGTGGTGTAACATTCAGAGATGCAGGGCCCCTCGCAGCAATATAGGTTTTCGATGAACCAATGCGCAATAGCGCATTGTGCCATCACCTCCACATTTGCTGACGTCATATGAAATGAGAAGGTGATTTAGTGCAGCATCTTTGTTCACCTTATGAGAAGTGAAGTGCAGCATTATAAAAAGAAAAAAAAAGGAATTTATTAATTTTTAAAACCTATTTTATACATACAAAAATCTTTGGCTTTCCAATAGTACATGCGTGCCCCGCTGTTAGGATTCAGGTGATACAGGGGTCCTTTACACACTTGTATCTCCGCCATAGGGATTTCCCTGTCTGGCCGGGGGGGGGTGTAAGATCAACTTCGGACATCACTGTGCCCATGTACGATGACATCTGTGGGCGGGGTCCTGGAGGTCCCTTACTGGGAGAAGACCATACTCGGCTCCAGATTACGTCCTCCCCACCCTAGCAGGAAAGCGGAGGACGCACTCGGCGCATCATCCGCAACCAAGCGGTTAAAGCTTTAACCTGGTGTGAATTTTCCGATGTGAAGCAAGAATAGAGTCACGTCCAAAACATCTCCCACATTCGGAACAAGAATAAGGCTTCTCTCCCGTGTGAACTCTCAGGTGTCTAACCAGGCGATCCTTGAAACTGAAACACTTCTCACATTCTGGGCATGCGTAGGGCTTCTCTTCAGAGTGAGTTTTCTTGTGTCTATTATAATTTGAGATGTTGGTAAATGTTTTCCCACACTGAGAGCAGAAATAAGGCCTCTCTCCCATGTGAATTCTCTGATGGGTCTCAAGAGCCCAGTTATTGCTCAAACCTTTCCCACATTCAGAGCACACAAATAGTTTGTCTGGCATGTGGAGCTTCTGATGTGTAGAAAGACCGCAGCTGCTGGCGAAACCTTTCCCACATTCAGGACAAGGATAGGGTTTCTTCTCTGCAACGTATAAACTACGATAGTCAAACGGCTCAGATTTCTTTTTGGTGTGAGTTCTCTGATGTTTAACCAAAAGCGACTTAATCCGAAAGCATTTATCGCATTCAGAGCATGAGAAGGGCTCCCTCCCAGTGTGAGTACTCTGATGTCTAACCAGAAGTATCTTGGAGCGAAAGGATTCACCACACTCAGAACATGAGAAGCTTTTCCTTTCTTTTTGGGTCTTCTGTACGGTCTCTGTACGGTCCATCGATTCCTCCGCCCCGGTCTCTAGTGAATGTCTGTCCTTCCGACATGCTTCCGGATAGTTTCCCTGCAGAGAAATACCTGAAAGGAAAATAATTGGAGGTAAAAAGATTTATGGGCACACGGCATTAAAATCCACACTCTTATCAGGCAGGGATTTAAATTCCTGTGTGGTTACAGATCCAGAGCTGGCATTTTCTATAATGTATTTTTCTCTCGTCGATTTCTAATGAAAAAGGCTCAAAAAACAGAAGTTGTAGCTTCCATGAGGTTACACAATGTAATAGTCACTTCTACCAGCGTAAATAAAAGTGTACATATTGTGAGAGGGTGCTTGGGTTGGGTAACAGAAGGTATGAGAGAGTAATCGAGGGAAGGTATTTAGGACCCAGAATCCTGCATAGTCTCTATCCTCTCACACGCTTGTTGCGGCTTCCGACTCCTGGACAGAAGTGTTTAATCAGACTGCTGAGAGCAGGGCAGGGAGCGGTAACGCTTCTAGGAAAAGCTGTGATTTTCTTTTGTTTATTACAATATGTTACCTGGATAGTCAGGATCGCTGTGTGTTTAGGAAGTGCTCTAACTGAGCTAGGATTTGGTTTGTAGTTTTTGTATAAACCGCCTGCAATAGTGATTCAAAGTGTGGCGTCTGTTCATGATGGAATTAAAAGAACTCGCATTCGCGCAACTTCAAGTCTGCAGCTGTTTAAACCCTGGAGGGCCGTGTTGTTTGGCAGGAATTAAGTATACCGAGTGATTGCTGTATCACAATATATATATAGTGGAACATAGGCGTAAAGCAAATACTGTATATTGTAGTGACGTAAAATTCAGTGCAACAGCGCTGAACTAGGATAAAAACAATGCTTATATTGCACATCAGATCCGTCAATATAAATAAGGTTCACTTGCAAAAGAGAGAAAAAAGTGACACAAACAATATTGCACTATGAGCTGTATTTATCTTATTTTCATGAGAAAGAAGACCAAGAGACGAGAAAATGAAAAGAAACAAAGTTACTGGTCAGGGTTCGCACCAATCGAAACGAAGACGCCCCTTCAGGGACCCTTCCTGGAATTGAACCCTGGTTTCCAGGATTGTAACTGGCTTTTCTGTTCAGTCGGCTATTCTACTCGGCCCTGGTCCTTCCATAGACTCTGCAGAGAACATCACTCTGGGGCTTCCACCTGCCGTTTATGGACTAATCACCAGACCCACTTCTCTGGCTAGTTAATGCAGCCTCCCTCAGGCCTCAGTACTGTCGCCTGCATTTGTCTTTCTGGACTTCACCTTTGCGCACTATACCTGCTACGATCCTGTTCTGCCGGCCCTGACTTCAACTCCGTTTGACCACGTCAGTGGATCAGTCCACATGTCTATGCCCACTACGCAGAGCCCAGCACCACCCTTGTCACTCTGTGTTGTGAGGTTCTGCAAGGGTGTGCGACAACTCCTGCAACCTGGGCTCCAACTCCTGGTAAGTTCCTGACAGTTACAGTGTTTTGACTTCTTAGAATTTAAATGTACATGTAAAAGGATCAACAAGATTAACCCCATCGCTGCGGAGGACGCGCTTGACATGTTGTTGGGAATTACTAACCCGGGCCAGTATTCCCATGATCCTCCATGTCCTCATATCTGCGGCACCCCCTGACACACGGCTCCTCCCCTCTCTCCATCTCCCGGCGCCCCCTGACACACGGCTCCTCCCCTCTCTCCATCTCCCGGTGCCCCCGGACACACGGCTCCTCCCCTTTCTCCATGGCGGATATAAGTGCAGGAATGCCATTGATCCGTCCTGTGTGAAGAGAAAATGTCCAGAAAGATCTTATGAACCAACAGCAATAGAAGATGTTTTGTATGAAGCTGCCTGTGAAGGAGGGGGAGACTTTCTTACCCAGAGAGCATAGGGTCTGGTAATTCTCCATCATCACATCCCTGTAAAGCTCCTTCTCTTCTTCCTTTAAACAGTCCCACTCCTCCTGGGAGAAGTAAACAGCCACGTCTTCAAACTCACATTCAGCCTAAACAGCAAATGACCTCATTAATGTCACGCCATTATTTATCAGCACAAACTCACATATACCATGAGGAAGATTTCCTGCTTTCCCTGGGAATCTGGCGTCTCCCCCCGTGTAACTCATTCAAGCTTCCCCTCCCCCATCACTGGAGGAAGAAGGGAGGAGATAAGAGACATTGTAATGTCTGGGTCAATGTCTGCCTTACCTGTCCGTTCAGCCGCTCCTCCGCCTCTGACATGTGACCCGGGAACCTCTCCATCACCTCCTTCTAGTTGATTATCCAGGTTAGATCCCTAGAAACATGTAACAAAACTCACAGTAATGTGTGCAGTGTGTATGAGCGTATCACAGAATCCACAGCAATTAAACTCACAGTAATGTGCGGTGTGTATGAGCGTATCACAGAATCCACAGCAATTAAACTCACAGTAATGTGCGGTGTGTATAAGCGTATCACAGAATCCACAGCAATAAAACTCACAGTAATGTGCGGTGTGTATGAGCGTATCACAGAATCCACAGCAATTAAACTCACAGTAATGTGCGGTGTGTATAAGCGTATCACAGAATCCACAGCAATAAAAGCAGGGTCGGACTGGGGATAAAAACCAGCCCTGGAAAGAATTTCACACCAGCCCCAGTAATGTGCGGTGTGTTTGAGGGCATCACAGAGCTATACAGTAATGTGCGGAGAGTTTGAGGGTATTGCAGAGCTGTGCAGTAATGTGCGGTGTGTTTGAGGGTATCACAGAGCTATACAGTAATGTGCGGTGTGTTTGAGGGTATCGCAGAGCTGTGCAGTAATGTGTGGTGTGTTTGAGGGTATCGCAGAGCTGTGCAGTAACGTGCGGTGTGTTTGAGGGTATCGCAGAGCTGTGCAGTAATGTGTGGTGTGTTTGAGGGTATCGCAGAGCTGTGCAGTAACGTGCGGTGTGTTTGAGGGTATCGCAGAGCTATACAGTAATGTGCGGTGTGTTTGAGGGTATCACAGAGCTATACAGTAATGTGCGGTGTGTTTGAGGGTATCGCAGAGCTGTGCAGTAATGTGTGGTGTGTTTGAGGGTATCGCAGAGCTGTGCAGTAACGTGCGGTGTGTTTGAGGGTATCGCAGAGCTGTGCAGTAATGTGTGGTGTGTTTGAGGGTATCGCAGAGCTGTGCAGTAACGTGCGGTGTGTTTGAGGGTATCGCAGAGCTATACAGTAATGTGCGGTGTGTTTGAGGGTATCACAGAGCTGTGCAGTAATGTGTGGTGTGTTTGAGGGTATCGCAGAGCTGTGCAGTAATAACGTGCGGTGTGTTTGAGGGTATCGCAGAGCTGTGCAGTAATGTGTGGTGTGTTTGAGGGTATCGCAGAGCTGTGCAGTAACGTGCGGTGTGTTTGAGGTATCGCAGAGCTGTGCAGTAATGTGTGGTGTGTTTGAGGGTATCGCAGAGCTGTGCAGTAACGTGCGGTGTGTTTGAGGGTATCGCAGAGCTGTGCAGTAATGTGGGGAGAGTTTGAGGGTATGGCAGTGCTGTGCAGTAATGTGCGGAGAGTTTGAAGGTAACGCAGAGCTGTGCAGTAATGTGTGGAGAGTTTGAGGGTAACGCAGAGCTGTGCAGTAGTGTGTGGTGTGTTTGAGGGTATCGCAGAGCTGTGCAGTAATGTGCGGAGAGTTTGAGGGTATCGCAGAGCTATACAGTTACGATGGGTAAGAGGGGCCCTTCAGGGTGCAGGAAAAAGTTTATATTTAGTAGAGAAGGAGTCTGCATGGCAGCCAGGACCCCAGCAAGCACTCACCCTGTGTACTCCGGCGGAGGATGAGTGAACACTACGACCAGCTTATACGAATACACAGGCTACTTGAGGAACAGACCTGGCTCTCTCCTCCTCCACCCCCTGACTCTCCCAGAGAGGGAGAACTGCTGGCAGCGTGCCCGCTCCACCTCCCCTCCCTGCACAGTGCATTGTCAGGTATATTAGAAGGAGGAAAAATTTAAAATGGATGCCTGTAGCCATTTTTTGTTTTAAATGGAAAGTTTTCTCTTTTTAAAATTTTCCCTAGTTTTAGAAATGAACAAAGATTTTTTTTAAATAGTTCACAGCTAGGTGAAACTAAGAGATTTTTTTATAAATGCCAGACATGAGGGAACCTTAAAATGTCTTTATGTGATATAATGCTGAAGCTAAGTGCCAGACATGTCATATTTAAATTTATTGGTTTATCTTAACAAGCCTTTAAAACAAAAAGATATTTTATCTTTTGGTATAGGAATAAAAGTTAAAATTTTGTAAATGTATGATTATATTCTTATAATCAAGGTATATTTTACAGTAGAAAATAGATGCTCCAATAAGTATTTGTTGAGTATAACTGGTAAATAGTATAATTATGGAAGAATAGATTCTGTTGATTTTAACTAGAAAGGAATTCAACGGATAAAGAGACCCAGTAAAAACTTTGAGAGGAGTGGAAATATAAATCTAATTTGGACAGGATAGACTCAGAGTCTACACTGAAAATAGAGGGTCTTTGTAAGTCAGATTGATCTTTTGACCTTAGATAAGAGATATTAAAATTAAATGGTGGAATTAATTAGAAGTGCAACACTGCCCTCTTGAGGTATAGTAAATGTTATATTTAATATAGAGAATAGATTGCCAGTGATGTCAAATTGACTATAATTGGAGCCGCACTGTTTGTTGCGGGGCATTCACCCAAGCAGACCATTGCAGGCAGACCATCGCTAGGAGACCATCCCAGGACACAATGCACTCAATATTTCACATCACATCTCTAACTCACATGCATTGATTATCTGATATTGATAATTTTCATATATTCCAAAACAATCAAAGAATATTCCAAGGCTGTAACTCATAAAATCTAGATTGGAGGTAATGTATGAGAGAGCAAATTTAAGGTTAATAAATTATATATATTTGGAGTATTTCTTGCAACAGATAGATCTAAAGTCTTCAAAATATTTCTATATCTGCAGATAGAGATATGAAGAAGAATTGGATATAAAGGATTTTATCTTAAAGAAACTGTTGCAAAGATTGATATACCGATATATATATATTGAATTTGGAAATTACTGTGATTGAAATTACTAAGCAAGGAATTATATAACTACAATATAAAAAGCAGAAGATTAGAAGTTTAATTCTCGATATTAGGGGAGGATTCACTAAATAAGTTTTTATTACTTATCATTCTAAAAATGGAATAAGTGATAGCTCATCTTTTGTTGATCCACATAGCATAGCTATATATATATATATATCTATGCTATCTATGCTATCTGCTATCTCTACAAGATCTAGCTTGTTAAACATTGTTTTCGTTAAGCAGAAATGTTTATTAACCATTTGTGTATAGTTACTAACTGATAAGGTAAATGATATTAATCATATATGCAGTTACTAACAGGAGATACCTTTATGGGGAAGCTAGTGTCTATTTGCTGGTGGATGGATGTTGTGGTGTTTATAAATCTTTGTTTATGATATGAGATTTGAATTTTTTTTGTATACGTGTAGCGCTCACTCCCGGAGGAGCCGCTGAAAATGAACCACGGGTCAGTCTCCCCGCACTAGGGAATAAATATACTCCAACACCGTTGTGGGTTTTTATCATTTAAATAGTTTACTAAATTAGTAGGCAGACGTTGAAACACAATATTCACAGATATTACTACAGTAATTTCGTATCGCGGTAAAACGCGTAGCGGAAAAGAAACGAAACACGAGGCTTCGTATTTCGGAAAAATAAAATATTCGCAACCGAACAGAAAAGAAATGCAATTGACTGATAGCTCGGTAAAAAGGGACACGTAGCGAAACCCCAAAAATACAATCTCTTCGTATTACGGTAAACGCGCAGCGGAAAAAGAGGAAAAATATAATTCGGAACGTATCTTTATCTTTAACCCCTGGTTCCGATTCGTAACAGAATGAGTCCTGCACAGGATAAGTCCCGGAATGTAAAAGGTGTGTATGTGTGTATGGTACCCGGGTACTGTTCAACTGGCCAGTGAATTTACTCAAGGAATGTCTTCGACTAGTCAAGTTGGGGCCCTGTGGACTTTAAAGAGAAAACAGCAGCGTGTCCTTTAAATCACAAAACTGCCTTGGAGGCCTCTCACCCATCCGATGATTGCTTTAGGCTCCGCTGACCCAGGACGTCTCTCCGCTCGATTTGGACTGGGGATACTAGCGGCCGGATCCGTTGTCTGACTTTATGCAGCTTGTCCAGCTCACCGCCTGCTCTCCGTACCCGATCAACTCGCAGTGACTCCTCACTAGAGGTCTTCGGTTCCTCCGGTCTGCAGCAATTCCTGGATTCTGGCAAGTCTCCTTCTCCTCAGGTTGAGTGACCCAATAAGGACTGACAGGTCTCACTCGGGCTCTGGCCTAGGCCCTCTCGCGATCTCTTCAGTGCGTCTGCTTTCTCTCGTTCCCTGGCGCGCTCTGGCGCGTTCTCCACGAGGTGGAGGATGTAAGTCCGTTGGGTCCCACCCACTTCCTGTCCTTTTGCAAAGCACGCCGGGAAATGTAGTCCCAATGTCCAGTGTCTCTAATCGCGATTGTCTCCATCTTGTGGCCAAAAATAGGTACTGCCAGCAGCAAGATTTTAACACAGCGCTACATACGTAATAAATATATATATTTTTATCTGATTAGTGTATTCTTCAAAGCAAAACACAGACAAATAAAAGAATTTAGGAGAATTTCTAGGAAATATAAACGATTGATATTTGTGTCTCTTATTGAATATAAATCTCAACATGTTGTAGTCACGTGCAGAGATAAGTCCCTACAGCATGCTCCCTCGGGCGGGCCGCACACAGAGGAGCATATATAAATGCTAGGGGGGGGGCAGCTGCAAACCTGTCCTAGAGCTTAGGGTATGCTGTGCAGAACTGCCAAGTGTCCATACCCAGGAACACCAGTCCCTATTTTGTGACCAAGTCCACTTTATGAGCCTAACTCCCCCCTTTTTAAGGTCTCCTCCATATATTTTGGGGGGTGTATAGCAGAGCTGCAAAACAGCATTGCTCCCAGCAACGGGTCTATGACCTGTGGTCTTGACCCTGTCCCACTCACCATGGCTTTGGTGATGGTCCTTTGCCAGGCACTCATGGTGTCAGTCTTCCCACGGTGCTCTAGTGAAGCTGGAGTGTGACCTCACCGTGAAGAGGCCCAGCGCTGCCAGCCCAGGAGCCTTCAAAGGGAGTTGACTTGCTGGCTGGCCTCCTCGTTATGTGCGGCCAAGCCCCTAGTGGTGCGTGAGAAGCGCAGGGCCGTTCTGCGCCTGCGCGTCTCCGCACATCACGTGGTGGGTGAAAGGGGCAGCCAATACAGTGTGCGTGCCGTGCCTTCCCAGCCTTGTGAGTGTCTGGGAAGGCATGCGCGCTGCAGCGGCTGTCAGCCCGGCCCAGAGGGGCTGGCGGCCGCGGGCAGCCTGCAGTATCAGAGGGCAAATCAGATCTACCTCCCTCCGAGAGAAACACACTGACTGTAAAGTTTCTCTCGGTGGATCTGATTTGCCCTCTGATACTGCAGGCAGCCCGCTGCCACCAGCCCCTCTGTGTGAGGAGGGGCCGGGCTGACAGCCGCTGCAGCGCACATGCCTTCCCAGACACTCACAAGGCTGGGAAGGCACGGCACGCACACTGTATTGGCTGCCCCCTTCACCCACCACATGATGTGCGGACACACTAACTTTACAGCAACAAACACGACGGTGGTGGCGGTCAGACAGTGCGTAACCCGCGGGCCAGCCCGGCCGCCACCAGCCCGCGGTTTCTCAAAGAAATGATACTGCATATGTAAAAGTAAAAAGCGGGCCAAAAATTGCAGCAGCCTACCGGGATTGCTCCCGGTATCCCGGTAGGCTAGTCCGGCACTGAATAAAAGTCATACAGGGTTATTCAAAGAGAATCGAAAAGTCACCGCACGTTCGGTGACTTTCGTTCTCTCCAATTCGGTGCGATTCGGCGATCCCATTTCGGCGACCCTGCAGTGTATTCAGCAAGCACCACAGCCACAGGGTTGTCGTAATGCAGTGAAGGGAATAGGAGCACCAAACGCCTCGCATTGATCGGTAGCAACCTATATATATTTCTTTAGTTTAATATGGGACACATATATGCAGAATCCCTGTTAAGTTTCGTTTCTGTATCCTACAAGATTAGTTTCATTTCTGAAGAAAAGATCTGCAATTTCCCCGAAATCATGTGTTCTGTATGTTAGGGGGGGATTTTCCAGCCACTGTCTCCCGCTCTACCAATTAGAGCATGAGATGAGAAACACAGCCTCTTTTGCAGAAATGTATAAATAATGTGTTCAAACAAAGAGAACCAGAGATGTGTTTTGAGTGACTACAAGGCTTCTGTGTCTTAATTTATCATTCTAATCATCTCTCCATCAACGTTGATGAGATTTTAATCTAAGGTGTCAATATCAGCTCGAGACGGGGTTTCGAGAAAAGAACAAAAAGGACGGACAGGAGACAGTTAATTCTCCACATGCAGGGAAAAGCCACCGCAAACCCGACAAAACACTCACCGCAAAACCCGGCAAAGGCACACCGAAACCCACAAAAAACATCTGGATTAACTCTGCCGAACACGCTGGAGAAACCCGAGCAGCCGATCACAGCGCAGCCGCCGGAAAAACCCGACACCGCAGACGAATGGAGTGAAAAAAAACAAAACAGTTTGCTTGAATGTTTGAAAAGTGAAACGCTGTTTGCAAAGAAACTAGGGAGCGAAAATGTCTGAAATTTATATATAAAATACAAGGCATGATAATAAAAAGGGCCGTTACAGAAAAAAGAAAAAACGATTTAAAAAAAAAAAAAGAAGGAAAACATTTTTTGCAAAAAAATCCCCAAAAATGCCTAAAATATCCTAAAAAATCTATAAATAAAGAGACTCTTTACTGCAGAATATTATAATGAACGGTTTATTAGATATTGAATTAAAATGGGAATATTTTTAACATTGAAGCCTATGGGATTCGCCTGAATAAACCTGTTGAATGAAACCACCGAACAGCAGGGCAATTCGGCAACTTTTCACTGCTGTTTTTTGTTCTCTATGTGGATTCACTGCCCTCGAACAGGCACCGAACAGGCACCATATGTGCAGGCAATTCGCAAGGATTTGGCGAACTGCCTGCTCTCTGAATAGCCGAATGGCCAGGAAAGGTAACCGTACGCTGAATTTCACTGTTCGGTTCCCTTTCGGCAGCCATTCGGATCTCTTTGAATAACCCTGATAGTAAAAAAGAAAAATATCCAGAAATCCTTTTTGTAAAGAGACACAGACCCAGCACTGACCTGTCCTGCAGCCGAGATCCGAGTCAGCAATGCCTCGCCGCAAGATATGCAACACAACCTGCGCACTGCCAGTGTTTGCTGAATGTACTGCTTCCTCTTGCAAATAGATAGAGCTATAAACAGCAGAGACATGTTCCATCTTGTAAAGTGTCTCTATGTGTGTGTAGTCACTTGAGAGAAGGTTAAATATAGCAGCAATGTGTCTCTCAGCCCCCACTCCCTGGGTCTGTGCTTAAGTTAGGGTTGCCAGATCGGCTATGTTTTCTTGGATACACATACAGGGTTATTCAAAGACCTCCGAATTGCTGGTGAAAGGTAACCGACCAGTGAAATTCAGCGTTCGGCTACCTTTCCTGGCCATTCGGCTATTCAGAGAGCAGGCAATACGCCAAATGTTGGCGAATTGCCTGCACATTCGGTGCCTGTTCGGGGGCAGTGAATCCCCATAGAGAAGCAATGCTTCGTCTATTCAGAGAACACAAAACAGCTGAGGAAAGTTGCCGAATTGCCCTGCTGGTCAGTGGTTTCATTCGACAGGTTTATTCAGGCGAATCCCATAGGCTTCAATGTTAAAAATATTCCCGTTTTAATTCAATATCTAATAAACCGTTGTTTACCATCTCCGGTCTCCGCGTCTCCCCCATTTCCATTACAGGTCGGGATTTGCTGTACCCAGACATTGACGAGCTCGCGCTTGTGCAAAATGAGACACAGACAACCTACTATGTCCTTCAAATTGAAATTGTATTCAACAACAGGAGTAAATATAACTGTAGCGATGTGTTAAAGTTTACTGTGGCAGTACCCATTTTTGGCCACAAGATGGAGACTATCACGATTAAAGACCCTGGACACTTGAACTACATGTCCATGCATGCTTTGCGAAGAAACAGGAAGTGGGTGGGTTTGTGGAGAGCTGTACATCCTGCACCTCGTGGAGAACAGGCAGAGAGCGCCAGGGAGTCAAGGAGAGCGGATGCACAAAGTAAAGAGAGAGACCAAAGATAGGCCGGAGCGCAGACAGAGTGGATCGGGCCTTCAGGATTGGCTCACTCAGCTTGCGGGACACAGACCTCACCCTCTATGCTATTCAAGTGCAGCTGAAGGAGAGAAGACCCCAGGAGTGAGGAGTACCGCGGTCGATCGAAGCGGGGAGCAGGCGGTAAGCTGGATGAGTCGCGGCTGACAGACAGAGAGCCAGACGACAGATCCGGTGGTCGGCATCCCCCGGCAACATCGAGCGGAGAGGCGTCCTGGGCCAGCCGAATCTCAAGCTTGCGCTGGATGGGTGAGAGGCCTCAAGGCCGTGTTTAAATAAGAGCGTACGCTGCTGTTTCCTTCTAAAACCCACAGGGCCCCAACTGACTAGTCGAAGACATCGCTAAAGTAAACTCACTGGCCAGTTGAGAAGTACCCGGGTACCCTACACACACAAATACATATCACCTCATGTTCTGGGACTTAACCTGTGCAGGACTCATTTTCCTTTTCCGAACCGGGACAAGGGGGCAAAGTTAAAGTTACATTCCGAACATTTTTCCTCTTTTTGTTCCCGCTGCGCGTTCACCGTGATACGAGAACTGTGTATTTTATTGTGTCCCGCTACGCGGTTTTTCCTCGAATTTCGTATCTTTTAATTTTCTGCTCGGTCGGGGTTTTTTCCGAAAATACGAAGCCCTCGTGTTTTCGTTTCTTTTACCGCTACGCGTTTATCGTGTTACGAAAGTACTGTAAATTTTCCTGCATATACCGTGTCTTAAGAGCTGCAAACCTTTTAGTAAACCTTTTAAATTGTAAAACTGTCCAGCGTGTTGGAGTATATTTATTCCCTAGTGCGGGGAGACTGACCCGTGGTTCATTTTCAGCGGCTCCTCCGGGAGTGAGCGCTACATAACCTTACAAACAAAATGGAGGAGCTGATGTGGTAACCAGAGACTGCCACGTGTACACAATGATGTGTATAGTGGGTGTAGACAGGTTTTAGGAACTTTGCCTAGGGCGATGGTGGCAGTTTCAGTTAAGAGATAATATCTTAGGACAGAAACAGATCCTCTTGAAAGACCAGTATTGTCAGGTGCAGGGTGGGACAGATGGCCTGAGGACAATTGGGGGAGAGGCAAGCAATGAATTGCAGATATAAAATCCCTTACAACCATTGGTTATAATATTCTGCAGTAGAAAGTCTCTTTATTTTTAGATTTTTTAGTATCTTTTAGCCATTTTTCAGGAATTTTTTTAGCAAAATTTTTTTTTTCCGTTTTTCTTTTTTTAAATCGTTTTTTTCTGTAACAGCCCTTTTTATTATCATTCATTGGATCTTATATGTAAATTTCAGACATTTTCGCTCAGTCGTTTCTTTGCAAACCGCGTTTCACTTTTCAAATATTTAAGCAAACCTTTTTTTTTTTCACTCCATTCATCTGTGGTGTCGGGTTTTTCCGGCGGCTGCTTTGTGCTGTGATCAACGGCTGCTCGTGTTTCTCCGGCGTGTTCATCGGGGTTAATCCAGATGTTTTTGTGGGTTTCGGTGAGCCTTTGCCGGGTTTTGCGGTGCCTGTTTTGTCGGGTTTGCAGCGGCTTTTACCTGCACTACGACGGCCCTGTGGTGCTTGCTGAATACACCACAGGGTCGCCGAAATGGGATCACCAAATCGCACTGAATTGAAGAGATCGAAAAGTCGCCGCACGTTCGGTGACTTTTCGATCTCTTCAATTCAGTGCGATTTCTCTTTGAAAAACCCTGATGTTTTCATGCTGGTGTAGCGCTCACTCCCGGAGGAGCCGCTGAAAATGAACCACGGGTCAGTCTCCCCGCACTAGGGAATAAATATACTCCAACACAGTTGTGAGTTTTTATAATTTAAATAGTTTACTAAAATAGTAAGCAGACGTTGAGACACGGTATTCACAGGTATTATTACAGTATTATCGTATCGCGGTAAAAACGCGTAGCGGGAAAGAAACGAAACACGAGGCTTCGTATTTCGGAAAAATATTATATTCGCAAACGAACAGAAAAGAATGCAATTGCCCGAAAATTCGGAAAAAGGGACACGTAGCGAAACCCAGAACACAATCTCTTCGTATTTCGATAAACGCGCAGCGGAAAAGAGAAAAATATATTCGGAACGTATCTTTAACTCCCGTTCCGATTCGTAACAGAATGAGTCCTGCACAGGTTAAGTCCCGGAGTGTAAAAGGTGTGTATGTGTGTGTGGTACCCGGGTACTGTTCAACTGGCCAGTGAATTTACTTAAGGAATGTCTTCGACTAGTCAAGTTGGGGCCCTGTGGACTTTAAAGAGAAAACAGCAGCATGTTCCTTATTTACATACAGCCTTGGAGGCCTCTCACCCATCCACCGATTGCTTTAGGCTCCGCTGACCCAGGACGTCTCTCCGCTCGATATTGACTGGGGATACTTGCGGCCGGATCCGTTGTCTGACTCTCTGTTGCTTGTCCACGACTTGTCCAGCTCACCGCCTGCTCTCCGTATCCGATCAACGCGCGGCAACTCCTCACTCGAGGTCTTCGGTTTCTTTGATCTGCAGCAATCCCTGGAACTTGGAGGTCTCCTTCTCCTTAGGCTGAATGACCCGATAAAGGAACTGACAGGTCTCACTCGCGCTCTGGCCTAGGCCCTCTAGCGATGTCTTGCACTGCGTCTGCTCTCTCTCGTTCCCTCGCGCGCTCTGGCGCGTTCTCCACGAGGTTCGGGATGTAAGCGTCCTGTGTCCCACCCACTTCCTGTCTCTTTGCAAAGCACGCCGGGAAATGTAGTCCCAATCTCCAGTGTCTCTAATCGTGATTGTCTCCATCTTGTGGCCAAAAATAGGTACTGCCAGCAGCAAGATTTTAACACAGCGCTACACTGGTGGGCACTGCATGAAAAATGCCGTGCTGCACCGCACTGCGTATAATCCATGCGCATATAGACTGTGTAAGAGTGTATGGTGTGTGTGTGAGTCTGTGTATTGTGATGTATGGACTGTTGTTGGCTATAGATGATACATTGCTTTTCTTCTGCCTCTCGACTTCCTGTTCTGCTCTGAGGTGATTACTGACTTCCAGTTCTGCTCTGAGGTTTTACCCACTTCCTGTTCTGCTCTGAGGGAATTACTGACTTCCTGTTCTGCTCTGAGGTGATTACTGACTTCCCGAGGCCTGTTCAATACCTCAGCAGCTGCTGAATTGCTGCAGCGCAGCAATTCAGTTTGCTGCAGCAGTGTCGTTGAACCCTTTGGATGCGAATTTTGAATCCAAAATGGCCGACAATTTCTTAATGAAAAATTCAGATTGTTTTTCGGATCACTCGGACAAAAAATAATAAAGAGAAGCAGTCAGCACAATTCCGTTTTGTTTGCACACACCACAAATGATAGTTTTTAATGAATAAAAGTTATGTTTACTTCTGAAACAATATATAAATTGAACTGTAATATATGTCTATGTGCAGGAGGAAATAATAAATAAATATTTTGTGCTTTGGTGAACAAAAACCTCAAAATTAACATTGCTGTAGGGAATTATTACTTGCTTCGAGGCGGCGGCCATCTTGCTGTACGGCATTGTTACTTGCTTCATGGCGGCGGCCATCTTTAATACGTCACACGAAGCATCTCCTCGGGTCGCTGCAAGTGCTAGGTTAGCACTGCTGAGCGCTGAGCGGTTGAACGGCGTTCAATGCAAGTTGCTAACTTAGCACTTGCAGCGGCTGAGGTATTGAACAGGCCTCTGTTCTGCTCTGAGGTGTTTACTCACTTCCTGTTCTGCTCTGAGGTGTTTACTCACTTCCTGTTCTGCCCTGAGCTGATTTACTGACTTCCAGTTCTGCTCTGAGGTTTTACCCACTTCCTGTTCTGCTCTGAGGGAATTACTGACTTCCTGTTCTGCTCTGAGGTGATTACTGACTTCCTGTTCTGCTCTGAGGTGATTACTGACTTCCTGTTCTGCTCTGAGGTGATTACTGACTTCCTGTTCTGCTCTGAGGTGATTTACTGACTTCCTGTTCTGCTCTGAGGTGATTTACTGACTTCCTGTTCTGCTCTGAGGTGATTACTGACTTCCTGTTCTGCTCTGAGGTGATTACTGACTTCCTGTTCTGCTCTGAGGTGATTTACTGACTTCCTGTTCTGCTCTGAGGGGATTACTGACTTCCAGTTCTGCTCTGAGGTTTTACCCACTTCCTGTTCTGCTCTGAGGGGTTACTGACTTCCTGTTCTGCTCTGAGGTGTTTACTGACTTCCTGTTCTGCTCTGAGTGGATTACTGACTTCCTGTTCTGCTCTGAGTGGATTACTGACGTCCTGTTCTGCTGAGGTGATTACTGACTTCCTGTTCTGCTCTGAGGTGATTACTGACTTCCTGTTCTGCTCTGAGGTGATTTACTGACTTCCTGTTCTGCTCTGAGGTGATTTACTGACTTCCAGTTCTGCTCTGAGGTTTTACCCACTTCCTGTTCTGCTCTGAGGGGTTACTGACTTCCTGTTCTGCTCTGAGGTGTTTACTGACTTCCTGTTCTGCTCTTTTTTTCTCCTCCGGTTTTCATTTACATTTCCTGAGAACTGGAGAGGTTCTGGTGGTCTGAAAATCTCCATGCTGAGGCTGGACAAACTGTGAGTAAAGTCCTCGTCACCAAGGCTTCCCTCAGGCAAGGGACTGTTTTGCCATGTCAGACAACATGTAGAGGTTTCAGTGTATTTGTTTAACAGTCCCCAGGTTATAACATGTTCAATGAGCAGAGCTTTATTCAGCTCCTGAGCAAGCAAACAATAAACAGGCCTAAAATAGCCACCTACCATAGAGTGCTCTGTAAGCCGTTCCAGAGTGTCCTTTCTTAAAGTAACAGTACACCACACTGGCTTTATACCTTACACATTGTATGGGGTTCTTCTAAGCTATCCAGGGAGACGGCATTGAGTTGGAGAATGCTACATGCAGATTTTTTGCTATGAATATGTCATTATCCCATGCGATCCTGTCATGTACAGCCAGGGAGCATGTATAATCATAACAGCTCATTGTAAAATAAACAGAATGCCTCGGAGAGCTGGGGAATCTGTATAATGCATGCCTCGCAGAGACCTAAGGAATCTGTATAATGTGCTGCAGTATGCCTCGCAGAGAGCCGGGGAATCTGTATAATATGCCGCAGTGTGTCTCGCAGAGAGCTGGGGAATCTGTATAATGTGCCGCTGTATGCCTCACAGAGAGCCGGGGAATCTGTATAATGTGCTGCAGTATGCCTCACAGAGAGCCGGGGAATCTGTATAATGTGCCGCAGTATGCCTCGCAGAGAGCCAGGGAATCTGCATAATGTGCCGCTGTATGCCTCACAGAGAGCCGGGGAATCTGTATAATGTGCTGCAGTATGCCTCACAGAGAGCCGGGGAATCTGTATAATGTGCCGCAGTATGCCTCGCAGAGAGCCAGGGAATCTGCATAATGTGCCGCTGTATGCCTCACAGAGAGCCGGGGAATCTGTATAATGTGCTGCAGTATGCCTCACAGAGAGCCGGGGAATCTGTATAATGTGCCGCAGTATGCCTCGCAGAGAGCCAGGGAATCTGCATAATGTGCCGCTGTATGCCTCACAGAGAGCCGGGGAATCTGTATAATGTGCCGCTGTGTGCCTCACAGAGAGCCAGGGAATCTGTATAATGTGGTGCAGTATGCCTCGCAGAGAGCTGGGTAATCTGTATAATGTATGCCTCGCAGAGAGCCAGGGAATCTGTATAACGTAATGCCGTAAGCCTCGCAGAGAGCGGGGGAATCTGTTTTAATGTATGCCTCGCAGAGAACCAGGGAATCTGTATAATGTACTGCAGTATGCCTCACAGAGAGCCGGGGAATCTGTATAATGTGCCGCAGTATGCCTCGCAGAGAGCTGGGGAATCGGCATAATGTATGCCTCGCAGAGAGCTGGGGAATCGGCATAATGTATGCCTCGCAGAGAGCTGGGGAATCGGCATAATGTATGCCTCGCAGAGAGCTGGGGAATCGGCATAATGTATGCCTCGCAGAGAGCTGGGGAATCGCATAATGTATGCCTCGCAGAGAGCTGGGGAATCTGCCTCAATGTATGCCTCGCAGAGAGCCAGGGAATCTGTATAACGTAATGCAGTAAGCCTCTGTATCTGGATCTGTATAATGTGCCGCAGTATGTCTCACAGAGAGCCAGGGAATCTGTATAATGTGCCGCTGTATGCCTCACAGAGAGCCGGGGAATCTGTATAATGTACTGCAGTATGCCTCGCAGAGAGCTGGGGAATCTGTATAATGTATGCCTCGCAGAGAGTCAGGGAATCTGTATAACAACGCGGTAAGCCTTGCAGAGAGCCAGGGACTCTGTATAACGTAACGCGGTAAGCCTTGCAGAGAACCAGGGAATCTGTACGGTGTGCCTGGAACAGAGAGCGGTGCGGAGCAGTGATTATATATCTGTCTCACATGGAACAGAGTGGTTTTCGGTACAGCAAAAATCATAGAGACCGCAGTCGGTGTGAGGAGGATGAAAGCAGAATAAAGCTTTATTACGGCGTTCTCTGTTATACAGTTTTGTGGCTGGAAAATAATCCACACTAAGAGGGAACATCCCTGGTGCCGCCCTGTCTCCTCCCCACACTTCCTTTGAGAAAGTGTGCAAAACATTGCATCATCCTTTCCCACAGCTCTACCAGCTGACCATGAGGCTGTAAATAAAACCGAATGATTTAACAGCAAACGAACATGCTTATATAACTATATACAGTGTGGAATAATCAAGTAATAACTCATTGATGAACAGTAAGATGGCATATCGCCTAAGAAAGAAAAGACGGCTCAAAAGGAAATAGTAAATCTGTATTCTGTTACACTTTCATTAACCTCCCTGGTGGTATTCCCGAGTGTGACTCGGGGTTAAATTTCACTAGCGCGAACGGTAACCCCGAGCTACACTCGGGCTGCATACTCACCTCCTCCTGCTCTCCCTCGCTGGTACCCCGCAGTGTGATCGCGACGAGTTGCTTCCTGGCAACGCTCCCTGAGAGTCACACGATGCAGGGGGGCGGGACCAGGCAGCAAACTAATTTTTTTTTAGAATACACTGTATTCCAATGTACAATGTCATGAACGGCCAAGAGATGGCACCACAGGATAAGAAACAGACCATACATTGTCTCACCCTTGTTTTCAGACAGATTTCAGTGTCTTCTGTTTTATTTTATTGAATATCATTTATTTGCATTATTTTGGATAATAGACCGCCAGGGAGGTTAATCTTTATCTTATCAAATCAGTAGCTTGGCCTCAAGTTATCCTGGGGATGCAGCGATTCCCCTCTAACCGCCACTAATGTGATCCTTAACAATAACATGTCAGATCGGAAAGAACCGGCAGGAATGAAACGGGTTTATATGTATGAATCTAAAACAGATACAGGTCTGTAAAATATTCTCAGATAATCAGATTTATTTTCTATTGTCACGTGGTAAAAGACTATAGAGACTTGTTCTGCAAGCGTAGGGTTAAGTAGACATGTACCTTATTGCTGCAACATCACTGATAAAACATGCACTAAGCATGAAATCCTCGGATAATTTTCCAAGATACAAGATACATGAAGCTTGATGTGTTTATACAGAGCACCAAATAAATCTCCTGCACACTGAGCACGACACAAGGTGGTATTTTGTGAGCCCTTTGATGAAGACTAACAGCACTCATTAGAGCATAAATAAACCCCATGTTCACAACGTGACAACGTTTCTACGAAGGGAGATTGCTCTGGTGTTCAAAGCGCTGAGCCTGCCGACCATTAAAACGGATGCTCTACTCATCCTGACACGTTGCAATTATAAAATGGTCAGGATGTGAAGACTGCCCCCTTTAATCCCCCCTCCCTGCAGCCCGATCTTGAGTAAACAATGGGTGAAGTGTACCAGTTTCCTCCACCCAGTAGCCTGGATTTTTTAATTTCCCGGCTGACGGTCACCAGTTCGGTCGCACACCGAGAGCGGCCGCTATCATTCTCTGAGACCAATCAATGTAGCAAGCATTCTCAGAGAGGCAGCGTTGGATTAGATATGTGCATGCGCGGCTCACATTCATCGCTCTGCGCAGGCACTACGGAACTTGTGTGCGTGTCCCGTAGCGCTGCGCAGTTTGCAATTCCTATGCTTCACAAGTTTCACAGCAGCATGAATTGTACAGTAATGCTTCAGGGATTTGCAAGTTCGGGAGTCACTGAGCCGAAGAGGAGGAGCAGCGTGCGGCGAGGACAAATGGTAAGTAAAATCACCCAAAAAGAAAAAAATTGTGCAGAGGCTGCATCTACCCAATTATTTAAGGGTAAAAAAAAAGGAAACCCTATTTTTTAACAGTGTGTTCCTTTTAAGGCTTTAACCTGGTGTGAATTTTCTGATGTGCAGCAAGAGTTGAGTCCATCCTAAAGCATTTCCCACATTCGGAACAGGAATAAGGCTTCTCTCCCGTGTGAGTTCTCAGATGTTTAACCAGGTGTTCCTTGACATTGAAACACTTCTCACATTCAGGGCATTCGTAGGGCTTCTCTTTAGAGTGAGTTTTCTTGTGTTTATGATAATTTGAACTGGTGCTAAATGTTTTCCCACACACGTTGCACAAATAAGGTTTCTCTCCTGTGTGAATTCTCTGATGTGCCACAAGAGCCCAGTTACCGCAGAAACCTTTCCCACATTCAGAGCAGGATAATAGTTTGTCTGGTATGTGACGCTTCTGATGTATAGCAAGACTGCAGCTCTTGGCGAAACCTTTCCCACATTCAGGGCAAGAATAGGGTTTCTTCTCTGCAACGTATAAACTACGGTAGTCAAACTGCTTGGTTTTCTTTTTGGTGTGAGTTCTCTGATGTTTAACCAAAAGCGATTTAATCCGAAAGCATTTATCACATTCAGAGCATGAGAAGGGCTCCCTCCCCGTGTGAATACTCTGATGTCTAACCAGAAGTATGCTGGAGCGGAAGGATTCACCACACTCAGAACATGAGAAGCTTTTCCTTTCTTTTTGGGTCTTGTCTTCTGCGGACATGTCAGATTTGGTGAAACCTCTCTGTTCCGTACGGTCCATCGAATCCTCCGCCCCGGTCTCTGTCGAATGTCTGTCCTTCCGACATGCTTCTGGACATTTTCCCTGCAGGGAATTACCTGAAATGAAAATATGTGATGGTAAAAAGATTTATGGGCACACGTCATTAACCCTTTCGCTGCTGAGCTATTTCACCGCTGTGTGCTGAGCTCATTTTTACCGGTTTCGCTCATCATATTTAAACGCGATTTGAAGCCTTATTTTATTATATGACCCAGACCAGTGGCGTCACTAGGGTTGGTGTCACCCAGTGCAGTAACTTATGGTGTCACCCCCCCCCCCGAGTTTTACGGATTTTCTTTTAAACTACTCTTACTCCTAAATCGGTACTCCCATATAACACTGAATGCTCATACACACAGCGCACATTACTGTGAGGTTTATTGCTGTGGAGCTCTCTCATATGCTCGCACAAATTTTTGCCAACTGCCAGCAAGTACGGTGCCTGTTCGAAGGCAGTGAAAGCACACATGGATATATATTGCCCCCAGCAGCTCTGGATATATTTCCCCCAGCAGCTCACCCATGGATATATATTGCCCCCAGCTCACATATGGATATATTGCCCCAGTTCACAATTATATATTGCCCCCAGCAGCTCACCCATGGATATATATTGCCCCAGCTCACATATGGATATATTGCGCCTCAGCTCACATATGGATATATTGCCCCAGACCAGCTCACACATGGATATATTGCCCCCAGACCAGCTCACACATGGATATATTGCCCCCAGACCAGCTCACACATGGATATATTGCCCCCAGACCAGCTCACACATGGATATTGCCCCAGCTCTCATGGATATGCCCCCAGCACACATGGATACTGCCCCATGCACACATGGATACTGCCCCAGCTCTCATGGATATGCCCCAGCAGCCCTCATGGATATTGCCCCAGCTCCTCTCATGGATATACTGCCCCAGCTCCTCTCATGGATATACTGCCCCAGCTCCTCTCATGGATATACTGCCCCAGCTCCTCTCATGGATATACTGCCCCAGCTCCTCTCATGGATATACTGCCCCAGCTCCTCTCATGGATTTTGCCCCAGCTCATGGATACTGCCCCAGCTCATGGATACTGCCCCAGCTCATGGATACTGCCCCAGCTCATGGATAATGCCCCAGCTCATGGAAACTGCCCCAGCTCATGGATAATGCCACCAGCTCATGGATAATGCCACCAGCTCATGGATAATGCCACCAGCTCATGGATAATGCCACCAGCTCAAGGATAATGCCACCAGCTCAAGGATAATGCCACCAGCTCAAGGATAATGCCACCAGCTCAAGGATAATGCTCCAGCTCACCTCCTGCGCCGCTTGTTCTGCTCCCTCTGAGCGTCCGGCGGCATGGAGCTTAGGCGCTCGCCTTTGGGAGCCACGTGACCAGCCGCGATCTCGTGAGAACTCGGCTGGGACGTGTTTCCCCCAGGCGAGCGCCGAAGCTGCATAGCTTCGGACGCTCGCAGGGACCGAACACGCAGCGCAGGGTGAGACACAACCGCCCTTAGGGTGACTGTGTCACCCTAAGGGCAGGTGTCACCTGGTGCGGGCCGCCCCCCCCACCCCCACGTAGCGACGCCCCTGACCCAGACATATTAGATATCGTCCTTTACGGCAGACTCGGCAGATTCATAATATATCATTATTATATGTACTAGGTGTTAAGCCTGCCCGGAGGGCAGCCTATAGTTGAGGATCTGGCTGCTCTCGGCGTGCCCTGGGATCTGGCTGCTCTGCACTCCATTGGGGGGGTTGCAAGGGCATTGAGGGTGCAGAAGTTGGTATTGGGGGTTGCGGGGGCAGTTGGGATGCAGAAGGTAGCAATGGGGGGTTGTGGGCGTGCAAATGGTGGTATTGGGGGTTGCAAGGGCAGTGGGGGCACAGTGTAGTATTGGAGGTTGCAGGGGTTCAGAAACTGGTATTGGGAGGTTGGGGGCAGTGGGGGCACAGAGTGTAGTATTGGAGGTTGTGGGGGTTCAGAAAGTGGTATTGGGAGGTTGCGGGGGCAATGGGGATGCAGAAGGTGGTATCGGAGGCAGTAGGGGCACAGAAGGTGGTATCGGGTGTTGCAGGGACAGTGGGGGTGCAGAAGGTGATATGGGGGTTGTGGGGCAGTGGGAGGAGCAGAAGGTGCCAACGGGGCAGTGGGGGTGCAGAAGGTGATGTGTGTGAGGAGGTGTTGCAGGAGGTGTGTATGGGGGTTTGCAGGTGGTGTGTGTGAGGAGGTGTTGCGTGTGCGGTGGGGTTGCAGGAGGTGCATGTGCGTGGGGGTTGCAGGGTGTGCGGGATTGCAGGAGGTGATGGTGTGTGGGGGGGGCTTGTAGGAGGTGCATGTGTGGGGGGTTGCAGGATGTGCGTGTGGGGTTCCAGGAGGTGCGTGTGTGGGGTGGGGTTCCAGGAGGTGCGTGTGAGGGTTGTAGGAGGTGCGTGTGTGGGGGGGGGGGTTGCAGGAGGTGCGTGTGTAGGGGGGGGTTGCAGGAGGTGCGTGTGTGGGGGGTTGCAAAAGGTGCGTGTGTGGGGGGTTGCAGGAGGTGCGTGTGTGGGGGGTTCCAGGAGGTGCGTGTGTGGGGGGTTCCAGGAGGTGTGTGGGGGGGGGTTGCAGGAGGTGTGTGGGGGGGGTTGCAGGAAGTGCGTGTGGGTGGGGGTTGCAGGAAGTGTGGATGGGGGTTGCAGGAAGTGCGTGTGGGGGGGTTGCAGGAGGTGCGTGTATGTGGGGGTTACAGGAGGTGCGTGTGTGTGTGTGTGGGGGGGTTGCATGTGCATGTGTGGGGGCAGGAGGTGCGTGTGGGGGGGTTGCAGGAGGTGCCTGGGGGAGGTTGCAGGAGGTGCGTGTGTGGGGGGTTGCAGGAGGTGCGTGTGTGGGGGGTTGCAGGAGGTGCGTGTGGTGGGGGTTGCAGGAGGTGCGTGTGTGGGGGGTTGCAGGAGGTGCGTGTGTGGGGGGGTTGCAGGAGGTGCGTGTGTGGGGGGGTTGCAGGAGTTGCGTGTGTGGAGGGTTGCAGGAGGTGCGTGTGTGGAGGGTTGCAGAAGGTGCATGCGTGTATGTGTGGGGTTTTCAGGAGGTGGTGTGGGGAGGTTTTCAGGAGGCGTGTGGTGGTTTGCAGGTGGTGGTGTGGGTAGGTTTTCAGGAGGTGGTGTGGGGTGTGCAGCAGGTGGTGGGGAGGTTGCAGAAGGTGCGTGTGTGGGGGGTTCCAGGAGGTGCGTGTGTGTGGGGGGTTCCAGGAGGTGTGTGTGGGGGGGTTGCAGGAGGTGTGTGTGGGGGGGTTGCAGGAAGTGTGGATGGGGTTTGCAGGAAGTGCGTGTGGGGGGGGTGCAGGAGGTGCGTGTATGTGGGGGTTACAGGAGGTGCGTGTGTGTGGGGGGTTGCATGTGCATGTGTGGGGGCAGGAGGTGCGTGGGGGGTTGCAGGAGGTGCTTGGGGGGGGGTTGCAGGAGGTGCGTGGGGGTTGCAGGAGGTGCGTGGGGGGTTGCAGGAGGTGCGTGGGGGGTTGCAGGAGGTGCGTGGGGGGTTGCAGGAGGTGCGTGGGGGAGGTTGCAGGAGGTGCATGTGTGTGGGGGGTTGCAGGAGGTGCGTTGTGTGGGGGGTTGCAGGAGGTGCGTGTGTGGGGGGGTTACAGGAGGTGCGTGTGGGGGGGTTACAGGAGGTGTGGGGGTTACAGGAGTGTGTGTGTGTGTGTGTGGGGGGTTGCATGTGCATGTGTGGGGGCAGGAGGTGCGTGTGGGGGGGTTGCAGGAGGTGCGTGGGGGGTTGCAGGAGGTGCGTGGGGGGTTGCAGGAGGTGCGTGTGTGGGGGGGGTTGCAGGAGGTGCGTGTGTGGGGGGTTGCAGGAGGTGCGTGTGTGGGGGGGTTGCAGGAGGTGCGTGTGTGGAGGGTTGCAGGAGGTGCGTGTGTGGAGGGTTGCAGGAGGTGCATGCGTGTATGTGTGGGGTTTGCAGGAGGTGGTGTGGGGAGGTTTTCAGGAGGTGTGGGGTTTGCAGGAGGTGGTGTGAGGAGGTTTGCAGGAGGTGGTGGGTTTGCAGGAGGTGTGTGAGGAGGTGGTGGGGAGGTTTGCAGGAGGTGGTGTGGGGTTTGCAGGAGGTGGTGAGGAGGTTTGCAGGAGGTGGTGTGTGGAGGGGTTGCAGGAGATGGGGTGTGTGTGTGTGTGTGTTTGCAGGGGGTGGGAGCTGCGCGCAGTGAGGAGAGAGACTCACATGGAGAGGGACACGGAGAGGAGGAAGTGCCGAGTCAGGGGGAGGAGTTAGCTGCACACGCTGCATCTATTGGCTGTGGCCGGCCCTTTCGCTCTGAGCTTCCTCCTCACACAGCCTTCCCACCAACCGACAGGATTTTCTCCCCTTGCGCAGATTCCTCTTCACGCATGCGCAGTGTGCAAGTAAGTTGACGGCGACGGACTTTAAAACTGTTTTATTATATGTATATGTCATGACCTGTCTGTATAGTATAACAAAAAAATGCAATTAAATTGTAATTTTCAATAATTTACAACGTGTGAAGTGTTTTTTTTTCACATTTTAAAATGCGAGCAATTGCGGTTATATTTTCTATGGGGTGCGCTTGTTAAAAAAATTAGAAATGGGGACTCGTTGCGATTTTTAACAAACGCACCCCATACAAAAATCATTTGTTCACATTATAATTGAAATGGGAACAATATTGCTGCATTAACAAAAAAAAAGCTGTTTTTTTTTTTCATTCAGTTTAAATATTTTTTTATTAAAATGTTTTTTGGTTACTTTTAAGATGTTCATGTTTGGAATCATTGGAAAGGCCATGTTCTGGCCGATCCAACAAAACCAAACATTAACCCCTAGCTGCCACGGATCAGGAGATAGGGGGTTCATTGGAACCCCCTATCTCCACCATTGGTGGCAGCAAGGGGTTAACTCCAAAACTGACGTCATCGCGCTATGCACGATGACGCCAGTCGTCAGGGGGAGATCCCGGAAGCTTGGCCGACATCTAAGATGTCGGCCAGCTCTGGGAGAGGATCGCAATCTGGCGCTTTTTGGCGCCGAATTGCGATCTGGCCCCCAAGGGGTTAAAGCCAGGCACTGTTTGGAAGGGCAGGCTGTGCCCTTCCAAACGATGCCTGCCTTTAATCGCTGGTCCCAGACGATCGTGAGGGAGACCTCCCCCCCTCCCTTTCAGGCACCTCCTCCACACTCGCGGGGGGGGGGGGCGCTTGAAATAGATGTCATCACGCCGCCGCAATGGCATCTATTGTCCCGCCGGGGTCCCGGAGTGCCTGGCTGACATCCAAGATGTCAGTCCGCACCGGGGGGGCAGCAATCGGCCGGAATCCTGGCCGATTGCTGCCTCCTGTGCTAGGACGTGCTCAGCGCGTCCATAGCACCGGAGGAGCACTTGGCAAGACACGCTGAGCGCGTTCTCCGCAGCCAGGTGGTTAAAATCCGCATTCTTATCAGGCAGGGAGTTAATAATAATAATAACTGCAGGGGAATTTGTCTTCATTCATATAGCGCCAACAGTTTCCGCGGCGCTTTACAAAGGGAACGAGATAAACGGACATATGATGGAAACAAGATGGGTAGAATCCTAGAAGGCCCTGCTCATAGGAGCTTACAGTCTAGAGCAGTGGTACCCAACCTTTTCTGGACCACCGCCCCCTTTGCAAGAGAAAAAAATTCCAACGCCACCCCTCCCCCATAATAGTTATACCGAATATTAAACTAATTATTTCACATTAGTAATAGCCCCCCCCGGAAACTCCTACCAAAGGCTCAAAGAAATACATATCAGTCGGCAAGGGGTTTCATTTATTTTTAGATTTACATATTTCTGCAATCCTACATCAGGTGCCATCTTTTCCTCCCCATGTCTCTGCACGGGGGTTAATAGAATAGGGGCTATAACTGTCATATCCATTTAAGTTTGGGGTTTTTTGACTAGTGGAAAAAAAGTAAAGTCCCCCTCATTAATAAATTTACTGAACAGATAAACTGTTCAAATACTCGCTTGTTTGAAATAAAAAAGAAAACCCTCTATCCTCCCAGTCTGTGCCCATCTCTATTCCCTGTATTCCCCCCCAGCCTGTGCCCATCTCTCTTCCCTGTATTCCCCCCCAGCCTGTGCCCATCTCTCTTCCCTGTATTCCCCCCCAGCCTGTGCCCATCTCTCTTCCCTGTATTCCCCCCCAGCCTGTGCCCATCTCTATTCCCTGTATTCCCCCCCAGCCTGTGCCCATCTCTCTTCCCTGTATTCCCCCCCAGCCTGTGCCCATCTCTCTTCCCTGTATTCCCCCCCAGCCTGTGCCCATCTCTCTTCCCTGTATTCCCCCCAGCCTGTGCCCATTTCTCTTCCCTGTATTCCCCTCCAGCCTGTGCCCATCTCTTCCTTGTATTTCTCCAGCCTGTGCCCATCTCTCCTAGTTTGTGCCCATATCTCCTCCTTTTATCCCCCTCCCAAAGTAAATAAAAATATATATTTTCACTTTTATAACTATAAAAAGTAACCCCTTTTAGCAATTATCTACAGCTGAGCTGCAAAATTAGTCTTACACCCTAAGGGGTTCATTTTTTTTAAACTCCCTGATGAATGGTTACGTACAAAATCCTAAGGTAACTGTGAGTGCACATTGTTGTATGTTACCTAGACTCCAAATCCAAAATTTGCCAAATCATTATTTTTCACAGGTATTGGGTCCAGAATTGACAAAATAAATAATATTTCTTACAGAGTGAATAACAGAATATTATGAACAGTGATAGTCTCTACCTCTTTTCCAACAGTTTGTCCAATTTTTTTTCAGAATTCAAACCCACAAACTGTTGTGTTAGTGTAAAATTTTAGTCTGAAGTGTATATTTGTAACACTCAGTTTGTGGTTTATATCTTAACTATCCGAAAAAAATGGTATTGACTTTTTTTAAATTTTTGTCCGAGTAATCAAAAAAATAATCTGCCAATTAATCGATTATGAAAATAATCGTTAGCTGCAACCCTACTGCTATCACTTTTTACTCACAAATAAGGATTATTGGCAAAGCACCCAAAAAATAATGAGTCTTATTCCTAGATCCCTGCTTTTTATAGATTCGAAATCGTGCACGCATCGACATATGCCTTTGCTTGTTTGCGATGCCACCGGTGCACTGGCTCTGTAAACAAGTCCTTACAAGCTTCCATATTCTTGTCGAAACATGCTTGATTGCGTGATTTGCGTAATATTTGCATAATATTTGACTTTACTTTACATATAAAAGGATCAACAAGATTAACCCCATCGCTGCGGAGGACGCGCTTGACGTGCTGTTAGAAATTACTAACCTGGGCCGGTATTCCCATGATCCTCCATGTCCTCATATCCCCGGCGCCCCCTGACACACGGCTCCTCCCCTCTCTCCATCTCCCGGCGCCCCCTGACACATGGCTCCTCCCCTCTCTCCATGGCGGATATAAGTACAGGAATCCCATTGATCCGTCCTGTGTGTGTGAAGAGAAAAAGTCCAGAAAGATCTTATGATCCAACAGCAATAGAAGATGTTTTGTATGAAGCTGCCTGTGAAGGGGGGGGAGACTTTCTTACCCAGAGAGCATAGGGTCTGGTAATTCTCCAACATCACATCCCTGTAAAGCTCCTTCTCTTCGTCCTTTAAACAGTCCCACTCCTCCTGGGAGAAGTAAACGGCCACGTCCTCAAACTCACATTCAGCCTAAACAGCAAATGACCTCATTAATGTGACGCCATTATTTATCAGCACAAACTCACATATACCATGAGGAAGATTTCCTGCTTTCCCTGGCAATCTGGCGTCTCCCCCCCCCCCCGTGTAACTCATTCAAGCTTCCCCTCCCCCCATCACTGGAGGAAGAAGGGAGGAGATAAGAGACATTGCAATGTCTGGGTCAATGTCTGCCTTACCTGTCCGTTCAGCCGCTCCTCCTTCTCTGACATGTGACCCGGGAACCTCTCCATCACCTCCTCCTTCTTCTAGTTTATGATCTGGCCGTCACACGATGACTTCCTTTATCCAATCACCGGCCTCTGGTCCGCGGGGAGACACTGAGCACGCTAGCTGTGACGTGACTCACCAAATAAACCCCGGCCAGACTGTAAGAGGGACAGAGATCAGACCCCAACCATGTGCTTACACAGAGGCATAACTAGAAACATCAGGGCCACAGTGTAAGAATCCAGGAAGGGCCCCCAAGAAAAGATCCATATTTAAGATTTTTTTCTGCAATATAAAAAAAAAATAGTATGTCATTTAAATTAACAGTGGTAGTTTCAGGCCATTTCACAGCAGCCAATGGCAGCCTCTTTCCATCTTTCCATCTACCCTCTGTGACTCTTATTACTTTCCTCTGCCTTCTTTTTTTCTTCTGCGCCTCTTACTTTCTTCTGCACCATCACGTGATGCCCGCACATCACCAGAAGCCGCTGCTAGTGGGGGACAGCGACTCGACACTGTTGGCTATGCAGTCCGCGAGCCACCACTGCCTGGACCCTTCCAGCAGTGGTGGAATGTCAGGACCAGGTCAAGTGTGACCGCTGCATCCCTGGAAGTTCCACCACTGTGCTCATACCATATCACTGTATGAGCGTATCACAGAATCCACAGTAATAAAACTCACAGTAATGTGCTCTGTGTATGAGCGTTGCGTTCCGGAGCAAGGTGCTGAGGTAGCACATACCCCGGAATACCATGCTAACACGGGGATGTGATCGGAAAGGCGTGCATTATCCCTGTTAGTGTGAACTAGGGAATAGGGCCCAGAAAGTCACATTATTCAGTGCTTGTATGTATGTGGATCTATGCGTGTCTGTGCCGGATCATGATTAACCAGCTCCATGGATCACTTTGAGTTGCTACGGGGCAGTGCCGGTGTCTCGGTGGCTTTGGCTGAGCCCGCTCTCATGCATGGAGAATGGGCAGCAGAGCTGTCTTGAGGTGCTGCCTTGTCGATAAATCCCTTCCCCCGTTATCTGAAGGCAATGCTATCCTATAGCCGTGTCGGTAATATGTGGAACGTCGCCATATCGCAGGAAAACACTTTCTATTCGCTCAGCGGCCCCGTCTGAAACCCAGTGCCAAGCCTGCTAAAACCATGTGCGAAACTGGGTTGCCTTGGGTGAGCCACCTGGGTGGCAACCATGGCTTTTGCCTCTCTTTTGGCCCTAGGTCTCCCGACCCCTTGGGCTCTTCCATAGCCCCTGGTCTTTCCGATGGTTGCCGGGGTAAGCCAGGACCGCCATATTGTATGGGCAGTCCTCCACTCCCCCTCTCAGGATTTTCCCAGATGCCCTTGTATGTTCTTTGCCAGCACACATGTCAGTCTGCCCGGTCCGTCTTGCTCTTCCCTCCTCTGTTATGTCCCGTTGCCTTTTTCTGCTGAGCTTCCGCGCACCGCGGCTTATTCTTGTGCGATTTTACTTTCTGCCTTATTTGTCCAATATTAAAAATGTGTGCGAGTCACTAAATAATGACTAAAGCCTCACGACTGCAAGTCTGACACAACCCCGTCCAGCAAAAGCACACATACCGAATAAAAACTAAATCAAAACCTACTCCTCTTTAATATGTGAAATATACACACTGCTGAACCTGTCTATAAACTACCTTCTACACTGAAAGGGTTAATAAGAGGCAGGGGTGTGGAAATTTAAAAAAAATCTACTTGTCCAACGGACTAAGTGTTAGTCCAATCTACTTGTCCCTCAGGACGATCTACTTGTCCTGATAATTTCAACAAAATATTGTTTAAATAAACGTGAAAAGTTGTGCCCGAATGCAGAACCCAAAGTGGATAGATGGAGTGGGGGTCTCTTGCTCCACAGCCCCAACAATCACGAAATGAAATAAAGAAGCTCCAGAGTCCACGATAGATTTCAATGGATTTAATCCAACAACAGAAAAAAAGGCAACGTTTCGACCATGACTGGTCTTTGTCAAGCCTAAAACACAATGACAGAACAGGAAATAAATAGCACCACAGACTGGTTAAGCAATCAAACAATAATTGCAACCAGTCCGTGTATGCCAATCCAACAATTAAAAACAATAGTCTACAATTTGATACATCAATTAACATATTAACTTTAGTAATTATATATACGATGCTTATTAACATACAATAATTGGCGATGAATTGTAGAGCAATGCCTATGAGAAAAAGGAGAGACTGAATAATTATGCATGTGAAGGGAAGGGATTACCCCTCTACTAATAAACCTAAGGGAGAGAAGGAACAGATCTATCTATCATAGAGAGATGCTAACGTAACATATTTATAGAAAGGGTGAGAGATCTGATTCTCTATTAAGACCATGTGGGAAGAGAGTGTTGAGATGATGGATCCAATATAATTCCCTCCTTTTAAGTAATTTTTCTCTGTCCCCACCTCTTGTTAACTTAGGCACCTCATCGATCACCTGATAACGTAACTGTGAAATATCATGTCCACAACGTATAAAATGTTCAGGGACTGGGAATTCAATCTTTTTAGTCCTAATATCAGACCTATGTTTGATGAATCGATTTTTAACTTTCTGAGTAGTCTCGCCCACATATATCAACCCACACGGGCATTTCAATAGATACACCACGTATGCAGAATTACAGGTAAAATAACCTTTGATTTTGGACTTCCTCCCAGAGTGTGGATGGACAAAGGAATCACCCCGTATAACTGCATTGCAGCAAGAACAATTTAGACATGGAAAAGTTCCATTCCTGGGTTTACCAAAAAAGGGTGTTCTGCCTGTGTCTTGTCCAAACTCTGCTTTAACCAACATCTGTCGAAAAGATCTCCCCTTCTTGTATGACATAAGTGGGATGGTCTGAAACTCTGAAATATCAGGGTATGCATCCCTTAGGATGTACCAGTATTTACATAAAATATTTTTCACTTGTGAAGTATGGGTTCCATATTTGGATACAAATGGAATCCTGCCACAGCTTTGGCGTCTCTGAGGAATTATAGGTTGATTAATTCTGGTACTTTCTCTACTCAGAAGTTGTCTCGGGTAACCCCTGGCTCTAAACCTATCGATCATCTCCTCGAGCCTCTTGTCCCTACTTTCAGGCAAATCAACTACTCTATCAACGCGCACGAGTTGACTCCGTGGGAGAGAGTTGAGTAGTGTAGGTGGATGCGCACTGTCATATCTTAGCAGGGAGTTCTTATCGGTAGGTTTTCTGTAAAGATCTGTCATTAATTTGCCATTCCTTTTAACCACCAAGGTATCCAAAAAATTGATTTGTGTAAGACTGCATGACATAGTGAACTTAATGGAGGTAGATCCGTTATTAAGTATACTGAGAAATTCATCTAATGTATCTCTAGTACCCTCCCATACAAAAATAATATCGTCTATATAGCGAAACCAATGATGGACATATTGAAAAAGGTCGCATTTATAGACTACATTTTCCTCAAATTCAGACATGAAGATATTGGCATAGGTGGGTGCTACGTTAGTACCCATAGATGTCCCCCGTATTTGAGTATAAAATACTCGATCAAAGAGAAAAAAGCTGCCACCCAACACCACATCTAACAGATCCAAAAGAAATTGTAATTGATTATCAGAATAACCCAGTTCAACAAGAGCATGTTTCATAGCATTTATACCCTCAGAGTTCTGTATAGACGTATACAGGCTGGTGACGTCAAGACTGACCAAAATACTGTGATCACCCACAGCAAGTCCACGAAATTTGGTAAGAAAATCACCGGTGTCCAAAATAAATGATGGAATCCGCTGTAGATAGGGTCGAGCCACCCTGTCCAAAAAAATGGACAGGGGGCTGAAGACCGAATCCACAGCAGATACAATAGGCCTCCCAGGAGGCGCAATGAGAGACTTGTGGATCTTGGGCAAGACATACAAAACAGGTATTAAAGGATGTTTTTTCACAAGGAATTTCGACAGACCCTTATCAATAATCTGGTTCTCAAGGGCATCATGTATCAAGGTGGAAATTCTACTGGCAATCGCTGCCGTGGGGTCACCATCCAATCTTTTATACGTCTCGACGTCACCAAGCTGGCGCTGGATCTCAGCCACATAGTCGCCACTATTCATGATCACCAGAGCACCCCCTTTGTCCGCCGGCTTTATCACAATTAGGGGTTGTCACGTAATTTCTTTAAAATCCCAGAATCAATGGCGGACATATTAGGGGATGCTCTGGTGAAATGACGCCTAGAATATACTTGGGACATTTCCCTCTCTACAATTTTGACATACGTCTCAACAGCATGTTCAACATTCTGAGGCATAAATTTACTTTTCTCTCTCAAACCAAGGTTTTTAGAATTAAAGGGTGCAAGCGGTAAATCAATCTCGGGTTGACCTGAAAATAAACATTTCAATCGAATCGTACGAAAAAATCGAAAAAGATCGACTTTAACATCGAACGGATCGATGCGTTCGCTCGGACAGTACGATAAGCCCCTCGAAAGAAGCTTAATTTCATCGGCCGTTAATGAAATGTCCGATAGATTAAAGACTAGCGTCTCTTGTATAGGGACTGGTTGTTTCTCATCGGAGGTTTTTTCGTAACACTCTTCTGAGCTTGTTCCTGTACATTCCCTCCGGGCGATTGTCGCCCTTGGCGCTGATCTAAAAAAGACGCTTGGTCGTTCGATCGGACTACACCGAGGTCTTCGGATGTATCAGTACCTGTCCCAGACATAGAGTCCTCTGTGAAACGAATAGATTTTTTCGTATATTTACGACCAGGTCCTCTTCGCATCGTAGTTGGTGTCCTGGAATAACCTTTTTGCCAGGAATAAACATGACCCTGTACATAGTCATCCAAATCACGTTGGAACTTCCGTCTTTTCCTTGATTCCACTTCCTTCCGGAAGTGGTCCAGTTGCGGTGCCATCGTGGAACGCAACGCCATGAGTTCCAATTCGGAATTGTTGTCTCGAAACGATTTTTCCAAGTTTTCGATAGATTCCTGGCATTGTGCAATTTCCTTCGATAAAAAATCGATCGTAAGTAGCATGACATCCATCGAACATTTGTTCAGAATTTTTTCGAATTTCTCCACATAGTCAGGATTATCTTTATAGAAAATCGGCTGAAGCCCCACTCTTAGGCCACGTGGTATTCGTAGTGCACGATAATATTCAGCCAAAGTAATCGAATGGAGTTGACATCCGATCAATTTACGATTCGATTTTAAAAGATCTTTTTTCCCACAATCATGGATAGAGGTACTCAAAAAAGTATTGTCCTTACCGGCCTGGGCCAGAATCCTCAAAGCTTCAGTCTCATCATAGGCAAAGGTACATGGTGTTGGAGTCGATTCCATAATGGGAAAGGTTGCATTCAAGTATCGAAGCAAGCAGGGATATACGTGAAAAGTTGTGCCCGAATGCAGAACCCAAAGTGGATAAATGGAGTGGGGGTCTCTTGCTCCACAGCCCCAACAATCACGAAATGAATAAAGAAGCTCCAGAGTCCACGATAGATTTCAATGGATTTAATCCAACAACAGAAAAAAAGGCAACGTTTCGACCATGACTGGTCTTTGTCAAGCCTAAAACACAATGACAGAACAGGAAATAAATAGCACCACAGACTGGTTAAGCAATCAAACAATAATTGCAACCAGTCCGTGTATGCCAATCCAACAATTAAAAACAATAGTCTACAATTGGATACATCAATTAACATATTAACTTTAGTAATTATATATACGATGCTAATTAACATACAATAATTGGCGATGAATTGTAGAGCAATGCCTATGAGAAAAAGGAGAGACTGAATAATTATGCATGTGAAGGGAAGGGATTACCCCTCTACTAATTGTAGACTATTGTTTTTAATTGTTGGATTGGCATACACGGACTGGTTGCAATTATTGTTTGATTGCTTAACCAGTCTGTGGTGCTATTTATTTCCTGTTCTGTCATTGTGTTTTAGGCTTGACAAAGACCAGTCATGGTCGAAACGTTGCCTTTTTTTCTGTTGTTGGATTAAATCCATTGAAATCTATCGTGGACTCTGGAGCTTCTTTATTTCATTTCGTGATTGTTGGGGCTGTGGAGCAAGAGACCCCCACTCCATTTATCCACTTTGGGTTCTGCATTCGGGCACAACTTTTCACGTATATCCCTGCTTGCTTCGATACTTGAATGCAACCCTTTCCCATTATGGAATCGACTCCAACACCATGTACCTTTGCCTATGATGAGACTGAAGCTTTGAGGATTCTGGCCCAGGCCGGTAAGGACAATACTTTTTTGAGTACCTCTATCCATGATTGTGGGAAAAAAGATCTTTTTAAAATCGAATCGTAAATTGATCGGATGTCAACTCCATTCGATTACTTTGGCTGAATATTATCGTGCACTACGAATACCACGTGGCCTAAGAGTGGGGCTTCAGCCGATTTTCTATAAAGATAATCCTGACTATGTGGAGAAATTCGAAAAAATTCTGAACAAATGTTCGATGGATGTCATGCTACTTACGATCGATTTTTTATCGAAGGAAATTGCACAATGCCAGGAATCTATCGAAAACTTGGAAAAATCGTTTCGAGACAACAATTCCGAATTGGAACTCATGGCGTTGCGTTCCACGATGGCACCGCAACTGGACCACTTCCGGAAGGAAGTGGAATCAAGGAAAAGACGGAAGTTCCAACGTGATTTGGATGACTATGTACAGGGTCATGTTTATTCCTGGCAAAAAGGTTATTCCAGGACACCAACTACGATGCGAAGAGGACCTGGTCGTAAATATACGAAAAAATCTATTCGTTTCACAGAGGACTCTATGTCTGGGACAGGTACTGATACATCCGAAGACCTCGGTGTAGTCCGATCGAACGACCAAGCGTCTTTTTTAGATCAGCGCCAAGGGCGACAATCGCCCGGAGGGAATGTACAGGAACAAGCTCAGAAGAGTGTTACGAAAAAACCTCCGATGAGAAACAACCAGTCCCTATACAAGAGACGCTAGTCTTTAATCTATCGGACATTTCATTAACGGCCGATGAAATTAAGCTTCTTTCGAGGGGCTTATCGTACTGTCCGAGCGAACGCATCGATCCGTTCGATGTTAAAGTCGATCTTTTTCGATTTTTTCGTACGATTCGATTGAAATGTTTATTTTCAGGTCAACCCGAGATTGATTTACCGCTTGCACCCTTTAATTCTAAAAACCTTGGTTTGAGAGAGAAAAGTAAATTTATGCCTCAGAATGTTGAACATGCTGTTGAGACGTATGTCAAAATTGTAGAGAGGGAATGTCCCAAGTATATTCTAGGCGTCATTTCACCAGAGCATCCCCTAATATGTCCGCCATTGATTCTGGGATTTTAAAGAAATTACGTGACAACCCCTTAATTGTGATAAAGCCGGCGGACAAAGGGGGTGCTCTGGTGATCATGAATAGTGGCGACTATGTGGCTGAGATCCAGCGCCAGCTTGGTGACGTCGAGACGTATAAAAGATTGGATGGTGACCCCACGGCAGCGATTGCCAGTAGAATTTCCACCTTGATACATGATGCCCTTGAGAACCAGATTATTGATAAGGGTCTGTCGAAATTCCTTGTGAAAAAACATCCTTTAATACCTGTTTTGTATGTCTTGCCCAAGATCCACAAGTCTCTCATTGCGCCTCCTGGGAGGCCTATTGTATCTGCTGTGGATTCGGTCTTCAGCCCCCTGTCCATTTTTTTGGACAGGGTGGCTCGACCCTATCTACAGCGGATTCCATCATTTATTTTGGACACCGGTGATTTTCTTACCAAATTTCGTGGACTTGCTGTGGGTGATCACAGTATTTTGGTCAGTCTTGACGTCACCAGCCTGTATACGTCTATACAGAACTCTGAGGGTATAAATGCTATGAAACATGCTCTTGTTGAACTGGGTTATTCTGATAATCAATTACAATTTCTTTTGGATCTGTTAGATGTGGTGTTGGGTGGCAGCTTTTTTCTCTTTGATCGAGTATTTTATACTCAAATACGGGGGACATCTATGGGTACTAACGTAGCACCCACCTATGCCAATATCTTCATGTCTGAATTTGAGGAAAATGTAGTCTATAAATGCGACCTTTTTCAATATGTCCATCATTGGTTTCGCTATATAGACGATATTATTTTTGTATGGGAGGGTACTAGAGATACATTAGATGAATTTCTCAGTATACTTAATAACGGATCTACCTCCATTAAGTTCACTATGTCATGCAGTCTTACACAAATCAATTTTTTGATACCTTGGTGGTTAAAAGGAATGGCAAATTAATGACAGATCTTTACAGAAAACCTACCGATAAGAACTCCCTGCTAAGATATGACAGTGCGCATCCACCTACACTACTCAACTCTCTCCCACGGAGTCAACTCGTGCGCGTTGATAGAGTAGTTGATTTGCCTGAAAGTAGGGACAAGAGGCTCGAGGAGATGATCGCTAGGTTTAGAGCCAGGGGTTACCCGAGACAACTTCTGAGTAGAGAAAGTACCAGAATTAATCAACCTATAATTCCTCAGAGACGCCAAAGCTGTGGCAGGATTCCATTTGTATCCAAATATGGAACCCATACTTCACAAGTGAAAAATATTTTATGTAAATACTGGTACATCCTAAGGGATGCATACCCTGATATTTCAGAGTTTCAGACCATCCCACTTATGTCATACAAGAAGGGGAGATCTTTTCGACAGATGTTGGTTAAAGCAGAGTTTGGACAAGACACAGGCAGAACACCCTTTTTTGGTAAACCCAGGAATGGAACTTTTCCATGTCTAAATTGTTCTTGCTGCAATGCAGTTATACGGGGTGATTCCTTTGTCCATCCACACTCTGGGAGGAAGTCCAAAATCAAAGGTTATTTTACCTGTAATTCTGCATACGTGGTGTATCTATTGAAATGCCCGTGTGGGTTGATATATGTGGGCGAGACTACTCAGAAAGTTAAAAATCGATTCATCAAACATAGGTCTGATATTAGGACTAAAAAGATTGAATTCCCAGTCCCTGAACATTTTATACGTTGTGGACATGATATTTCACAGTTACGTTATCAGGTGATCGATGAGGTGCCTAAGTTAACAAGAGGTGGGGACAGAGAAAAATTACTTAAAAGGAGGGAATTATATTGGATCCATCATCTCAACACTCTCTTCCCACATGGTCTTAATAGAGAATCAGATCTCTCACCCTTTCTATAAATATGTTACGTTAGCATCTCTCTATGATAGATAGATCTGTTCCTTTCTCTCCCTTAGGTTTATTAGTAGAGGGGTAATCCCTTCCCTTCACATGCATAATTATTCAGTCTCTCCTTTTTCTCATAGGCATTGCTCTACAATTCATCGCCAATTATTGTATGTTAATAAGCATCGTATATATAATTACTAAAGTTAATATGTTAATTGATGTATCCAATTGTAGACTATTGTTTTTAATTGTTGGATTGGCATACACGGACTGGTTGCAATTATTGTTTGATTGCTTAACCAGTCTGTGGTGCTATTTATTTCCTGTTCTGTCATTGTGTTTTAGGCTTGACAAAGACCAGTCATGGTCGAAACGTTGCCTTTTTTTCTGTTGTTGGATTAAATCCATTGAAATCTATCGTGGACTCTGGAGCTTCTTTATTTCATTTCGTGATTGTTTAAATAAAGGTCTTTATTCATAACAGCCGATAGAGGCAGCGTCAGATACATGTAATGAATAAAGACCTTTATTTAAACACTATTTTGTTGTCTGTATCTATGTATATGTATGTATATATGTGTGTGTGTATGTATATATGTGTGTGTGTGTGTGTATAATATAAATATATATATATATATACACATTGCAGCCCTGTGTGTGTGTATTTACATATATACACATGTATGTACACATACACATTGTAAGCATTTATACACACACATGGCTGCAATGTGTATGTATGTAAATACACACGCAGGGTAGACTTGTGCACCGATTTTTTTTTTTTTAAGTTCGATTCAGTTCGGTTTGTTCGTATTTCGGAAATTTTCGTGTTTTTCGGAACGTCTGTTCTCCTCGTTTCAAAGTGTCTATTCGTTTTAACGTAAACTAATGGTTTTTCGGGTCCGATATTTCTGTCGATACGATAATTCTGCCATTGAGATTTCTCTGGTTTTACAAGAAGGATACATTGAGATGGGAATGATACAAAATTACAGAATCAGCGATATAACCCAAAAAATACGTTGTCCGAAATTACTGAAATGGAACCGAAATCAGGAATGGAGCTGAAATTACGAATGGAACGAAAATGATTTTCGATTTTACACATTTCTAGTCCATTCGAAAATTCCGAACAAATTTTCGTTTCGTTTCGTAAAGTTTTCGTTTCGTAAAGTTCGGATCTGAAAATTTTCGTAAAATCGTCTGAATCCAAATGCACGAATCGGGAAATTTCGTGAAAATTTCGAAATTCCGAAACGCACATCCCTAACTCAGGGCTGCAGTGTGTGTATAAATATATATGTATATGAATGCATACATACACACTGAGGGCTGCAATGTGTATGTATGTAAATACACACACACAGGGCTGATATATATATATATATATATATAACACTGAGGGTGGCCGTGTTTGTTTGTATATACACACAGGCATGTTTCAGACCAGACATGGGGCGCTGTCCGAACGCTCTATCGGCGTTCGGACAGGCCCCCGCAGTTTACCGCGTTTCGTACCGTCTAACGAGCGCCGCGTGCAAAGTCTCTCAGCGGTCGCTCGTTGCTAAGCCCCCAGCGCGATCTCGCGAACTCCGAGATCTCGCGAGATCGCGCCTGGGAGCTTCCCAATGGGCGGCCGCTGGAAGACTTTGCACGCGGCGCTCGTTAGATGGTACGAAACGCGGTAAGCTGCTGGGGCCTGTCAGAATGCCGTTAGAGCGTTCGGACAGCCGCCCCGGTCCCTCAGATGCCGGCAAGCCAGCTCAATGCTGGCTTCCGGTATTGGGGGCATCCCTGGAATTAGTCCGCAGTCCAGCGGGCTTCTAGCCCGCCAGACTGCATCTCAAAAAAAACTACTCGCCCGGCGCCCGGATCTTCACGTCCCGGGCGTCGGGCGATACAATTCCCACACCCCTGCAGAGGGGCTCTAAATGGACGACATTAATAAAACCAAATATGGGCGCATGAAACGTGTTGTACTTTAAGGGTTAATAGTGGCCGAACCTCCCAGACATTTGTAGAAGTTAAGCCGTTACAAGGAAACAATACTTTTGTATATTTTACTACTTTATTGTACGTGTGTGTGTGTGTATATATATATATATATCTATTTAGATTTTATACCTTATAAGTATAGATTTTTATATATTCATAGGTCTTTAATGTTTTATAGATTTTATGTATAGATTTTTTATATTTATTATATATAGTTTTATATTTATAGCTCTTTAATGTCGTATATAAAAATCTATACATAATATCTAAGGCATTAAAGAGCTATAAATATAAACTATATATAATAAATATATAAAAATCTATACATAATATCTAAGGCATTAAAGAGCTATAAATATAAACTATATATAATAAATATAAAAAATCTATACATAATATCTAAGACATTAAAGAGCTATAAATATAACTATATATAATAAATATATAAAAATCTATACATAATATCTAAGGCATTAAAGAGCTATAACTATAAACTATATATAATAAATATATAAAAATCTATACATAATATCTAAGGCATTAAAGAGCTATAAATATAAACTATATATAATAAATATAAAAAATCTATACATAATATCTAAGGCATTAAAGAGCTATAAATATAAACTATATATAATAAATATATAAAAATCTATACATAATATCTAAGACATTAAAGAGCTATAAATATAAACTATATAATAAATATATAAAAATCTATACATAATATCTAAGGCATTAAAGAGCTATAAATATAACTATATATAATAAATATATAAAAATCTATACATAATATCTAAGGCATTAAAGAGCTATAACTATAAACTATATATAATAAATATATAAAAATCTATACATAATATCTAAGGCATTAAAGAGCTATAAATATAAACTATATATAATAAATATATAAAAATCTATACATAATATCTAAGGCATTAAAGAGCTATAAATATAAACTATATATAATAAATATATAAAAATCTATACATAATATCTAAGGCATTAAAGAGCTATAAATATAAACTATATATAATAAATATATAAAATCTATACATAATATCTAAGGCATTAAAGAGCTATAAATATAAACTATATATAATAAATATATAAAAATCTATACATAATATCTAAGACATTAAAGAGCTATAAATATAAACTATATATAATAAATATATAAAAATCTATACATAATATCTAAGACATTAAAGAGCTATAGATATAAACTATATATAATAAATATATATTATGTATAGATTTTTATATAAGACATTAAAGCGCTATAAATATATAATAAATATAAAAAAGCTATACATAATATCTATATTTATTATATATAGATTTTTATATAATTATAGCTCTTTAATGTTTTATAGATTTTTATAGCTTTTTAAAACCTCGCTGTACTGTGCGTCTCGCGAGTTTCTGATGCGTCGTTGCGCAGCGTGCAGGTCAGCCATATTGAAAATCCTTTGCGTCCCCTTCAGCGTACAAAAAAAATAATTTTTATTCCAGAAAACATACACAATATAACACCGGACGCCGGAAACACAAAGGGTCATGCTCGATGGGACGCCAGCGGGGACAATCTGCGGACGAGCCACGAGAAGACGCCACCAACACGGGTAGCTGCAAAAGCAATGAAGAGGAGCCGCCAAAACACCGAGCGGCGCGAAATGAAAAAAAAAGTCATGGAAAGGTGACGGGTGTCAAACGGCTCCTCTGAGGGTCGTTAAAGCGAGGTATGAATGTGCGCAGCAACGCGTTTTACAGATCTTAACCCTCGCGGAAATCTTTTACCGCTCGCAGAAGCCGATGACAGCGTGTAGCAAATCTGTCCGCGTCAGGGACTAGAGTTGCCGAATCGGCCATGTTTTCATGGACACACATTGCTATTTCATGCACAGGGGAGCAAAAGGTAAACGTGCTGCCCTGCAACATGTATAAAGGCAAGTCACCTTGGATTCCTTAACTGCAGCGCATGGATTATACACGCTGCAGGGCGGCATTTGTAACGCACTGCCCATCAGCATGAGTAAACTATATGTGTCCAGGAAAACACGGCTGATCTGGCGACCCTATGGGACGGTTTATCCTTCCATGCAGGTTCCTCCTCCACCTCGCACAGAGTATATATATATATATATCTCTACAATCCTATATGGAATCAAAAATAACCTTCTTCATTATTTCTCGATACAAGATAAAACACTTACGTCTGTTCAGCCCGATGTGACGGTACGGAGAGACGGACGCGTTGGTGTCCAGCAAGACGGCCAGAGTGGAAGAGAGAGAAGTCCAAGAGGAGGAGATCCCCTCCCCCGCGCCTCATGGTAATGGACTCCATATGAAGGCAGCAATGCTTTTGTTTGTCCCTAATCACATTTGAGCAGTTTCTATTGGTTCAGAAAGCTGTGCCTAATGGGAAACATGTGGGCGTGGTCTCGGGGGGGGGGGTGTGCCTGGGCTCAGGGGGGGGTGCCTGGGCTCAGGGGGGTGGGGGGATTCTGGTGTGAGACCCCTGGGAGCCTCTGCCGCTGGACTAAGGAGTAAATAAACATCCCACATGGAGGCTCGGCCATGTTTTCCTGGACACATATTACTATTTCATGCAGACAGCGAGCACAGGGATAAGTGCTGCCCTGCAACATGTATAATTCATATACTGTTGTGATGTTCATCCACAGATAGAGAAATAATAGGAAGTTGATCCCATTTATCGGAGATTTGAGTAGCTACAAATGCAAGTGTTCCCTTGCTGCAGGCAATCCTAGCGTTGACTATTGTTGTTCCATTGAATAGGGAATTGAACAGGAGGAGGGGCTGGGGGGGGCAGCTGCCAGATATTGAGAAGGTGAAAAGACAGAGCTGTTAGGATTAAAGGCATCACGACTAGCATCCTGGGGAACCTGATCACAATCTCTATACCAATGTTCAGAAGACCCACACTGCCAACAAACACCAGCTTGATTACCCAGAGGAAGAAATCCCCTGCCCCTGGGAAATCCACGACCTGTGCCACGTCCTCTAAAACGCCCAAACCGACCATTCCTCTGCTGATAGAACGACATGGCCACATTATCACCTGTGAGAGATTTCGTATCACTTCTCAAAGGAAACACTCCAGCAGCGTCTTTATTACGCAGAATACGCATCAGAGCCTCGGGTTCTTGATCAAATAAATTATCAATTAACATACGAGTTGTCTGAGCATATTCTGGAAGCATATTATGTAATAAATGCTGAATAAACAGACTGCCACCCAATTTATCTAACGACATGCAGCAATCCTCTAGCCAACATCTTTTAAGTCTAAAACAAAATTCACTGACAGTTTCATCTGATTTTTGTTTCATTGTCGCAGCTTTAGAAACATCCCTATGAGCAGCCTGTTTGCTGGTAAAATGTTGTAACAAGTTATTCCAAAAACTATCAACCCAATCAGGTTTATTCCAAACATAGTCATGACCTACAGGATGATCAAATTTAGCATCCAATTCCTTAGCCAACTCAGTAGGATTAACATCTGCATATTTGAAAACTACTGACAACAAAAATCGATAATCAGGATCACCAAATTGCTGGTCTTTTGTAACTCTCTTAAGATAATTAATTGCACCCTCTGGGAATTTATAAGGATCTGGACATTTATTGCCTAAAAAAATTAGATGTTCTGCAGAAGGAGGTTTAACCATGACGGTATCACCAATTACAACATATGGCATGGCAGAGGTAGGTTGTACAGTAATAATTCCATTTTCTTCATCATCACTGTCTCCATCTATCTTTCCTTTACTCCGTAAAGCATAATCAGAATGTTCAACCACTGAACTAACAGCTAAACTCGGTACAACAACAGAACTCACAGCACCAGGAGCAGACAGATTACCTACTCTAGGCTGTCCATCATCAGACACATACTTATGACATCGCTTTCCACGAAGGACACTTACAGCGGCTATTTCTTCATCCAAACCATCATTTATATTTTCTCTCAAAGAAGCCAAATTAGGATATAACTGGACTGGATTAGCAAGTGGTACACAAGGATCACTATATGGTGGAGGAGACATTACTGCTGGCTCAGGGTTGTGGGAGTCAGTGACAGAAGACCACAACAAAGCACATTGCAACCAACCCTGGGCAGCATTTTCCATATAATTCTTATTCCATAATGGATCCGGTCCAGGACCAAATGGAACTGCATTAGGTAAACACATACCTTTCAACATTTCTAAATGATAACTAGAAAAAGAACCAATACGTGGCCATGGATTATCAATTACATCACCAAAACGCACAAACCAGTTATGAAGATTATCACAAAAAGGTTCAGTATAAAATTCACCAATTAAATCTCGTACAAATGCCTTGGGCGTCTGATCAGGTTTGGGACTAGCAGACTTAACTGCAGGAGTTCTATTTCTCGCATTTTTCGGTACTTGTTTATAGCTTTTAAAAGGAATAGGTAAAGAATGTGCATTAGACTTACTGTGGGATGATCCCATTATAACAATACTCTATCTTAAACTTCTATGTATTCTTGTGGAAGACAGCAAAATCACTGAGAAAAAATTCCACACAAACACACAGTTACTAACTCAGATACTATCTGCAAAACTACACTTTAAAAGGATAATCTTGAGACTAGTCCGCAGCTTATAAGATATCTGCAGCTCATAATGGATAATCAAAATTCAGTGAGACTATATCCTGGGACCACGAATGGAAAATATAGAAAAGAAGCAGCAGAGAAAACGAAGAAGGATCCCAGGCTTATTGTGATATTATAGGCAGACCGGACCCCACAAAGGAAATATATAACAAGGCAAAATATAATGCATCAATCAATACAGCATAGCGCAAAAAACAAAACAAGACAAACAATGACAAAAAACATAAAGTTTGATTCCAATTTGTAGTTTCATACGTGGACTCAATCCACAAATCTATTAAGCGGGACTCTATACCCCTTAACCCATAAGCAGGACTCAATACCTACTATAATATGCAGGACTCTATACCTACATAAAAATACAGAGGCAACTAGACTTCCGACCAACTCCACAATACATCCACAAACAAAAAACACCACGTGGGATCTTAAATATCAGAGAAATTAAAAAGGCAAGAAGACAGCACTAAAACATGACGTTTTCTTACCTTTCAACCTCAAGATATTCGTCCACTTCTGCGACACCAAATTGTTGTGATGTTATATTCTGGCGTTGGTCAGTCCTCTGTTCTTTCTCACAACCGGCTGTGTTTACTATTTCCTTAGATAACATGAAACTACAGATTGAGAATCCCAGATATCTGGAGAGAGAAATAACCACAGACACCAAACATAGGTTCTAAGTCTTTTAGTTACTTCCCTCTGAAGAACCAAACACATGGTCTCCTTAAGTACAGAAAATGACGTCACAGTAACACAGTAAAAGACATCCTGTAATACCTCTAATTGGTTTAAGCTTTTGCCGCGTTTTCCAAACCATTTCAAACAAAAGAGCTGGGATACAATATGTTATTCAAATTAACCCTAGACAGTGAAAAACATTACAACATCCTTTAACACCTAATCAATCCTCTCTTCCTTACATCAAAGGAAGCTTAAGCTGGTAACTCTTAGAGTCTTTGTCAGAAACAAACAAAGACCTTGACTTAATGTCTCCTTCCTCAATAAATGCTGGAAGTCATAATTGAACTTTCAAGGATTGAGGCAGGTGTTAAACATCTGTTTCCTACTCTGATACAAAGAATTTATCTGAGGATCAATTTGATATAAGCATACGCATTCATAGAAAGATTAAAATATTCCTCAACATATACCCAGGAACATACTTGAAAAGGAGAGAAATCTCAATGTATCCGTCCTGGGAAAATACTTTATAAATAAATAAACATGCAGCAGGAAGAAAATCAAGGCACCTGGGAATCCTTAAATGCAGCGTATGGGTTATACATGCTGCGGGGTGGCACTTTTCATGCACTGCCCATCAGTATGAATACGTTATGTTAGCCTGACGCCTCTAGCTCGCTGCCTTGGCGTCGCTTTCGATTCTAACCTAATGTTTCTCCCCACGTGCAGCGAACAAATCCTGTTTCTTTCAACTCAAGAGCATCGCCCGCGTCCGCCCCTTTCTGACACGAGATACCGCGAAGATACTGGTTCATGCTCTTGTCATTTTGCGGCCTGATTATTGCAACTCGCTCCTTATTGGCCCCAATTCCCATCAGGGGCGGTTCCAGACACAGGTTTCGGGGGGGGGGTCACTATCAGTTTTGGTTAAGAGCTGGTGTTGGGGTCGCAGTGACAGGCAGAGACGCGCCTAATCGCAAGATGTTCTCGTTACACTCACTCTCCCCAGAACATTGCACAGGGTCTGTCCTCATGTGGCTCATAAGCCCTGCGAAGCATTTCCATACGAGGGGCCCAGGGTACCCCCTCCCAGCACATACCCCTTGAAGCTATGCAGTGTAGGGTATCCCAGATTTGGGCTGCCCAGTGCACCCTTTCCATGCTGCCAGAACACACGTGGCACCCCATCTGCACAGCCCTGCGAACCCTTTCCATACCAGCGGCCCTTAGCTCACACATGGATATATTTGCCCCCAGCTCACACATAGATATATATATTGCCCCAGCTCACATGAATATATATTGCCCCAGCTCACATTTTATATATACTGCCCTCAGCTCACATGGATATATATATATTGGCCCCCAGCTGACATGGATATATATATTGCCCCAGCTCACATGGATATATATTGCCCCAGCTCATATGGATATATATATATATTGCCCCAGCTCATATGGATATATATATATATTGCCCCAGCTCACATGGATATATATCGCCCCCAGCTCACATGGATATATATATATTGCCCCAGCTCACATGGATATATATATATTGCCCCAGCTAATATGGATATATATATATATTGCCCCAGCTCACATGGATATATATATATATATATATATTGCCCCCAGCTCACATGGATAATATATATATATTGCCCCAGCTCACATGGATATATATATATATTGCCCCCAGCTCACATGGATATATATATATATTGGCTCAACTCACATGGATATATATATATATATATTGCCCCAACTCACATTTATTTATTTAATTTATAAAGGATTTTACCAGGAAGGATACATTGAGATTTCTCTTGTTTTCAAGTATGTCCTGGGTCATGGATATATATATATATATATATTGCCCCCAGCTCACATGGATATATATTGCCCCAGCTCACATGGATATATATATTTCCCCAGCTCATATGGATATATATATATATATTGTAGGGATGTGCGTTTCGGAATTTCGGAATTTTCACGAAATTTCCCAATTCGTGCATTCGGATTCGGCCGATTTTCCGAAAATGTTCAGATCCAAGAACGGCAGATCCGAAAAAATTAACGAAACGAAAATTTGTTCGGAATTTTCGAATGGATTAGAAATGTGTAAAATCGAAAATCATTTTCGTTCCATTCGGGATTTTGGTTCCATTTCAGTAATTTCGGACAACGTATTTTTGGGTTATATCGCTGATTCTGTAATTTTGTATCATTCCCATCTCAATGTATCCTTCTTGTAAAACATGAGAAATCTCAATGTATCCTTCTTGTAAAACATGAGAATTCTCAATGTATCCTTCCTGGAAAACCAGAGAAATCTCAATGTATCCTTCCCGGGAAACCAGAGAAATCTCAATGTATCCTTCTTGTAAAACCAGAGAAATCTCAATGTATCCTTCCTGGAAAACCAGATAAATCTCAATGTATCCTTCCCGGGAAACCAGATAAATCTCAATGTATCCTTCTTGTAAAACATGAGAAATCTCAATGGCAGAATTATCGTATCGACAGAATTATCGTATCGACAGAAATAACGGATCTGAAAAACCATTAGTTTACGTCAAAACGAATAGACACTTTGAAACGAGGAGAACAGATGTTCCGAAAAACACACAAATTTCCGAAATTACGAAAAAAAGTCGATACGAAAATGAAACCGAAACGAAACGAACCGAAACGGAAATCGGTCGAAACAAAGCCGAAACTAAAATTTACAAAATACGAACGAATCGAACCGAATCTAACCGAAAAAAAATCGGGGGAAGTCTAATATATTGCCCCCAGCTCACATGGATATATATATATATATTGCCCCAGCTCACATGGATATATATATATATATCGCCCCCAGCTCACATGGATATATATATGATATATATATTGCCCCCAGCTCACATGGATATATATATATTGCCCCCAGCTCACATGGATATATATATATATATATATTGCCCCCAGCTCACATGGATATATATATTGCCCCAGCTCACATGGATATATATATATATATATTGCCCCCAGCTCACATGGATATATATATTGCCCCAGCTCACATGGATATATATATATATATATATATATATATATATATTATATATATTGCCCCCAGCTCACATGGATATATATATTGCCCCAGCTCACATGGATATATATATATATATATAATATATATATATATATATATATAATATATATATATTGCCCCAACTCACATGGATATATATATTGGCCCAGCTCACATGGATATATATATTGGCCCAGCTCATGTGGTCCAAGCGGTCTCCTGCCAGGCCAAGCCCCTCCGAGTGCTTCTGTTCCTGCGAGCGGCCGTCGGCATGAAGCTCGGACGCTCACCTGGGAACCATGCAGAAGCTGCGGATTCGGCTTGTGGATCCCAGGAACAGAAGCATTCAGCAATATTTTCGGGGGGGGGGCAATTGCCCTGTTGCCCCTCCTGGATCCGCCGCTGATTCCCATATTGCCCCTTTGCAAGCTGTAATGAATGCAGTGGCCAGGCTTATTTTTCTCACCAGACGCACCTCGTGTACCTCCACCACTCTGCCGGTCCCTCCATTGGCTTCCTGTACGTTTCAGGATACAGTTTAAAATACTTGAGTCACATTCAAATCACTCAGTAACTCAACCCCTCCCTACATGTCTTCGTTACTCCGCAAGCACGTCCCATCTAGACAACTCCGGTCTGTGGGCGATCTCCACCTGTCCTCTGTCTACACACACACAGCCAACTCTCGCCTCCAAGACTTCTCAAGGGAAGCTCCAGTCCTGCGGAATGACTTGCCTCACCCTATCAAACTCAACCCTGACCTTCAGTCCGTCAAGAAATCCCTCAAAACCATCTCTTCAGATTATTGTACCACATCCCTGATGCAACTCATCCCTCTGCTCACCTACTCACATATGATTGAAGCCGCTTCTGTGGCCCCACAGTTCCCAAACCACTGGCACTAATGATCCTGCCGTCCAGTAAAACTCCCCTGGTCTTCCTCAACCCAGATCCCTCTAGATTATAAGCTCCTATGAGCAGGGCCCGCTACACCTCTTGTTTCCATCATATGTCTGTTTATCTGTATCTCGTTCCCTTTGGTTATTGTAAAGCGCTGCATAAACTAATGGCGCTTTATAAATGATGATGATAATAATGTAAAAAAGCATATAGGGTAATATTCCCTATATGCTTTTTTATATTTTTGATGATAATAATGTGCCTGGGAAAACATGGCCGATCTTGCCACCCTACTCACACCATGAAATCGATCCTCTCCATTGTCTACGGAGTCTGAGAACCAAAACAGATCCGAAAAGCTTTATACCCCGGGGCCCTGTTCCACAGCTTAGCGTTCCAGAGGTATAAACATACCACCAGGCATAATTGGCTTAATTTTTTTCTCCACAGCCTTTTTTGACATTATGTTAACCCCTTCACTGCTAAGCACTCTTTGTTGAGGAAAAAAAATAACATCTTAACAGTTATATATATTATATTCTAAGAATGTTGAAAATATATAATAATGTAAATTTGCTCACATTTAATTTTTCATGTATTTGTTTATCCTTTATAGAAATATCACTGGGATGAAAGGTTGTAAACTCTAGATGGCGTCCCTTTTCTGGCACAGTGTCACACGGAGTCTGCATTATCAGCATACAGGCAGAGGCAGTGAATGTGCTGCAGACAGAAAATAAAATGGTGAAATCTGCTTACACGGGGTCTGCAATATCCACATACAGGCAGATGCAGTAAATGTGTTGCAGACAGATAATAAAATGGTGAGATCTCCTGCTTATGAGGGTTTGTAGTGATCAGAATGAAATTATTAGCAATGCAATATCTGTATGTGCTGCATAATGCCTGTGTATGGCAATTACAGCAACACCTTGTACCTGTATGTGCTGCATAATGCCTGTGTATGGCAATTACAGCAACACTGTATCTGTATGTGCCGCATAATGCCTGTGTATGACAATTACAGTAACATTGTGTATCTGTATGTGCTGCATAATGCCTGTGTATGGCAATTACAGCAGCACCTTGTATCTGTATGTGCTGCATAATGCCTGTGTATGGCAATTACAGCAGCACCTTGTATCTGTATGTGCTGCATAATGCCTGTGTATGGCAATTACAGCAACACCTTGTATCTGTATGTGCTGCATAATGCCTGTGTATGGCAATTACAGCAACACCTTGTATCTGTATGTGCTGCATAATGCCTGTGTATGGCAATTACAGCAACACCTTGTATATGTACTGTACAGGTATTTACAATCATAACCCCCTGAATCTTATCCCTGTACAGCAGAGACTGACCCCACAGCTTGTTTACAGTAACCCCTTGTATCTGTTCTGTACAGGGACTTACACCTCATTATAACCCCCTAAATCTTATCCCTGTCCTGCAGTGACTGACCCCAGAGCGATCCCTGTATTCTGCCAAATCCCAGGTGGCTGGAATGCTGCAGTAACATTTGTTACAGTGAGGATGGGGGCTGCTCCTTGCAGCTTGTTTTACGATAGTGGATTTTGTTTCTCCACAGGGAGGGGAGGGTGATATGCTAATGAGTGCTCTTTATCGTATTACAATGGAAAACATAGTGTACATAACTTTTATAAACACCCTATACATGTCTTGCACACGTTTGTCTCCATGTTCCGCAGCGCCTGCGCAGAGCGATGGATCGGTCTTGTGTGCGCACACGTAGCACCTGTCCTCGTCTCACAGACCTCTCGCTGCTGCGAGCGGTCAGAGACAGGAGCGGAGGACTTTTTGGCCTGGGAAAAAGGTACCCAACGTTTCAGCTAGGGTGGCTTTATGCAGTGGAACCACAATCTCCTATACTGCTGGGAGTCCTCGTGGTGTGATTTACTGGCTTTAGTTTGTGTATACGTGTACTTTTGGAGATGTTTTTGGTTTTTTTCTTGTCAATCGAGGGAGAGGGTTCAATTCTCCGATTTTTGGTCATACTTAATGATCTTGTATCACTCACGGCTCCTGATGGGAACCGAGAGCTGGTGCGCGGTATACTGTAGAGGGTGCTACTCCTTTTTCTGAAACGTTTGCTTACAGACTGTGCGTAGGTGTGAAATAGCTATAGTACACAGGAAGATTTGCTTATTTTTTTCTATACAAATTTTGAATAACACGCTAGAAATGTTATTTTACACCTTCAATAATTTAATAACGTATAAATACAACACTGATCGGGTTATGGGCAGAGCGACTCCAAGAACGGCATGTAATACCTTTGTGCTGTGGGAAATGTTTTACCTAGTTTTGTTATTTAGAAATCATTCCAACACCTTGTATCCGTTCATTGTAAAAATTATGACGCCGAATACATCACAGCAAATACTTTAAAATAAATATACAAGTGTCCCAATCGATGTCCATGACATAAATAACCATCAGAACATGGATTTCCAAGAAAGGGGACTCTATAACTGAATGTATGCACTTCATCATGGAGGAATCATGTTACACCCCTAAAAAAAGCTTCTGGAGGCAAATGAAGCCAGATTGTCCCCACCCCATTTTATTACATGTGTCTGTTGTAGTTGAGTGAAACATGATACACAAATTCATGTGTATAGTTGCACACCGATTTAAAATAATTATCTTTGTAGTTCCTTGTATCCTAAGCACATATGAAAGTTTCCCTTGGTTGACATGCTCCCTTTAGCTCAGTTTAAAATGCCTGCTCGCAATATCCTCTTGAAACTTAAGAATGTGGAAAACAGACAACTGTCCAGACAGGCCTCCCCTTCCCCATTCTCGTTGCTGGGCAGAAGAAGAAAAAAATATATCTCTTTGTCCTGTCAATGTATAATCATATATGATGTATAGGTTTTGTGGGTTCAACTATGGTAATTATCTGTGACGTTGAGCATATCCTATTGGCTTGTAAATCTGAGATTTTTTGTATGTCCTATCTTCAATAAAAGAGCTGATCTAACAAAGGAATACCAGATAGTTGAAGAACGAACTCTGCGTCTGATGTCTTCATTTATCTCCGGAAGCTAGCGCTGCACCATGCCTTACATGATGGAAAAACAGAAATTGTTTTATAACAACCGGCATGTCACGTAAAATATAATGGCTGCACTCAGACCCACCGACCACTCACAGAGAAGGAGTGCTTTGACTTATTCGACACAGAGGCTTCATGCAGCCTTTAATGGTGACACAGGAAGCGTAATATCAGCATCAAGGCAGGTCACATGATATTAAATTTATATAGAGCACGAGTGTGACACGAGGCAGATTGATCATCGCGGAGAATATTTGTCTCAAACTTGGGGATCGATTTCATTCGATCGACTGATTTTCTTTTTTCTAATAATGGGTAGTGTCAACCGGGATCGTTTTCGACATGTCGGCCGATCCGTCTGAATGGGTTTGGAGACAGACATTTGTCATATTTCAGCTGTGGCTGAAGAGAATAGAGCTGATAAAAAAAAAGAGGTATTTTTGGTAAAACCTTTAAGTCATTAACAACTTATTCAGCATAGGATAGGGGTTAACCTTTTCCCCATTGTATTTAAATGGCCAGTCATCAACATGTCCCTTCTGTTGGGTACCCTTCTCTGCTCTGTCCTCAACTCCTGGACATCAGGGGTTTCTGCCCTTATTTAAATCCGTTGATTTGGAAAATGGCTAAAAAAAAATATATAAATTTTGCAGCGATCAAGCCCCTGGTGTCAACAAATCATTAATGTGCACAGCACCACTGGAGCACTTCCCGCCATCCTGAGCATCAAATGAATCTTAGAGTTTCTTCCTCATGATATTTCATGACATTTTCGGCTTGATGAACACGAGAGAAGCGACCCGTGTGAGCCCTTGTGTGGTGAGCAGTAAGATACTCAGAGCCTATACCGGAGAGGTTCCTCTGGTGTTCCTCAAGCATTGAGCATTTAACCAAGGTATTTAGATCATGGAGAAGACTTCACCTTGGAGTGAGTTTTCGAAGGCACCAGGACTTTCAGAATAGGGAAGTGCCGTCTCTCCGGTGTGAGTTTGCCGATGTGTAACAAGTTGCGATTTATGCCTGAAACACTCCCCACATTCGGAACACGCAAAGGGCTTCTCTCCCGTGTGAATTCTCTGGTGTCTATCAAGGTTTGAGCGGCACCTGAAGCATTTCTCGCACACGGAGCAGGAGAAGGCCTTCTCTCCGGTGTGATTTCTCTGATGCCTAAAAAGACTCGAGTTGCAGCTGAAACTCTTCCCACATATGGAACATAGAAAGGGGACGTCTCCGGTGTGCATCTTCTGATGCTCAATAAGACTCGAGAGATATCTAAAACCTTTCCCGCATTCAAAACACACGTAGGGCTTGTCCTCCGCATCTACACTCTGAGGGCTGACTACGTCCGATTCCAGGGTGAAACTTCTCTCGAGTTCAAAACATGAATATGGCTTCTCTCCCATGTGTTTTCTCTGGTGGAGGGCAAGTTTTGAGCTACTGATAAAACATTTCCCGCAATCAGAACACGGATAAGGCTTCTCTCCTGTGTGAATCCTCATGTGCGCGGCAAGTGCGGATTTGCAGGTAAAACATTTCCCGCACTCTGAGCATGTATAAGGCCTCTCTCCCGTGTGAGTTCTCTGATGCGTAACAAGTGACGAGCTGTGGCTAAAACACTTCCCACATTCAGAACACGAAAAAGGCTTCTCCCCTGTGTGAGTTCTCTGGTGGATAACCAGTTGCGAATTAGTGATAAAGCATTTCCCACATGCAGAACACGAAAAAGGCTTCTCTCCCGTGTGCGTTCTCAGATGCGTAATAAGAGACGACTGGTGAGGAAAACATCTCCCACATTCAGAGCACAAAATAGGCTTCTCTCCTGTGTGAATTCGCTGATGCTTAGCAAGATAGGATTTAAAACTAAAACATTTCCCACATTCAGAACAGGAGAAAGGTTTCTCTCCGGTGTGAGTTTTCATGTGAACGGAAAGGTTTGGCTTCTCGCTAAAACATTTCCCGCATTCTGAACAGGAGAACGACTTCTCTCCTGTGTGCTTTTTCTGATGCCTAAGCAGATAGGATTTAAACCTAAAGCATTTCCCACACTCAGAACATGAGTACGGTTTCGCATTCGTTGGTAATTTTTGTGCTGACGCGCTGCAATCTGTGGATCCTCTTTGCTCTACAGAGTCCCTCTGTAGAAACATTTCCTCCTCCATCGGGATTAATGAATTTCTGTCCATCTGACGACATCCCGGATAATTTCTGCTCACAGAGTCGTCTAAAAGAAAAGAAATTGGAAATATTTATCCCCATAGTGCGAGCAGAGTGCAAACCTGCATCATTAACTGTAAATTTACATTTATTAGTGAGCACGACGGCATAGCGGGATGTAACAGGGTAGATAGATAGACGCAGACCTGTGTTAGATGTCACAGAGCATTGTACACAATGGCGTGCAAGCAGAAAATTCAATGCAAGGCCTAAGGGTCCAGACCCAGGCCTCGAACAACCTTGATGTACATAACCTCCTGCAGGAGCCCGACAGAGGTCAGAACTCGATCCAGTCATACCTTTAGCAATGCAGAGGATTTTCATTTAGTCCAAATGAAACTCCTTTGCAAATCGGCTCCAGAACGTGACCTCAAATGTTCAGCACCTCGGACGTGTCTATCGAAGTGCTGAAGCCTTCAGGTCTGTTTTTCATTTACAGAGAGGACCAGTTGTATTGTTATCCATGTATTAGTACTTTTGGCCAGCAGGGAGGGCCCTCTACCTGGCAGCGATGCCAACATACTCTAAAATGTACTTTATGAAGGCTACGTTAGCCTTTTCACTGTTTGCAATGGAAAGGCGACTTCCATAAAGTCACTGGGTCCTGGCACTGGAGAAGGAGTTAATGAGACAACGCTTTCCTCGCTCATCCTTTTTGTATTCTAGAGATTGTGAGGGGCTCAGCGACTCGGACCTTCTTAAATCTCTTGGAAATGGTGTGTTGTTATGGATAAGGCTGTGATGCTGGATCCATGCGATAGGCTTGTAAACAGACCCCGTTGACAACATAAATACCGCTGTGCTTTTTGGGAGTTACTGTAAATGTACGTCAGAAATGTGGACGTATCTATTAATATGTACTGCCTATTTGCTATATAAGACCCTGACAAGTAAAAGAAAACCAAAGCTGTTTAACTCGTACACCTGTATATTGGTTTACTGCATCCTGCTCGCGAGCGCTGCGCCTTACTAAAGAGGAACATAAAAAGGCACAGCAGGGTTTCCGATCTCCTGGGTTGCCTTGTCTCAGTCTTGAGTAAGGTGACCTTTTCGATTACAGGTATTCGTCACAGCTCTCTTATCCACCTGTCCTGCTCTCCAGAAACCCCCTTTTACGCAGGTCGGCCCTGCTACTGAGTTGCTCGGAACTCAGTGCCCCGAGCAGCCTGATCTCCTGCCCCTGACCCGCTTGGTCCGATCCTCTGCCTCTTTGAATTTCCAGATGTCCGCTCCATGCCTTCTGAGGGTGATTGTGGGTACCCTGAATGAGACACAGGCAGACTGTATGTTCAAACAGGATCAACTGACTTTATTGGAAAAACACACCAGTATTAATGCTCAGGTAACACACACACTTTCAAGCTTCATGCCCACCCCAACAGTTCTGATTGGCTGGTTTCAAGACCACTGCAGGCTTCATTCTGGTCCTCTTCAGGTTCTTAAGTGAGTTTGTCCAGCTTGAAATGGTTGGCAGATTTATCCTCTGAGTCAACAGATAACGGGGTGAAGCACACAAACTCGCAATCAGTTATCACACACCCTTTACATAAACCATTGTCCCAATGAATCATATTGGGACAGTGTTTGCCTTACAAGGCTGACTCACAACTCACACATGCAGCAGATAAACAGACATAACATTCTTGCATAATCACAGATCACACAAACCTAATTACATTATTCTGGTTCAACACAGAAATAAAGTTTACACTAAATCCCAAACAGTCTGGCAATGAAAATAATAACGAAACTCAGTCCTGCACCCCAAACGCATGCCCACACACCCCAAGTCTAAAGTGACGCACGTCACAGTACTTGAATTTAATTATAGTACCGAAAAACAATGCAGTGCGAGCCCTGACAGCAAAACCACGATAAAATGCAGGTAGTTATGACCACTTGACCTCTATATGAAAAAAGCAAACGCTTTTAAATGATGTGTCCAGTGATCAGGGCCAGAGTAAGGATATTACAGAGCACAGGGGAGGGGAGCGTGCGCTTTGTTGTCCCACTTAGCTTATATAGTATGTGAATGTATGGGGAATTGCATTAGCGTGAAGATAGCTATGTGACGGTCTGGGTGGCAGTCATGGTGGGCCAGGTTTGGCATGATATGCAGAAGGGTGTGAGCCTAATGTGCAGTGAAAAACATGAACCAGGGCTTATAAAACACCAAGATATTTATTCTAGGCAAGGCTAAATGTAAGGACAGACAATAACAGAATGTAAACCAGATATGAAGCAGGCACTGATACAGAATACAGGGCTACAAGCAGGGATCTTAAATCAGGACATAAGGAAACACGACAAACTCTGAAAACACAATATGCATAAATAAATACAGGAAACAATATAACTATGAACAGGCAGAGAATATACATAACTAAGCAGAATAAGAAGCAACAGGAAGGTACATGAAATAAACCCGAAAACAGAAGTCCTACAGAATACCAGGATAAACAGACAGGAGATCCAGGAATCAGAACTGCACACAACCAGGACTGAAGTGATATGAATGAGTGAATGAGGCAGTACCCTTCCTAGGGTGCTGCCTCCTTTTAAACACCGGAGATCAAAACTAAAGAGAGTCCAGGTGAGGCTCCGGGGCGAGAGATCCCAATTAGCACAGGGTGCAGGAATCAGCATGGTTCATAACAAAAGTCCAGGAACTGGAATAGTTCATAATGATGCGCATGAAAAGAGTCCAAAGGGGGCACCAGGGGCCCAGAATGCCACAATGGCAGTGGAATCAGTGGCTGAATGGGATTGGAGTGTGGCTGGAAATGATAGGAGCATGTGGTTGGCTGAGTGGGATGGAAATGAGTGCAGCTGAGTGGAAATTGTGCCTGGCTGAACAGAAACGCACCTGCCCCCTTTCTTGTGGCGTGGCTGGCGGATTTGGGTGGCTTTCAATGATATTTATCACTCTTGCAGACCATTCTATCTGGACAAAGTTCCTACAAGTCTCCCCACTTAGAGGACACAGTCAACGCCCCGGGCAAGCAAGTCGTTCTCCTTCAGGGTGCGCCTCAATTTATATCCCCGTTTTTCTAGCTTCCCATAGATGTGATAGAAAAGAAGGATTTCTTAACTCATTCACTACCATTACTGAAAATACTCAGATCGTCACAAACACCTGCAGGTGCCCAGTGATTAAATATACTCGATCCGCTCTTATTCTAGAGCGATGTGTTAACTTTCCCGTGAGACTCTTTGTGAAACTAACCTGGGCCGGCAGCTGCAAAATACTCAATCTCCGTATAGTCTTGGTGACGCCTCCCGTACGGCTCGATCCCTCTCTCCATCATCAATATTACTGAGGGAATCCCATCGACCCATCCTGAAAGAGGATACAGAGAAACACCATACATAACATTATGATCCAACAGCAATAGAAGATGTTTTGTATGAAGCTGCCTGTGAAGGAAGGGGAGACTTTCTTACCCAGAGAGCATAGGGTCTGGTAATTCTCCATCATCACATCCCTGTAAAGCTCCTTCTCTTCTTCCTTTAAACAGTCCCACTCCTCCTGGGAGAAGTAAACGGCCACGTCCTCAAACTCACATTCAGCCTAAACAGCAAATGACCTCATTAATGTGACGCCATTATTTATCAGTACAAACTCATGTAGCGCTGCTTTAAGAACTGTACTGGTGCATTGAATTATTGCTGCCACTAGAGGGAGACAGAGTGGAGACATTGTGGACTATGCTGGACAAAGCGGACTCCATCTCCCAGCATTCTTTGCGTGAGAACAGGAAGTGGGTGGGACAAAGAGGAGGATATACTGGGGAGCCTTGGGTTTGGCGCGGGGAGAGGGAGCGGAGCAGTGAAAGGTGGAGGACGCCTGTTGGGGTTGTCAGGGATTGCAACCAGGCCGGAGTGCAGACGCTGTCTTACTGGTGCTGGAATTCGGGACAGAAATCGTGCTGTGACCTACCTACCCAGCGCTGAGAGATTTGGAGGACAAGCTAGTTCCCTCAGGACCCCGCATTAGGAGGCCGCTCTGATCGATTGGGAGTGCAGGCGGCGGATCGATGGTTCCAGTTGCGGAGATTTGGCAAGTGGGGAGCAGATTCGTTGACACAGAGTCCCAGTACACAGCGGAGAAAAATCCTCTGGTCGAGGCATCGAGTGCTGGACAGTTTCGTTCGACGGATGAATGAGAGGCCGCCAGGCCCACAGTTCCAAAACAGAAACGCACGCTTGCAATATTGTTTAAATTCACAGGGCCCCAACGGTGACTAGTCGAAGATTGTTCTTTTCGTTCACTGGCCAGTCGAACACAGTACCCGGGTACCCTAAACATTATATATATATATATATATATATATATTTTGAGCTGTTTTACGGGACTTACACTCCAGAACTGAGGGGCCTAACTGTTCTTTTCCGCTGCGTGTTTTTCCTGCGTGACGCAACCTGTAAATTCATTCAACGCGCATTTATCTTTTAGTAAAGTATCTAAAAACTAGAAAATCCACAGCAGTGCTGGTGTGTAATAATTCCTAGTGCGGTGAGACTATCCCGAGGTTTATTCAGCGGCTCCTCCGGGGGTGAGTGGTACACTCACATATACCATGAGGAATATTTCCTGCTTTCCCTGGGAATCTGGCGTCTCCCCCCCGTGTAACTCATTCAAGCTCCCCTCCCCCCATCACTGGAGGAAGAAGGGAGGAGATAAGAGACATTGTAATGTCTGGGTCAATGTCTGCCTTACCTGTCCGTTCAGCTGCTCCTCCGTCTCTGACATACCACCTATGATCACTTTGATCACCTCCTCCTTCATCTTGGTTATTATCTGGTGAAAAAGAACAATAGACCCCTAGAAATGTGTAACAACTCACAGTAATGTGCAGTGTGTATGAGCGTATCACAGAGCTCCACAGCAATAAAACTCACAGTAATGTGCAGTGTGTATGAGCGTATCACAGAGCTCCACAGCAATAAAACTCACAGTAATGTGCGGTGTGTATGAGCGTATCACAGAATCCACAGCAATAAAACTCACGGTAATGTGCAGTGTGTATGAGCGTATCACAGAATCCACAGCAATAAAACTCACAGTAATGTGCAGTGTGTATGAGCGTATCACAGAATCCACAGCAATAAAACTCACAGTAATGTGCGGTGTATGAGCGTATCAGAGAATCCACAGCAATAAAACTCACAGTAATGTGCAGTGTGTATGAGCGTATCACAGAGCTCCACAGCAATAAAACTCACAGTAATGTGCAGTGTGTATGAGTGTATCACAGAATCCACAGCAATAAAACTCACAGTAATGTGCGGTGTGTATGAGTGTATCACAGAATCCACAGCAATAAAACTCACAGTAATGTGCGGTGTGTATGAGCGTATCACAGAATCCACAGCAATAAAACTCAAGAGCAGTAAATAAAAGGTTAAACAAACCCTCCATAGTGGGTGATAATGATGTCACACAGTGGTGGCTCGGGGTAGCCCTCCATGTGCAGATTGGGGGGTAACATAAAGCAGATAGCGGCTACATAGAAGCTCCTAATGGTTAGAGCGCTAAGCACTGGAGACAGCACAGCTGCACAGGGTAAATCTTTGTGCATCCTCATGTATCTGTCCAGCTACAACTATAAACCTCCATGTGAAGCCCCGCCCTGTGTGAAGAGACACAGACCCAGCACTGACCTGCTGGCTGGGTGCACTTTGCAGAAATGGGCAATATGACACCGGAAATGCTTCTTGACCTGACCACTTCCTGTGTGTGCTGAACTAGACTCATGGAGCTCTAAATACCAAAGACATGTTCCATATTGTGAAGTGTCTCCAAATGCGACTAACAAGGTCATGTGTGGAACTCCCTCCCTGCAACATTGGATTCTCCAGGCCTTCAAAAAATCGTCTCTGAAAATACATTTCTTTAGAGAAGCCTATTGGCAGGGTCCCCTCTCCTCTTAGATTGTAAGATCTGGAGCAGGGTCCCCTCCCCTCTTAGATTGTAAGCTCTGGGGCAGGGTCCCCTCTCCTCTTAGATTGTAAGCTCTGGGGCAGGGTCCCCTCTCCTCTTAGATTGTAAGCTCTGGAGCAGGGTCCCCTCCCCTCTTAGATTGTAAGCTCTGGGGCAGGGTCTCCTCTCCTCTTAGATTGTAAGCTCTGGGGCAGGGTCTCCTCTCCTCTTAGATTGTAAGCTCTGGGGCAGGGTCCCGTCCCCTCTTAGATTGTAAGCTCTGGGGCAGGGTCCCCTCTCCTCTTAGATTGTAAGCTCTGGGGCAGGGTCCCCTCCCCTCTTAGATTGTAAGCTCTGGAGCAGGGTCCCCTCTCCTCTTAGATTGTAAGCTCTGGGGCAGGGTCCCCTCTCCTCTTAGATTGTAAGCTCTGGGGCAGGGTCCCCTCTCCTCTTAGATTGTAAGCTCTGGGGCAGGGTCCTCTCTCCTCTTAGATTGTAAGCTCTGGAGCAGGGTCCCCTCTCCTCTTAGATTGTAAGCTCTGGGGCAGGGTCCCCTCCCCTCTTAGATTGTAAGCTCTGGAGCAGGGTCCTCTCTCCTCTTAGATTGTAAGCTCTGGGGCAGGGTCCCCTCTCCTCTTAGATTGTAAACTCTGGAGCAGGGTCCCCTCTCCTCTTAGATTGTAAGCTCTGGAGCAGGGTCCCCTCTCCTCTTAGATTGTAAGCTCTGGGGCAGGGTCCTCTCTCCTCTTAGATTGTAAGCTCTGGGGCAGGGTCCCCTCTCCTCTTAGATTGTAAGCTCTGGAGCAGGGTCCCCTCTCCTCTTAGATTGTAAGCTCTGGGGCAGGGTCCCCTCTCCTCTTAGATTGTAAGCTCTGGGGCAGGGTCCCCTCTCCTCTTAGATTGTAAACTCTGGGGCAGGGTCCTCTCTCCTCTTAGATTGTAAGCTCTGGGCAGGGTCCTCTCTCCTCTTAGATTGTAAGCTCTGGGGCAGGGTCCCCTCTCCTCTTAGATTGTAAACTCTGGAGCAGGGTCCCCTCTCCTCTTAGATTGTAAGCTCTGGAGCAGGGTCCTCTCTCCTCTTAGATTGTAAACTCTGGAGCAGGGTCCTCTCTTCTCTAGATTGTAAGCTCTGGAGCAGGGTCCCCTCTCCTCTTAGATTGTAAGCTCTGGAGCAGGGTCCCCTCTCCTCTTAGATTGTAAGCTCTGGGCAGGGTCCCCTCTCCTCTTAGATTGTAAGCTCTGGAGCAGGGTCCTCTCTCCTCTTAGATTGTAAGCTCTGGGGCAGGGTCCCCTCTCCTCTTAGATTGTAAGCTCTGGGCAGGGTCCCCTCTCCTCTTAGATTGTAAGCTCTGGAGCAGGGTCCCCTCTCCTCTTAGATTGTAAGCTCTGGGCAGGGTCCTCTCCTCTTAGATTGTAAGCTCTGGAGCAGGGTCCTCTCCTCTTAGATTGTAAGCTCTGGGGCAGGGTCCCCACTCCTCTTAGATTGTAAGCTCTGGGGCAGGGTCCCCTTCCTCTTAGATTGTAAGCTCTGGGGCAGGGTCCCCTCTCCTCTTAGATTGTAAGCTCTGGGGCAGGGTCTCCTCTCCTCTTAGATTGTAAGCTCTGGGGCAGGGTCCCCTCTCCTCTTAGATTGTAAGCTCTGGAGCAGGGTCCTCTCTCCTCTTAGATTGTAAGCTCTGGAGCAGGGTCCCCTCTCCTCTTAGATTGTAAGCTCTGGGGCAGGGTCCCCTCTCCTCTTAGATTGTAAGCTCTGGGGCAGGGTCCCCTCTCCTCTTAGATTGTAAGCTCTGGAGCAGGGTCCCCTCTCCTCTTAGATTGTAAGCTCTGGGGCAGGGTCCCCTCTCCTCTTAGATTGTAAGCTCTGGGGCAGGGTCCCCTCTCCTCTTAGATTGTAAGCTCTGGGGCAGGGTCCTCTCTCCTCTTAGATTGTAAGCTCTGGAGCAGGGTCCTCTCTCCTCTTAGATTGTAAGCTCTGGGGCAGGGTCCCCTCTCCTCTTAGATTGTAAGCTCTGGGGCAGGGTCCCCTCTCCTCCTGTTCTGTTTGTTTCCCCTGAATGTGTATTTGTTATTCTGTCTCACCCATTGTACAGCGCTATGGAACTTGTTAGCCCTATAAATACTCGTAACTGTAACCAGGGTACGCGCCGTTACGCCGTACCGGCACCTCATCGCCAGCAGCCCATTGTTTTTTAATGCTGCCGCCTTCTTATACGGCAGCTCCGGTATCGGACTCTCGGAGTCCGAATCCGGAGCTGTCTGGTTGGCGGCGGCGCTGCAGCGTGCCTCCCACACTCGTAACGTGAATGTGGGAGCTGCATACTAAATTGGCGCCGCCCCCTCTCGCGGGACCTGCCTTGCTAAAAAAGACGGGACCTGCCTAGAAATAAAAAAGGGACCTGCGTTAAAACAAAAATGGGGGACCGGCGAACGGTTCTGCATTTCTCAAGTTCCAACCGTGTCCCATCTCCTCCTACATCGGATCACTACAGGACCTGTGGATGACTCGAGATCCCCGAGGAGATCAGGACTGCATGACTGGCGAACCGTTGAGGGCTTCTGGGTGAGCCTATCAAAACACCCGCAGGCGAAGTGGTCGAGCCCAGTGAGGCTCAAGAAAGTGAATATCCGGCGGACGGACTTTGCACTCCACCTATAGGAACTGTCCTACCTATAGAAATATTGATCATATGTTTGTATATATCCATATGCCTATGAAATAATATATACCAAGGGCGATATTACACTCTTCGCCAACAATTTTGCGCGTGCACAAAAACGCATTAACACGAGGGGAAAAACCCTTATTACGACGTACACGCACAAGATGCGCGTTAACGTCTAACGCGAGTAACCCCGCGCAAACGCAAGTTCGTGCGCGCATCCCATACTTAACATTGTGGGCACAAAGGCGTTCGTGCTCATCTACGCGGACGGTATTACAAGCGATGCGCAGATTTTAACGAACAGCCTTTGCGCGCATAATTTTAACGTCTTTGAAAAGCTGGTGTTAATGGTAAATCTGAACGTCCAATACACCAGCCCGAAAACAACCAATACAGCACAGTATAGTTTACACGTTCTACACATACCCAAACAATAAAATGGAGAAGTTTCGCGTGTTTTTATTATTACTGCAGCATATATGCGCAGATTGACTTTGACAGGCGCAAAAACTAACGGGAGACAATTGTGGTTCTTAATTCAGATTGGCTGAATCGCGTGAAAAAAACAGTCCGCCCACCGATTTCTAGGCGCGACGTTATTGCGTGCACGTTTTTGCGTATCTTTTTTTAAGCGCGATATTTTTTGATAGATGAAAAAATGCGCTTGATTCGTAATACCAGCGTTAATTTACGCGTGTTAACGTTTAACGTGGTGCGCAAAAAAAATGCACGTGCGCTTTTGCGTGGAGAATGGAGCCACTACTGGAGGAAGTGTGGGAGGCGGCTCGGCACCGTGGTGTGGAGTGGGACAGAAGAACCCTGTCGGAGGTGTTGGCGGCGGATGGGGGTTCTCGGCCTGCCAGGATTTCGAGGCCTCCAGTGCGGTTTAATCCGGGAGGCGAATCCAGTGATGTATCGGCGGCCGAGAGAATGAGATTGAAGGCTGTGAGAGGTCGTGGTCGGTTGGTCCAACGGATGTTGGCCGGTGGTGACGCAGTTGGAAATGAGGCTGGCGTGAGCGCTTCCAGGAGTGTGGAAGATAGGAGCTTTAGGCCGGCTTCGGGGGCTAAGGATCCTTCCGGTCAGAGGGGTGGTGTGGTGAGCTCTACCAGGATAGAAGGAGTACGGAGTTCGAGGAGTTCGTCGGGGAGAAGGAGAGGTCGGTTTTTCCCTCCAGGGGTCCCAGAGGAGGAGCAAGGGCTGTCTCAGGGACTGATGTTTCGGCAGTAAGACAGTTGGTGGATAGGGATGTGGACGGTGTGTCACTGGGTGTTGGTGTGCTGGATGAGGGCACCCAAGAGCTCGAAGTAAATTGGTGCTCAGTTGGTGGAGATGATGGGGCTCCGGAGGTTGATGTGAGGGAGCGAGTGGTTGATTTTGGTACTTCGGGTTTTGGGGCTCATCGCACTATTAATTTTTCGTCCACAGTTCCAATGGTTCGGGAGAGGAGTCTACAGCCGGTGGGTGGTTTCCAGGCTGCTGGAGTTGGAGGAGGTGGTGCAGGAGGTTTGTAGTCGGTGGCGATGGAGGTTCCAGGAAGTTTGGGTGGACCTGGTGTGGCGACAGGTAACGGAAATGGTGGGGATGTTGGTTCTTTCGTGTCTTTTATACAGGGGGCCTTTGAGGCTTGGTCGGGTTCACCAAGTGGTGTGGATTTGGCTCAAGCTTGGAAAGGGGCTGGTGGGCCAGTTGTGAGAGCCGGTGGAGCTCTTGGTGGTGAAATTTTGGTTTCTAATGGGCCGAGTGGCAATGTGGGTTCACTCGGTGAGTCTGTAGGAGTGGCGGATGTGGCCAGGAGGAATGCTTACGTGTCATTTTCTGGGCCTTTGGGATTTAATTTGAAGCAGGAGGTTAAAGAAGGTATTTGGCGGGGGAGTATGTGGAACTTTTTTCCCTGTTTCCGTTGGATGAGGTGGCTGGGTTAAAAGATGATCCGTCTAATGACGGTTTAAAGGAAGAGGAAGAAAGAAAGAAGAGATTTCGGAGGATTCCTAAGTCATTCGGGAATTTGCTCCGGGCTTTCTGTATTTTGGTAAGTGTGGTTGGGGAGAAGAGCCCACAGCACTGTTCGGGTCTTTTTTGTTATGTGGAGGGGATTTGGGAGGCTTATTGAACTTGTGGTTGGGCGTGGTGGAAATACGATGAGCAGTTTAGGCAACATTTGGCGGCTCACCCAGGCATGGGGTGGGATCAATTGGATATTACGCTGTGTTTGCATTTGATGGGGGCACAAAAGGCGTTGCCCTTTCCAGGGGGAGCTGGTGGGGGAGGAGTCTATTCCTCACCGGCTGGTGGTAAAAAGGGATCGTGCTGGCAGTTTAACGAGGGTCAGTGAAAGTTTGGTGCGGGATGCAGATATAAGCACGAAAGTTCCAATTGTGGGGGATCGCATTCATTGTCCAAATGTTTTAAGAGGGGAAGACAAGGAGGTCTGCCTTTTGGAGGGTCTGGAGAGGGGAGCTTTCCCGGTGAAACTTAACGTGATGTTACCGTGGCTAAGGCTTTACGGAAGACATAGAGATGCAGAGTTTTTTACGAGACAGTTTTGGTGTTGGTTTTCGGACTCCTTTTGTGGTAAGGCCAGGGGGTGGCAAGTTAAGAAATTTGAAGTCGGCTAGAGTGTATCCGGAGGTAGTTTGGGAGAAGGTGTTTAAGGATATTGGGGCTGGTAGGATGGCTGGTCCATTCTCGTCTCCTCCGGTGCGGGATTTGAGGATCTCCCCTTTGGGGGTGGTGCCGAAGCGGAAGGCGGGTCAATTTCGTTTAATTCATCATTTATCCTTTCCAAGAGGGGAATCGGTGAAGGATGATTTTGGTGAGGAGTTGGCCTCGGTGTCATACGTTTCACTTGATTCTGTGGTTAGTTTGGTTTGTGATGCTGGTCCGGGGGCTCTGATGGCCAAGGTGGATATTGAGTCGGCTTTTCGGTTATTTCCTATTCATCCTTCGTGTCATCTTCTGGGATTTTGGTTTGAAGGTGAATTTTATGTGGATTTATGTTTGCCTTTGGGTTGTTCCATTTCCTGTTCCTTTTTTGAATGTTTCAGTATATTTTTGGAATGGGTGGGCCGTGAAGTGGCAGGGTCGAATAATCTGACTCATTATCTGGATGATTTCTTGTGTGTGGGAAGGGAAGGGACAGGAGAGTGTCTGCACGGTATCGGTAACGCATCTGTCCATTTTTTAATATGCAATTAATTTTTTAATAAATTTTATATGGTTTATATTCTATTGACTACTCTCCTCGGATATATACTTGCCACCGCTTGGAAGCTCCTGATATCTGGCCCTCAGACGGTTGAGAAGAGGTTCTGGGTATCCACCATAGTGTACCTGACGCTGTATTGAGTGAGCCTGTGTGGAAGAGGCTCCATATCTGGTGAGTTCAATACATTATCACCTCTTTTTATCCTAATACGGTAATATACTATGGGAGCGCTGTCTATTATCTTATTGTAGCCATCGCAACCAGAGTTGAAGATTTAAGAAGGGATACGCCACCCTCTATATGGCTGGAAGCTCCTAAACCTAGAGCCAGGGATTTTTTGGGCTCCTATAAATGTGAGTTTCCATATTCCTACGAGTAATTCATTTGCCATATTTAATTGGGATTTTCTGCACGATTATTTCTTCATTTTTTTCTCTCCCCTCCAGTTTTTTTATTTTTTTTCCTTTCTCTCACTTTTTTCTCCTTCTGGCTATCCTCTCCACTATTGAGAGACGGCAAGAGATACACAGACCAAGAAAGGAGGACTATATTTGTGCATCGCTTGAACATAAAGAGAAGTAAATTTTAAGGAATTTTTCCCACTGGTATTCATACTGTTGTATTGGATATCATTGAATTTGCACATTTTGCACATTCGGACACTGTTGCACTTTATAGACTCTCTTATACCCATCGCACTGCTGGAATTTTATATATTGTTGCACTTTACTGTGTTCTATGACACATTGCACTTTTATATGTGTATATTGATTGAATATTTGTCACCTTAAGACTGAAGCACTTTATGTTTGATATACCTCTTTGTTGAAGTCTACCTTTAAATCTATTTTTGATGCGCTACAAAGGTTCTATCTATAATTTCATTTTCGGTTAATGCAGATTTTGGTTGTTTTTTCTGTATATTGCGCTTACCCCTTTGGGCAGCATCCCACTACTTATTAGTTATAATTTAACTACTTCATAACACTATAGTAATCTGGTTTATAAATAGGCGCCTACGCTGTATGAGATATATATATATATCTTTCTTCTTTTTTAAAACATAAAGTGTTTTATACATACATACATACATACATACAAACTCCTGAAAGCCATGACAAGGCACCCCAACGTTTCAGTGATCTATCACCTTTTATCCCTACTATATATCCATTAGCTATGGAATTTAATGTTATGGTGATATTAATATAATAGGGATACTAGACGATAGGTTATAGTATTGTTAGGTTTGGAAACCAACAATTTTTGGATAACGCAGGAGACATGTATACAGATATTTTTGCAAAATGTTTTTAGTAAAAAGGCGAAACTCCCTCACTTGGGGGGGGGCTTTCATGGTTTCTTGCACCGGGGCCCTGAGGTTTCTAGTTATGCCTCTGTGTATTTGTCTTTAAACAGGCTGCTGTGTGTAAATTTCGGCGCCTGTGTCCTTGTTGCAGTCTGGCGTTGCCCCTAGCCCTGCACCCAAAAGGCTGGTATTGCTCCTAGAATCGCCACATTATCTGCTGCCTGTACTCCACAAAAGTAAGAATGACAGCATCGTGAGCTACGCCCTGTGTGCTCTTAATATGAAACAGGTAAATGATGGTTGAACGGGTGAATAACTGAAATTCTACTCTTAGAAGTGTTCCCAACCAGTAAAATTGCCTCTGTCCTTTAAAAGGGTTAATAAAGGAGTATTTATTAGGACACCAAAAATAGTCATAATAATCAGTTTTTCGCTGGGCGTGAGACAGAGCACCCCCACCTATTCTTCCAGCAAAAAAAGCACTGCCTGTAACTTGATTTTTCTCAATGTAGTCCTGTGTTTGATTTGGCTCTGAGGACTGCAGCTGTTATGCCTCTAGGGGGAGCCAGAGGACAATGTATGGGAACATACTTTATTGGACTCATGGACCACACCTCCCAGAATGCCCTTACAGGAAAAAGGAAGGACCCAAGCAAAAAGAAACAGGAAGTGAAAAGCATGCATGCAGCGTGGGCAGAACAAAGTGAGCAAAGAGAGTGAGCAGTCAGATAAGAGAGATTTTCCAGGATCTGTGCAAGCTGGAGCACAGAGAATCAGCAGCATCCAGTGCTGGAGAGTGTACCTTGGTCTGCTGTATATTGTGCTGGACTGTTCAGGAGGCGAGTGTGTTTGAAGAGGGGCCCTGTGTTAAGGAGGCCGCAGGCGGAGGGATTTGCTGGCGGCATTCGACTTCAGGCAGAGGAGATTCTGCATACTGCGTGGGGAAGAATTGATCCAGAGGCTGCAGATTGCTACAACGTTCAAGAGTCCTTCCTGGGACTGTGAGCAACTGAAGTTGTGCGGTAACGAGCATCTTTTCTCTCTGTCTCGCTGACAGCATTCTATCCATCTTTACACTAACTAAGAATCACACAGCTGCTGAGCGGATTTTACCCACAGTCTTTCCTGTACTGGCAGCTACGTTATGCTAAAAGGGCCCCACCTCTTATGTGCACCAACTGGTACCCATCATCGCTGTCATTAGGACGAAGATCAGGGTGGTTCCAGGTTGTTTGGGAGGGTCCTGGGCTGGGGGGTTAGAGAGCAGTTGGTGTGTCTAGTTAGCTACTGTATTACCTGAAATCCTTTTATGCTGCCACTTGCCTTTCAATACAAGTTTATATGGTTTATTGTACCACTGTGTAGTTGTTATTATTAGGTTCCTGCCTGGGCAAACAGTCCATGCCATGGATGCCCAGACAGGTGGAGGCACTGCCAACACTATGTATCCTTATTCCCAAAATGCGGAAACTCAGGACCAACAGGTAAAGCAAGAAGGTGTAACCCAGCTGGAGGGTGCCAGCGGGGGTGGCCCCCAGCGGCAAAAGAGCGTTACAGATGGAGGCACTGCTGAGATGAAAAAGGATACATTTTTCCACCTTACATTTGAGCCACGACCCACGGTGTCGTTTGTAACTGAGTGGGCTATTAATCAGAGGATACCCATATACCAGGCCCTGATGGTATGCAATATACCACCCCAAGGACAGGCTATGCAATGCATTCGCGTGTTAGAGAACCTTCTACCAGGGACTATGGTGACCATCAAGGATGTGTTGAGAAACCAAACAGGAGAGAAATATATCCTGGTTTATGCATTGAAGGATCTCAGGAACTGCACAAAGCCAATAGGTCTTCATTTAAGCGATGAACTATCAGAGTTTTGTCCGATTGTATATGCCGGTGTCAAAGAAGAAGCAGGGGCCATTCCGAAGAGATGGCACCGGACATTACCTATTCCACCCCAAGAGGAGAAGAGGCTCCGTGTCAACCACATTGATTTTGTGGATGAAATACCGACCACGTCTTCTAGACCTAGCAATGTGCCAAACCCAACTGAGGCTAGTAATGGTGATATACCAGATGTACTCAGGAAACTCTCAGAGGCAATTGTGACAGCTAATCATACTCATAGCTATCGCAAGTTGAGGGTATTCTCAGGGATGCAACCCGTTCCATCGGGAGAAGAGAGTTTTGAAATATGGAAGCGGAATGCAGCACAATTGCTGGGCGAATGGACCTGTACTGATGCTATGAAACGACAGAGAATAATGGAGAGTCTGCGGTCCCCAGCTACGGACATTGTGAATGCACATAAAATCTTAAAAGGAGAAATTGAGTCTCAGGAGTACCTACTGGTATTACAACGAGTATATCGAGATGTGGAGGATGCCGAAAGTCTTCTTAATAAGTTCTATAATACCCGTCAAAAGAAACATGAGAGGTTGTCTGACTATGTTACCAGATTGCAAGTGTTTTTGGGAAAACTGATGGAAAAGAATGTAGTGTTACCTGCTCAAGCTCATGTGAAATTGACAAAACAAGTATTGCGGGGTGCCTTGTCCGATGACCCAGTAATTGTTACTTTGCGAGCAGGACTGACTAAAGAAGATTTAGATTTTATATTGCTCATAACCCAAGTGAAGGAGATCGAGAGTCAGATATTTTCTCCTGCCACCTCCAAAGAAAACCTGACGAAACCTCGGGAAAAAGAGAACACTGAAATGGCTAGCCTCAGGGAAAGACTAGCAGAATTAGAGTCTCAGTCACATCCTCCACGGTCCGAGCGGGATCCGAAAAGGGCAGAGCCACCCGGCTGACTCGAAATCAACCAAGGGAGAGGAAATGTTTTACTTGCGGCCAGCCAGGACATTTTGCCAGGGAATGCCCTGCTCCTTCGGGAGAAGAAGACGGGCATGTGCTAGTGATAGGACCCCTGGAAGACAGTACAGTTTTCTCAAAGAAAATTAAGAAAAAAAGGAGAAACTGGACTAAAAAAAAGCTCCTCGTTTACAGGCCAATCCCAAAGTAGGGCCCAGGTCTATCCTCCATGTACTAATCAATGGCATCTATGCTTCAGCACTGTTAGATACTGGGTCACAGGTGACTATAGTTTACAGGTCATTCTATGAGCAGCATTTAAAGCATCTGCCCTTACTGCCCACTGAAGAGATGCAGCTATGGGGCATGGGAGATCAAGTCTGCAAGACTGATGGAAGCATCAAGGTCGCCATCACCATTCCTCAGTTGAATACCGGAACAGAACAGAGCATGGAGTTGGAGGCCATAATCTGCCCAGACGTGAAGAGAGTTTGTGCCCCCATCATACTCGGGACCAATGCCAGGGTGGTGCAGGATGTATTCAGAAACTACCTTGGGGGAACGAGGGGTGCTTCACTGGATCATCTGATGGAAGTTAGTCCGCACCTTGGAGAAGAGTGTCAGCGACTGGCATTGCAGGCTAAAGCTGGGAAATGCCATTACATCGGAATTGGAGCTGTGTTCATCAGACCAGGTGAAACACTATCCCTACGGGCCTCGGCAACTCTACATGATGGAATTTTAGATGGCGGCGACAATACTTAATTGAATCCCTTCCGGAGGATGACGCCCAGAAAGGATGGATGGTCATACCTGAAGTTAAAGACTGGAAGAACCACCGGGGGCAAGCCTTTCCGGTGATGGTGCAAAACCTAACTCACACTGAAGTGCGTATAGACCGGGGTCAGCTGCTGGGAGTGATCCACCTGCTAGACCAAATCTCCTCGATTATGGCAGTGACAGCTGAAGAGGGAAGATGCCCGGGACTCCTGCGGATTTCAGTCTAGAGGATTCTCCCCTATCCCAGGAATGGAAGGATAGTCTCCGAACTAAACTCCAAGCCAGAGAGAGTGTGTTCTCCAAAGAAGAGATGGATGTAGGCTGTGCAAAAAGTGCCACCCATGCCATCCGATTATCCAACTTTGCCCCCTTTCGGAAAGATCTAGACGTATTCCACCCCGTGACATACAAGATGTCAGGGATATTCTCCATCAGATGGAAGGAGCAGGGATTATTACAGAATCTCGTAGCCCCTATGCATCCCCAATCGTAGTAGTACGCAAGAAGAATGGATCAGTCCGGCTGTGCATAGATTACAGGACACTAAATAAGCGCACCATACCAGACCAGTATACGTTGCCCCGGATAGAAGATCTGCTGAATGCTCTGTCTGGAAGTCAGTGGTTCAGTGTACTTGATCTAAGGTCTGGGTATTACCAGGTACCCATGAAGGTAGATGATCAGGAAAAAAACGCCTTTATCTGTCCTCTGGGATTTTACCAGTTTACGCGGATGCCCCAAGGTATCACTGGAGCTCCCGCCACTTCCAACGTCTAATGGAGAAAACCGTTGGGGATATGAACCCTCGAGAGTGCTTGGTGTACTTGGATGATCTCATAGTGTTTGGGAAGACTCCAGAGGAGCATGAGAGCACCGACTATTGAAAGTGTTGGATAGACTTGAAGCTGAGGGATTAAAACTATCCTTAGACAAATGCAAGTTCGCTAGAAGCTCTGTCACCTACGTGGGACATATAGTTTCTGCCCAAGGGGTTGCAACTGACCCGGCCAAAATCGAAGCTGTGGTGAACTGGCCCAAGCCGGATAATGTTGGAGAACTAAGGTCCTTTCTTGGATTCTGTGGGTATTACCGTAGATTTGTGGAAGGCTACTCCAAGATAGCGCACGAATTGCATAATCTCCTAAAAGGCTCTTTAAGTGCAGATGGTTCTAAAGTGTTATATTCCAGAGATTCCTTCGGGGAAAAATGGACCTCTGAATGCGAGCATCCTTCTCACCCTGAAGAAGAAGCTCACTGAAGCCCCAGTGCTGGCCTATGCAGATCCTGAAAGGCCTTATGTGCTCCATGTAGATGCTAGTCTGGAGGGCATAGGAGGTGTACTACACCAGAGTTATGCTGAGGGACTGAGACCAGTTGCTTACATTAGTCGAAGCATAACAGGGAGTGAGAAGAACTACCCGGTCCACAAGCTGGAATTTTTGGCTCTTAAATGGGCAATAGTAGACAAACTTCATGATTATCTGTATGGGACAGAGTTTGAAGTAAGAACGGATAACAATCCCCTTACTTACATACAGACGACAGCAAAACTGGATGCCACCGGACATCGATGGTTGGCGGCGTTGTCGAATTACCGTTTCCATCTGAGATATAAACCGGGCCCCAAAAACATCAGTGCAGATGCGCTATCACGGCGACCCGGGCTTCCTCCTCATCAAGAAGAAGAGGAGTGGGAAGAAGTCCCTGGACCTGGAGTGAGGGCTCTATGTAATATGGCGGTAGTTGTAGAACACCCAGAAGATTTTACCGAATTTAGGGGAATAGACTCCATTAGCTGTTCACCTGGAGTTGTGCCCGAAGCCTTCAGTGCTCCCATTATTCTACAGCATTGGTCAGATATCACGACAGCGGACAAGCGGAGAGCTCAGGCTCAAGATTGGCATGTAGGCAATGTCATCAAGGCCGTGAAGGCGAAGAATCCTAACCTTCTGACCAGTCTTCCCTCAGGACTGAAGGAGATATTTCGGCGAGAATGGAGCAAATTGCATCTGGAGGAAGGGTTGTTGTATCGGATTATTGAGTACCATGATCACCCAGATCGCAAGCAGTTGGTGCTCCCTCACCGGATCAGGGGGATGGTTCTGAGAGCCCTACACGATCAGCATGGACATCTTGGAATAGACAAAACATATGGTCTAGTGCAAGATAGATTTTTTTGGCCAAAGATGAGAGAGACGGTGGAGCAGTATATAAAAACCTGCAAAAGATGCATACAGAGGAAGACCCTACCCGTAAAGGCTGCACCCATGGGCCATCTTAAAAGTAATGGTCCCCTGGATCTGGTCTGCATGGATTTTCTGTGTATTGAAAATGACTCTGCTGGCATTGGAAATGTCCTGGTGGTTACAGATCATTTCACACGCTACGCACAAGCATTTCCCACCAAAGATCAAAAGGCATTGACGGTAGCCAAGACTTTGTGGCAAAAGTACTTTGTGCATTATGGTCTGCCCAATCGGATACATTCTGATCAGGGCAGAGATTTTGAAAGTCGAATCATCAAGGAATTCCTGAGCTTGCTCAACGTTAATAAGTCAAGGACTACTCCCTATCACCCAGAAGGCGATGCACAGCCTGAGCGATTTAACAGGACCCTTTTGGATATGTTGGGTACACTGCCACACGTAGAAAAAAGAGCTTGGAGTCGGCATGTGGAAGCTATGGTGCATGCTTACAACTGTACGAGACATGAATCTACTGGATTTTCACCATATTTCTTAATGTTTGGGAGGGAAGCCCGCTTGCCCATAGATTTGAGGCTGGGAGTTTCTTCAGATGGGTCGAGTCTCGTCTCTCATTATCAGTATGTCAAGTCACTGAAACAGAACCTTCAGAGAGCTTATGAATTATCTATTCAGTCTGCTGCTAAGTTGAATGAACAAAACAAGAGGCGCTATGATGCCAAAGTAAAATATAGAGAGATACAGCCCGGGGATAAAGTTCTTCTCCGGAATCTAGGGGTGCCTGGGAAACATAAGCTTGCAGATAGATGGAAAGACATTCTGTTTGAAGTGGTCGCCAAGTTGCCAGGACTTCCTGTATACAAGATCAAGGGACCAGAAGGTCGTATCAAGGCATGGCACAGGAACCATCTGCTGCCAGTGTTATACTCCCAAGAAGAGTTCCAGAAAGGAAATGAAGAGAGTGAGAATATATTCGCACCACCTGTAAGGGACATGGAGGAGACAGTGCAAGACTGTAATGTGGAGAGAGCTAAAGAAAAGACCCTAGAATCCACTGACCACAGTGACGAGTGGTGGATGGTACAAGACACTTCTCAGCAGCCACCTCCCTCTCCTCCCATAGCCTCTTCTACATTGGATCCAAACAGCCCTAGTTTTGTGCCTGGGACCCCTGAAAGAGACTCTTGTATCATGGGAAAGCCAGGGCCTCAAGCCTCTGGTGACCTCCCCAACCCAATGGCAGGAGCCGAAGATTCCCAGGCACACTATGGACTTCCTCAGAGAGAATTGAGACAGGGCACTAGAGCGAGACAACCTCCCAGGTGTCACGGTGGGTCAGGGGATGGGGCGCCTGGCAGCAGCTTCCTCGCTGCTCGCTGGCCAGGCGCCGAATGTAAACGCTTCCGGGTGCGCTCACGTGGGACGCCGAGGGGCGGGGCCTGGCGTTATGACGCGGACCCGCCGGGTTTAAAACCCAGTCTCGCCATTATACCGGTGCCCTGACGTGGTATTCACCTCCCGCAGAGCTCTTGTGAATATTCGGCTATTTCCTGTGTATGACTCTTGGCATTGGCAAACGAATCCTCCTGTGTATGACCCTTGGCATTGGCAAACGAACCCTCCTGTGTATGACCCTTGGCATTGGCAAACGAACCCTCCTGTGTATGACTCTTGGCATTGGCAAACGAACCCTCCTGTGTATAACCCTTGGCATTGGCAAACGAACCCTCCTGTGTATAACCCTTGGCATTGGCAAACGAACTCTGTGTATGACCCTTGGCATTGGCAAACGAACTCTCCTGTGTATGACCCCTGGCATTTGCAAACGAACCCTTCTGTGTATAACCCCTGGTATTGGCATTTACTCTGCTCTTGGTTCTGCCCTTAACGTTGGTACCGAGGTCAATCTATGTGGCACCCTAAGCACACATCAGATTACCTCTGCTAATACTAAAGTCCTAGGGAGGACTTGTGCTCTGTTCTGTACCTCTGTCTGGTGTTTCCCTTTCTTTATCTGTTACCTGCTTAATTGTCTATATAGCTTTGCCGACCATTCAAGGATCGGAAGAGTAGAAAGTGAGCTACATAAAGAGATCAATATCTTGGTAGTCAGAAGGATTCGTGACAATACTCTATTCCATACCTCTGTCTGGTGTTACCCCTTGTTTATCTATTGTCTGGTTAACTGTCTTTCTAGTTTTGCCGACCATTCAAGGATCGGAAGGGTAGAGAGCGGTCTGCGTAGAGGGACCACTATTTTGGTAATCAGAGGGATCCGTGACATTACGTCAGGGCCAATGGATCCCGCAGACCTCTCTAACCAGCTGGCACGTATCGCAGCCAGACAAGAGGAACAGGACCATAGGATGGACCAGATTTCTCTCGCTCTGCAAACCCTGTTAAATCGGTCCAATACAGGTACCACAAACCCTCCAGATCCAGTATTACCTAGGGTCAGTTCCGTCCCCCCTGAAGGACATAGGCTTAGTATGAAGGCACCCCTACGCTATGATGGTACACCAAGCCTATGCCGGGGTTTTTTGACTCAACTCGAGATCTTGTTTGAGAACAATCCAGGTTCTTGTATGTCTGATAAAGCCAAAGTAGGATACCTGATTAATCATTTAACAGAAAAAGCTTTATTGTGGGCTACGCCGTTGTGGGAAAATAAGAAACCCATCATTTATGACTATGAGGGTTTTACCTCTGAGTTAAAACGTACCTTTGATCCCTCTAGAAGGGCTACCAATGCGGGTAGGTCCTTGTTTCACATCAAACAAGGTAATAAGAGGGTCGCCGACTATGCCATAGAGTTTAAAACTTTGACTTCTGAGGTACTTTGGCCGAACGACGTTTTAACCTTAGCCTTTACCGAAGGCTTGAACGAGGCTTTTATGTTTGAGCTGGCTCCCTTAAAATTACCAGAAAGTCTGGACCACCTGATAGATTTCTGTATAGCCATGGACGATCAAATCAGGGAAAGGAGACACCCCAGAGATAGACCCAGAAGGGTCTTGCCTCCTTTACCCTCGTTACCCAGACACACCAGTACATCAGGTGGTTCGGAGAATGAAAAAACTGATTTACCGGTCGTTGAACCCATGCAAATAGGGAAGACAGGTATTTCAGAAGCAGAAAGAGCGCACAGAAGAGAAAAGGGGCTCTGCTTTTATTGTGCAGGGGCAGATCACTTCCGCCTTCAATGTCCTCAGAGACCCAGGCAGAGCTGTAGCTAGCTCCTTTTGCACCCGAGGCAAGAATAGAAAATTGTGCCCCCCCCCATACACATACAATATTTTTAGAGGAAAATAGTCACCTTACATTCCCTGTGGACTCCATTCTTTCTGGAAGTTTCCATTGGGTGTGATCATTTATGGTTTCCCTACATATACCCTACCTGGCCAAATAAAGTCACACATTCTAATATTTGGTTGGTCCGCCTTTTGCTGAGATTACAGCTTGCATTCGCCGTGGCTCGGATAAGCTTACGAAATGTCAAAGCATTTATTTCCATCCAGAGTGGCATTTATTTGTGGCCAAGATCTTGTATTGATGATGGGAGAGTCGCGGCGCTGCGTAAAGTCTTCTCCAGCACATTATCCCAAAGATTAACCTCAATGGGGTTAAGGTCTGGACTGTGCGGTGGCCAATCCATGTGTGAAAATTATGTCTCATGCTTCCTCAACCACTCTTGCACAATTTGATCCCGATGAATCCTGGCATTGCCATCTTGGAATATGCCCGCTGTGCCATCAGGGGAGAAAAAACCCATTGATGGAAAAACCTGCTCATTCAGTATATTCACATGACCTCATATTTTGGGCTCATGATGTTGCTGAACCTAGACTTGAACAAGTGAAGCAACCCCAGATCATAACAAGCTTGCATGGAAGGTAGTGATCATTTTTTTTCCCAGGC
>CM019068.1:171360737-171609175 GCA_009667805.1 Leptobrachium leishanense | reverse complement strand
TACCATGTCATAGGTGTCTCCAGGTTGTTCCTTAACCTTTCGCTGCTGAGCCTTTTCCCGCCTCTGTGCTGAGCTCATTTTTACCGGTTTCGCTCATCATGTTTAAACGCGTTTTTAAGCCTTATTTTAATATATGACCCAGACATATTATATATCGTTCTTTCCGGCAGACTGTGCAGATTCATAATATGTCATTATTATATGTATACATTATGTCATGTCTGTATATTATAACAAAAAAGGCAATAAAATTTGAATTTTCAATAATTTACCATGTGTAAAGTGTTTTTTTTCACATTTTAACTTGCGAGCGTTTGCGGTTATATTTTCTATGGGGTGCGCTTGTTAAAAAAATTAGAAATGAGGAATCGTTACTTTTTTTTGGGGAAAATTACGTGTTTTTTAGCAAACGCCCCCATAGAAAAAATAGTTAGTGCAGCATCATTGTTCACATTACAATTGAAATGGGAACAATATTGTTGCACTAATAAAACAAAAAAAACCCGTTTTTACATTTTACAAGGTCATGTTTGGTATCATTGGAAAGGCCATGCTCTGGCCGTTCCAATGATAGCAAACATTAAACCCTAGCTGTCACGGATCGGGAGATAGGGGGTTCATTGGAACCCCCTATCTCCACTATAGGTGGCAGCAAGGGGTTAATTTCAAAACTGGCGCCATCGCGCTCTGCATTAGGGGGATATCCCGGAAGCTTGGCCGACATCCAAGATGTCGGCCAGCTCCAGGAGCGGACCACGATACGGCGCATGTTAGCGCCATATCGCGATCCAGCCCCCTAGGGGTTAAAGACAGCCGCCGCTTGGAAGGGCAGGCTGTGCCCTTCCAGGCGGTGCCTGCCTTTAAATCGCTGGCCCGCGGGGAAGGGGAGGGGGAGAGGTCTGAAGGACCTCCCCTTCAGGCACCTTCCATGCAATGGCGGGGGGTGCCTGAAATAGACGTCATCGTGCATGCGCGATGATGCCTATCATGCCCGCCGGGGTCCCAGAGGCTGGGGTCCCGGATACCGGCTGATCACGGCTGCAAAGGGAGTACGCGCTCAGCGCGTCCTCCGCAGCGAAGTAGCAATGCGGGTGGACGCGCTGATCGCGTCCACCGCATTGAAAGGGTTAAGGTTTCCGACCATACACCAGGTGTCTCCAGGTTGTTCCTTAAGGTTTCCGACCATACACCAGGTGTCTCAAACGCCGACCCCCAGATATTTTTGTTACCTACAATTCTCAGACTTCTTTGACTGCAACAGATGGCCAGAGAATCATGGGTTGAAGTTCAGAATAATCTAGAGTGGGGGACAGAGTTTGAGACCCCTGATATACATTGAGGGCTCCCATATGTCCATTGAATATTCTGCATGTGATTGAGAGCCCAGGTCATATTACCCATGCCTGGATATTGGAGATGTCCTTCCAGCCCAGTATAGAAGAAAAATGTTGTACATGGAAGAGATTAGACCTTCCTATTGTCCGTTTAAATATCGCATTTTCGCTTTCTTATTTTGATGTCACACGTGTTCTGTTCCGGAACCGGCACCATCTCGCTTGGGTCATCACGCTCGCGTCATCATCCTCCTTTTGCGTCTCCTCTCAATGACGTCCATCCTTTCTCTACTTTCCGCCCCTGATCGATGATTCATCCTGTGCGATGGAGTAGAAGCTTCTCTCACATACTCAAATGAATTCTCACTCATCGTCATTAAAATCCCATCTCTGACTCTAAGCATCTATGGGGGATACTTCGCTGCAGTCATAGACTGCAGGGGGCGGCCTGAGTTCAGGCCATCTTGCAGCAGCCAACTGCGAGGATTGACTGAGGCGGGGCGACCTGAGATACATGTATACGCAGACATTAGACCCAGGCCCCAGATACATATATACCCAGATATCAGACCCCCAGATACATGTGTAGCGCTGCTTTAAATTCGCTCTGGTTTATTGAACTGTTGCTACCACTAGAGGGAGACAGAGCTAGAGACATTGTGGACTATGCTGGACAAAAATGACTTAATCTCCCAGCACCCTTTGCGAGGAGGACAGGAAGTGGGCGCGAAGGAAACTGTTCAGCAACCTCGTGCCCAGAGAGAGGAGAACTAGCAGAGCAACCAGCGGAGCAGGATGCATGCAGCAACAATGTCAGGGATCGCAGCCAGGCTGGAGTGCGAGCGACATCGTATCCAGTGCTGGAGATCGGAGATGGAGAAGTGTGTTATCGCCTACTACACTGCGCTTAATTGCTGGGAGGACAACCAGGTTCCGGTAGGTCCTTGAATTAGGAGGCCGCGACGATCGATTGGGAGTGCAGGCGGCGGATCATTGTTCCTGTTGCGGAGATTCGGCACCGGGAGAGCAGATTTCGTTGGCATCGAGTTCCAAGCCAAGCGGAGAGAGATCCTTTGGTCAAGGCATTGGTTCTGGACATTTCGTTTGACGGATGGGTGAGAGGCCTCCAAGCCCACGGTTCCGAAACGAAAATGCGCACTTGTTACATTGCTTCAATTCATCCAATTCACAGGGCCCCAACGGTGACTAGTCGAAGATTATTCTTTTCGTTCACTGGCCAGTTGAACACAGTACCCGGATACCCTAGACACCATATTTTTGAGCATTTTCCAAGGGACTTACACTCGCGAACTGAGGGGGTTAACCGTTTCTTTTCTGCCGTGTGTTTTTCCCGCGTTACAAATTCCTGTCATTCATATCAACGTATATGTGTATTATATGCCACTTTATTGAGATCAGTAAAGTATATAATCTGGAAAAATCCACAACAGTGCTGGTGTATAGTGATTCCTAGTGGGATGAGACTATTTTGGGGTTAATCAGCGGCTCCTCTGGGGGTGAGCGCTACACATGTATACCCAGATATCAGAATCCCAGATACATGTGTAGCGCTCACTCCCGGAGGAGCCGCTGAAATTGAACCTCAGGTCAGTCTCCCCGCACTAGGGAATAAATATACTCCAGCACTGTTGTGGATTTTATAAATTAAATAGTTTACTAGAATAAATGGCATATAATGAATAACACGGTGTTCGTAGATATATTTACAGTACTTCGTAATGCGGGAAACGCGCAGCGGAAAAGAAATACAATGCTTCGTAATTCGAGAAACGCGCAGCGGAAAACTTCGTAATTCGAGAAACGCGCAGCGGAAAAGAAAAGAAGAAAATATATCTTTAACCCCCTTTCTTGAGGTTGGGGAGTGAGTCCCGCACAGGTTATGTCCAGAAAGAAGTACGTGTGTGTGTGTGTGTTATGGTACCCGGGTACAATATTCAACTGGCCAGTGAATTGCTTATGAGGTATCTTCGACTAGTCAAGTTGGGGCCCTGTGGGTTTTGGAAACAAACAGCAGCGTGCTTTCTATATTCACAACGGCCTGGAAGGCCTCTCACCCATCCGCCAGATACTTGATTCTCCGCTCGACCCAGGACGTCTCTCCGCTCGATGTTGACTGGGGTTCTCTTGGTTACTGGATCCGCTGTCAGGCTTTCTGCACCTGCCGCAAGATGTCCAGCTCACCACCTGCTCTCCCTGTCCGATCGATCTGCGGTACTCCTAACTCGGGGTCTTCCAGCTTCCTCAATATCAGCGTGGGTAGTCTGGTGAATCACTGGGTCTTCCTCTGATAAGGCTGAATAACCCGGTCTTTAACTCTGTCAGGCCGCCTGCAATCCGGCCTAGTCACTGTCTCGTTCTGCTGCACTGCGTCTTGCTCCTCTCACTCCCTGGCGCGCTCTGCCAGCTCTCTCCACGAGGCTCAGGAAGTAAGCGTCTGTGTCCCACCCACTTCCTGTGTCCACTCTCAAAGCATGCCGGGAAATGTAGTCCCAATGTTCAATGTCTCTCATCGCACTTGTCTCCCTCCGGTGGCCAAAAATAGGTACTGCCACGACAGGGAATTAAACCCAGCGCTACACATGTATACTCAGACATCATACCCCAGATACCAGACCCCAGATACATGTATACCCAGATATCAGACCCGAAGATACATATATACCCAGATATCAGACCTCCAATATCAGACCTCAGATACATGTATACCCAGATATCAGACCTCCAATATCAGACCTCAGATACATGTATACCCAGATATCAGACCCCCAGATACATGTATAGCCAGATATCAGACTCCCAGATACATGTATAGCCAGATATCAGGTCCTCAGATACATGTATAGCCAGATATCAGACCCCCAGATACATGTATAGCCAGATATCAGACCCCCAGATACATGTATAGCCAGATATCAGACCCCCAGATACATGTATAGCCAGATTTCGCACCCCATAGAAAATATAACCGCAAAGTCTCGGATGATAAATGAAAAAAAAAAAAAACACTTTACAAATGAAGATGATTGAAAATTCTAATTTTATTGCATTTTTTGTTATAATATTCAGGCAAGGCATGACAAATACATATAATAATGATATATTATGAATCTGCCGAGAAAAATTATATATAATATGTCTGGGTTATATAATAAAACATTACTTCAAAATCGCATTTAAACATGATGAGCGAAACCGGTAAAAATGAGCTCAGCACACAGGAGTGAAATGGCTCAGCAGGGAAAGGGTTAAGATAAAGAAAACAAAATGTTCCGTGTTCAGAAATATTGTGTCTTTTGGTTGTTACATTAAAGTTGATTTAAAAAAAAACCTGAGTGGAGGTCACATGTTTCCTGTCCAGAGTCTGCAGCCAGACACTTCTCGGGGGGAGGGGCTCGTTCAGCAAACACTGGAAGTGCAGGCTGGAGGAGAAGCATTTCCGGGGCAAGTGGCCATTGTTATCTCGGGGGATCCGGCTGCAGGTCAGTGCTGGCTCTGTGTCTCTTTATATAAAGTGCTTCTGGATATTTTGCTTTTATTTTTGCAGCTGGTGTTTCAGCAGACTCCATAAAGATGGCGCCCACAGTGCAGACACAGATGTAAAGCTGCATTGTCTCCAGTGTTTAGCTCTCAGTGGTTCTGCATGACTCTGCTCGTCCAAGCAGGAAAAAAAACTTCTCATCTTTGTCTGATTTAAGGCGATTTATCCTCAGAGTCTCTACGTGGACCAGAGGCCGGTGATTGGATAAAGGAAGCAATCGTGTGGCGGACGGATAATAACCAAGATGAAGGAGGCAGTGATGGAGAGTTTCCCGGGTCACATGTCAGATACGATTACAACCAAGATGAAGGAGGAGGTGATGGAGAGTTTCCCGGGTCACATGTCGGATACGATTACAACCAAGATGAAGGAGGAGGTGATGGAGAGTTTCCCGGGTCACATGTCAGATACGATTACAACCAAGATGAAGGAGGAGGTGATGGAGAGGTTCCCGGGTCACATGTCAGTGAAGGAGGAGGTGATGGAGAGGTTGCCGGGTCACATGTCAGTGAAGGAGGAGGTGAGAGAGAGGTCCCCGGGTCACATGTCAGAGACGGAGGAGCGGCTGAACGGACAGGTAAGGCAGACATTGAGCCAGACATTGCAATTGCATTACCCTATCTACCCCTCTGATCCTTGAATGGTCGGTGCAGCTGACTACCTTCAGGGACCCGATCTTAATGCACCCAGCAAGGGTTAACACGCCACAGAGTAGTATAACAAAGCCGACCCTGACAGTATAGATCTTAAAGCCAGGAAAGAGTGTCAGCTTTATGCCAAGGAAAGAAGTCAGTGCAGGGTTATCAAGACCAGGCAAGGCAACACACCATGCAAGGTCCTCAGAAATAATCGGGTCAGTACACAGTAGGGATGTGCGTTTCGGGTTTCGGAATTTTCACGAAATTTCCCGATTCGTGTTTTCGGATGCGGCCGAATTTCCGAAAATTTTTAGATCCGAAAATGTCAGATCCGAAACGTTTTCCGAGCCGAAACGAAATATTTTCGGATTTTTCGAATGGACTTGAAATGTGTCAAACGAGGAGAACAGACGTTCCGAAAAACGAAACTTTTTGAAAAACGAAAATTTTTAAAAAACGATAAGTCGATAAGATTTTTCGATAAGTCGATACAAAAAACGAGCAAAGTGACACGAAAAATACGAAACATGGTCGATATTCCAAAAAATGTATATTTCCGAAAAACGAAAATTTCCGAAATCACGAAAAGTCGATACAAAAACCGAGCACAGTGACACGAAAATACGAAAAATGGTCGATATTCCGAAAAAAAAATGTACCCGAAAAACGAGCCGAACCGAATCGAATCGAAACCGGTCGAAACAAGCCAAATCGAAAAGTTGAAAAATCGAACCGAATCGAACCGAAAAAAAGAAAATCGGTGCACAAGCCTAGTACACAGTGCAGGGTCCTCAGTAATAATCTGGTCGGTACACAGTGCGGGGTTCTCAGAAATAATCGGGTGCACATGGAGGGTTCCCAGGATAGAAATAGTCACCAAATATAATGGCACTGGGGAAGTAAACTCCACGTCAGGTCAGTGAGTCTGCCTAAGCAGACTGATTTTGTACCTTGCGGCAACGCTTCATCATGACACACCCCACCTCCTGGCCACTCACGTGACCGCCGCGGGCCAGCATATCACTCGGCACCCGGCCAGCGAGGACGGTGGCTGCCGAGTGCCGGGGAGCTGGAACGCCAGACGTGACACAGCTGGTCTTGCCTGAGATCAAATGCTCTGCTATGTCCTTTATAAAAATCCAAGTACTTCCTTTGCTATGGCTCTTGCATGGGTCTTTGCTCCCTGAGGGTGTATGTTCTGCTCTGTGATTCCTTGTGTATTACTTTGGTCTGGTTTTGACTATTCTGTTGTGTGTGTGTGATCCCTTCTCTCTGCATTTTGATATTCTGTGTACCGACCTATAGCTTGTCTGACTTCTCTCTCTGGTTTCTGATTCCTGGCTTGTATGACTACCCGCTCTGGTTTAGGACTTTGGCTTTGTTATTGACTACGTCTCTGGATTTATCCTTTGTGTCCGGTCTCTTGTTCTGTGTGTCACCCAGCACTGAGGTTCCCTTCCATTAGCTTAGACGGCCATCCTAAGGACTGTATCCAGATCAGGGTTCCCTTTAGTTTACTGATGGGTACCAGTCTGTTGTTATATTCTCCTTTAACTCCAGCCCTTCCTGTTATTTCTGTTCTTTTTATCTTGTGATCTTCTGTGTAATATGCAGCCAGTGGCAAACCTGCCTAATGGGCCCACCTTGGTTCACACCGGGTGCACCCATGATAATATGCAAGAGCCAGACAAACCTGCAGGTATGTTCGTTGAGCTAGACTCCACACTTCACATGGTGTTAAACAAGATGAACGAGTTGAAAAGGTTAATAGATTCTCTAGGGTGCTCATCTATTGAGGATAACGAGACTGCACCACTCAGCAGAGACTGTGTGTGTGTGTGTAGCTGATCCTTTGTCTAAGAAGGAGAGGCGCAGACTTTTTAACCTCTGTTTTTACTGTGGGGATTCATCAAACCGTATTTCCCAGTGCCCTGTTATACCCCCCTAATCAGACACAGCCTGCTCTTTCAACGCAGATCAGTGAGACCCCTGTCTCCAAGTATGGCATTGAGTCCACTGTTTCCATGTCCACAGTGGAGCTGCTGGTTCCAAGTATGGCGGCGAGTTCACTGTTTCTCAGTTCCACAGTAGAGTCGCAGTTGCTAAGTCTGGTGGCAAGGCTGCAGGGTCAAATCCAGTGGCAAAGCCACAGTTACCAAATCCCCTGGCGAGTCCGCTGTTGTCAAATCCCCTGGCGAGTCCGCTGTTGTCAAATCCCCTGGCGAGTCCGCTGTTGCCAAATCCCCTGGCGAGTCCGCTGTTGCCAAATCCCCTGGCGAGTCCGCTGTTGCCAAATCCCCTGGCGAGTCCGCTGTTGCCAAACCTTGCGGCGGGTCCGCTGTTGCCAAACCTTGCGGCAGGTCCGCTGTTGCCAAGCCTTGCGGCGGGTCCGCTGTTGCCATACCTTGTGGCGAATCTGCTGTTGCCAAACCCTGTGACGAGTTCGTTGTTGCCAAAACCAAATCTAAGGTCAGGTTTCCTGCACCGTCCAGAAACAGGAGTACTCTCTATAGCAGTGGTTCCCAACCGCAGTCCTCAAGTACCCCTAACAGGCCAGATTTTGCAGATTACATTTTGGAAATGCAGACTGAATTCTGCAATCACTAAGCAGCAAATCATATCACCTGTGCTGTGCTTAAGCTATCTGCAAAACCTGACCTGTTTGGGGTACTTGAGGACCGCGGTTGGGAACCACTGCTCTATAGTGTAACCAGTTCTGAGGAGGATAATTTTGACAGACATACCTGCTGAGCCCATGGAGGTGGTGCCCACCGAGCTCACTACATAAATCCCTGGTGAGCCCACATAGATAAAATCCACCTTGCCCATGGGCCCAGAGTCTGATGAACCTGTGGAGGTTGTGACAATTATGGCATCCCATATCAAGCATCTCCAAACAGCCAAACACCCCATTGGTGGTCCAGAGCGACGAAAAAGCACTTGCCAGAAGCCTAAGGCAAAAGCTGTTGCTTCAGATAGTTATTTGGCCCCTGTATCAGACTAGGTAGCCTACGAACAGTAAATAGCGACTGGGGGTGTCCTCTACGTTTTATGTATGGGTTGCATCACGTGCAGGCCCCTCAGCTCCACCATATCACCCATTGCAGACCTCCCTGTCACTGTATCTGCTTCCCAGGTTTCTGTGTTAACTCCTGCTCCAATGGGTTATGTGGTGGCATTGAATGGAACACTGGTATGCCCTGAGGACCTGGAAACCTTTGAGAAGGCTCTGCATGACCAGGAAGTGTCAGACCAGTCTGAGTGGGACACTGATGAGGATCATAGCTGATGGTGATCCTTCAGGTTCATGTTTATTTTGTTCTCAGTCTTGTATGGGTCTTGGGCACCCAGTGGTCGCTTTTTGGGGGGGTACTGTCATGGTTCCAGCCCCCTCTGGGGGAGGGGGAGAGAGCAATCCAGGCCAGCTCTTACCCACGTTTGGGCTATTCCATGCCTCCTTCTCTGCTCCTGGATTCCCCTGCATTTGGTCTGGCCTGAGATCAGATGCTCTCCTCTTTCCTCTACAAAAATAATCAAAGTTCTTCCTTTGCTATGGGTCATTCCTCAGGGCGCTGAGGGTCTGTTGGTGTATGCTCTGCTCTGTGATTTCTTGTGTATAACTTTGGCCCGGTTTTGACTATTCTGTTGTGTGTGTGTGATCCCTTTTCTCTGTATTTTGATATTCTGTGTACCGACCTATAGCCTGGCTGACTTCTCTCTTTGGTTTCTGATTCCTGGCTTGTATGACTACCCGCTCTGGTTTAGGATTTTGGCTTTGTTATTGACTACGTCTCTCGATTTATCCTCTGTGTCCTGTCTCTTGTTCTGTGTGTCACCCGGCACTGAGGTTCCCTTCCATTAGCTTAGACGGCCATCCTAAGGACTGTATCCAGATCAGGGTTCCCTTTAGTTTACTGATGGGTACCAGTCTGTTATTATCTTCTCCTTTATCTCCTGCCCTTCCTGTTATTTCTGTTCTTTGTATCTTCTGGTCTTCTGTGTAATATGCAGCCAGCGGCAAACCTGCCTTAAGGGCTAACTGTCCCACATAAAGGGACCACCATGACTCACGCCGGGTGCCCCATGACAATAAGTGCATTTGAGGATGTGCCAATTGTAATGATTTGTGCTGATAAATAATGGCGTCACATTAATGAGGTCATTTGCTGTTTAGGCTGAATGTGAGTTTGAGGACGTGGCCGTTTACTTCTCCCAGGAGGAGTGGGACTGTTTAAAGGAAGAAGAGAAGGAGCTTTACAGGGATGTGATGATGGAGAATTACCAGACCCTATGCTCTCTGGGTAAGAAAGTCTCCCCCTCCTTCACAGGCAGCTTCATACAAAACATCTTCTATTGCTGTTGGATCATAAGATCTTTCTGGACATTTTCTCTTCACACACACAGGATGGATCAATGGGATTCCTGCACTTATATCCGCCATGGAGAGAGGGGAGGAGCCGTGTGTCAGGGGGCGCCAGGAGAGAGGGGAGGAGCCGTGTGTCAGGGGGCACCGGGGATATGAGGACGTGGAGGATCATGGGAATACCGGTCCAGGTTAGTATCACAGACAGGCTCTCAGGAAAGTAAAACATTTTCTCCCGGTTTGTTCAAAGGTTAATTTTATGCGACAATAAGCTGCGATTGCTTCTAATAGAAATGCTGAAAGAATTTGGGTAAAATACCATTAATGAGGCTTTGTGAGACGTATCTGCTCCTCACCTTTCAGTCACCAGTTTCCTCATCACCAATGAATATATGCGTCCCCTGGCCGTTTCGTGGCTTGTGAAATATATTTGTGGGGGTACCACTCATCCAACCCAAAACATATATATATAGCACAGGACCGGTTCCTCCACTACATTAAACATTTATTAGGAATTAAGTACAGAACACTAAATCACATATAACACATATACATATATACACAAGACTTCAAATGCAGCCAATATTAACAATAACACATGGGCCTGGGGGGGCAGCAGCCCTCGGTGTATAATGGTGGAAGATTGTCCAGTCTGCAGGGAAGAAGAAAGAGACTGACCTGCAGAGAGTTCCATGTGTTCCAAGGGAAGGGCATATTATAATTAGAACCAAAGAGTCTAGTGATATGTAAATGAGATGTAAATTAAGGCTGGAGAGCAGAATGACCTGGCTAATTCAACATACAGGAGAGGGATGTGTACAGTGTCACCACAGCTTGCATTGAGATGCGTGAGGCTTGGGTCCTGCTTGTCAGACCCATCGCTGGAGCCTGACAGCTAGCATCTTCCTACTGACCATTGGCCAATGTGCTATCTGCGGTCTGCCATTGGGATTCACTGGGAAAACCTTGATTTACGTGTGTCTGGGGCTGAACGGGACAGGGGACTGGCTGTACCGGGGCTGGGTGCAGCGGTTTCCAGAATGTCGCACTGGATAAAGCGCGTTCCTGCAGCTTCTAGGTAACCAGGCTCCTGGAATTAACCAGGCTCCTCTAATCTAAGACTATGTCCTCTTGTTTTGCTACTTTGTTTCCTTTTAAATATACTCCCTTCCTCTACCTTGTGGATTCCCTTTACGTATTTAAATGTTTCTATCATATCTCCTCTGTCTCGTCTTTTTTCCAAGCTGTACATGTTAAGATCATTAAGCCTTTCCTGGTAACTTTTCTCCTTCAAGCCATACACCCTTTTAGTAGCCCTTCTCTGAACTCTCTCTAAGATGTCTATATCCTTCTGGAGATACGGTCTCCAGTACTGCACACAGTACTCCAAGTGAGGTCTCACCAGTGCTCTGTACAGTGGCATGAGCACTTCCCTTTTCCTACTGCTAATACCTCTCCCTACACAACCAAGCATTCTGCCAGCATTTCCTGCTGCTCTATTACATTGACCACTTACCCTTAGATCATCTGCAATAATAACCCCTAAATCCCAACCCTCAGATGTATCAAATATTCTATATTCAGCCCTTGGGTTTTTACGTCCCAGGTGCATTATCTTGCACTTATCCACATTAAAACTCAATTGCCACAGCTCCCACCATTTTTTTAGTTTACCTAAATCATTTGTCATTTGGCTGATCCCTCCAGGAACGTCAACCCTGTTGCAAATCTTTGTCATCAGCAAAAATACATACTTTTCCATTAATACCTTCTGCAATATTACTAATAAAAATATTAAAGAGAATGGGTCCAAGTACTGACCCCTGAGGTACCCCACTGGTAACAAGACCTTGCGCCGAATAAACTCCATTGACCACAACCCTCTGTTGCCTGTCACTCAGCCACTGCCTAATCCATTCAACAATATTGGAATCCAAGCTCAAAGATTGCAATTTATTGATAAGCCTTCTATGCGGAACAGTATCAAAAGCCTTACTGAAATCTAAATAAGCAATGTCTACTGCACCACCTGTGTCTATTATTTTTGTTACCCAATCAAAAAAATCAATAAGATTAGTTTGGCATGATCTCCCTGAGGTAAACCCATGTTGTTTCTGATCCTGTAATCTATGTGTTTTTAGATGTTCAACAATCCTTTCCTTGAACATGATTTCCATTAATTTCCCCACTACTGACGTAAAACTAACTGGCCTATAGTTCCCCGATTCCTCCCTACTACCCTTCTTGTAAATGGGCACAACATTTGCTAATTTCCAGTCTTCTGGGACGACTCCCGTTAACAAGGATTGGTTAAATAAATCTGTTAACGGTTTTGCTATTACATCACTGAGCTCTTTTAATAATTTAGGGTGGATCCCATCAGGCCCCATTGACTTATTTGTCTTTACTTTAGACAGCTGCTGTAGAACCTCCTCCTCTGTAAACTCATATGTAAATGTCTCGTTAGTGTTTCCTCCTAACTGAGGTCCCTTTCCTTCCTTTTCTTCTGCAAAGACTGAACAAAACTATTCCTTGAGGCAGTCAGCGAGACTTTTATCCTCTTCTACATACCTTCCTTCCTTTGTTTTTAATCGAACTAATCCTTGTTTTACTTTTCTTTTCTCGTTTATGTATCTAAAAAATGTTTTGTCCCCCTTTTTTACTGACTGAGCTATTTTCTCTTCTGCTTGTGCTTTGGAAGCTCTTATAAATTGCTTTGCCTCTTTCTGCCTAATCTTATAGGTTTGCCTATCTTCTTCACTCTGAGGTTTTTTATAATTATTGAATGCTATCTTTTTGTTCTTCACTATTTTGGCCACTTCTGCAGAGTACCACAATGGTTTCTTCCCTTTTTTGTTTATGCTAACAAGCCTAATGTAATTGCCTGTGGCCTTTAATAATGCTTCCTTTAAATAATCCCATTTCTCCTGGACTCCCTTTAAACTCCTCCAGTCTGTTACTGACTCATTCACACAACATCTCATTTTAGAAAAATCTGTTTTTTTTAAAGTCTAAAACTTTTGTTTTTGTGTGGTGCAGCTCCATCCCTGTTCTTATATTAAACCACACTGACTTGTGATCACTAGATCCCAAATTTTCCACTACAACAACGTCTGATACCAAATCTAAATTTGTGAGTATTAAATCCAATACGGCCTCTTTACGGGTCGGCTCCTCAACTACTTGTGTTAGAGATAATCCCAGTAGGGAGTTTAGAATATTTGTACTCCTGGTGCACCCAGCTATTTTGGTTTTCCAGTTCACATCAGGAAGATTAAAGTCCCCCATGATAATAACTTCCCCCTTCATTGCCATTTTGGCTATTTCCTCAAACAGCAGATTATCTAGCTCTTCTACTTGTCCAGGGGGTCTATAGATCACACCTACACGAGCTACTGTATGATTGCCAAATGTTAGCGTAACCCAAACTGACTCTATGTTCACCTCGCTCACTTTTATTTGGTTCGTTTTTATGTTGTTTTTCATACAGGGCCACTCCTCCTCCTTTCCTACCTTCTCTGTCTTTTCTAAATAAAGAGTACCCGGTATTGTTATGTCCCAGTTATTTTTCCCACTGAACCATGTTTCAGTAACCGCCACTAAATCTACTTTTTCAGCTGCCATCATTGCCTCCAGTTCATTGATTTTATTGACTAAACTGCGAGCATTTATAGACCCGACTCTGAGCTTGTCATTTTTTACCCCGCATGTTGCTTGCACCCTCTGATTTAGTTTTGGGGGACAATCTGGCGATTGTTTTTTACCCCTTTGTCCCCCCCTCCTAGTTTAAATATTCCTTTGTGAAACCTTTGAACTTCTCACTCAGAACATATGTTCCCCTATGAGTAAGATGCAAACCATCTTTTTTATACAGTTCCTTTCTGATCCAATTAGAGCTATCATGGGACACAAAGCCAAATCCTTGCTCCCGACACCATTCCTGAAGCCACAAATTAAATTCCCTATTGCGCACCTTCTATCAAGTCCCACCTTTTTCCTTTTTGTCCTTGGTTGCAGTCCTGCATACCTTAGGCTCAGGGGATGGTGGTTCCTCAACTATGGTGTCTGAGCCTACTTCTGTATTACCACTACACTCTGAAAGTGCCTCAAAAGAATTAAGAAGAGCCACAGACTGTGGGACATGCCTTCTATCCACAACTCTAAGTCTACCAGATCCTACAGTAGTCCATCTGCCGCTCCTAGGAGGCCTCTGTTGCAGTGGCTTTGTAACAGTCATAGCCTGAGTTTGTCTAACAGATAATTTACAAATCTCAGACTTCAAACAGGCAATTTCCTGCTGCAATAAAGAGAACTGCCTACATATCACGCACACTCCAAACCTCCACAAATTGGATCTAAAAACAAATGCATGACAGCTCTTACACTGGACCAAGCCTGCCATTATAAAAGAATGGATTTAAAACCAGCAAATCTTACCTTTTGTGTAGGTTTTCTACCTCCTGTCTAACCTCAGACTACCTCCAGAGTATCTCCAGAAGATCTAAGTGCTCACTTAGAAGGCTTCACAAGCTCTATTAGACAAGCTAATATCCCCAAGCTTTATATAGTCATCTAAGAACACCTCCCCAGCAAGGCATGGACAAGCTTAACCTTTTAGCAAATAGCACCCAATTGATTCCAATTGTATGCTAATCAGTAAGAAAAATGAGTCACCAGCCTAACCTAATTTACTCACTAGACCTAACTTAAAACCTTAAGATGAATAGAAAAGATCTGTTTGAAACTAAAATCAAAATCACTCACCAGAAGATCTCTAAGTGCTCACTTTGAAGGCGTGCACTTAGAGCTTGTGAAGACTTCTAAAACTTTCTGCTTTGTATGAATTTCTGCTCCATTATTTTGTTTTTTAAGAGTCTCCACCTATCATTACACGCTGTGCTATATTCTCTCTGCATATAATATACTCCAATCTATGTGTTGCTTTAGCATGTGTATTTATGGGTTTGATTATTTACACCCGCAATAAATTGTGTATTATTGGGGACCCACATCCCCTCTATTAGCAATCCATGCAAATTTTGTATTGGATTACTATATATATGTCCATATATGGATGGACAGAGTGGGATGGATGGATGGACAGATGGACAGTGGGATGGATGGACAGATGGACAGTCGGATGGATGGATGGACGGACGGACAGTGGGATTGATGGATGGATGGACGGACAGTGGGATTGATGGATGGACCGACAGTGGGATGGATGGGCAGACAGTGGGATGGATGGATGGTCAGATCGTGGGATGGATGGATGGTCAGATTGTGGGATGGATGGATGGTCAGACAGTTGGATGGATGGATGGATGGATGGATGGGCAGACAGTGGCATGGATGGGCGGACAGTGGGATGGATGGGCGGACAGTGGGTTGGATGGATGGTCAGACAGTGGGATAGATGGATGTATGAACAGACTCAGTGGGATAAATGGATGGGTGAGCCCTCTGTCACCCCCACTAGCTTGCAGTGTGCATCTGTCACCCTCCACAGCCCCCAGTGTATCCTCTGTCACCCTCCCTAGCCCCCTCTTCTACCCTTCTCAGTGCAGCCCATGTTACCTGCCTCTCTCCAGATCCAGCATACCAGGATGTGCAGGGTGTCAGGGCAGCTGCTCCTGGGTCTGGCTCTTCTCCTCCTTACATACACACGCACATGTTGGTGATGGTGCTGTGTGAGCAAAGGGCGGGGCAGTGTGCTGAAGGCTTCCTAGACTCACAGAGCCTGGGAAAGCAGGGGGCAGCCATGACGGTGGGAGGGCTGCTCCCCCTCCTCTCCCCACGGTCGTCAGATGGAGGTGGCGGGGCTTCTCTGTACAGCTCTGATCTCTCCCCACAGACAGACAGTGCTGAGAGTGAAGGTTACATGCCAAAGCAAGCACAGATCGTACACACCGAATGTTGGCTCTGCATGGTGTCAACCCCAAGAGGGTGTCACCCGGGTGCAGCCCACCCCCGTCACCCCCCTTGTGAGGCCACTGGTTATAACTTATCAGTTTGAATCTCTGCACTCCTCTTCCTGTTTAAGATTATCTGTTTATTTTATCTTTGTTTATTCAAGAAAGTGGATTGTCCCTGAAACCATAGGACCTAATAAATTGGTTCTGCCCAATAATTAGGCAAGTTTGGGCTGAAGAGGTACCCACTTGAGTTGAGGGGTCCCAGGCATTCCGCACACATTGGTTCCTGCATAGAAAGCTCAGCTGGATTTCCCCTCTGTAAATGGGGCTGTCGGCAGACATGGTGCTCTCTGCGTCTGTTTAAGGGAATTATAGTTGGAGGGCAGTGACGCCTGGTGGTGTTTAAGACGGAGGGGGCTGGATATGCAACCTCTGTGATACAGTAATTTGCAGTGTGTGTTGCTGTGGATTCTGTGATACGCTCATACCTGGCTACTTCAATCTGCCAACCACTACAAAATCCTGGATCATTGATTAAACCGTGCAGGGCATAGACTTAATGACCTGTCCTACAGCAGGACATTCTTATCCATTCCTGCTCTGGGTTGGGCTTCCCACTCAGATTGGCCCTGGCCGCCTAGTGGTTGCCCGCAGTCAGTGTTTCCAGTATTTGTTGCTACAGACTGAAGCTGGTGCTGCTGGTGCTCTGTGGTCTGGCATCTGACTGATCACAGTCTGGTTATTTGGCAGATTTACTGTCAGAATGCCGATGCTAGAGCCGGATCAGTTTTCAGCAGCAGTAAGAGCCGCACTGCCCTATAGGTGTCCTGGCTATTTATTTCCTGCGTTCAGGCAACATAATGATGTTATGTTCAGGAATAAAGTGCATTTTATGCAGGTTTGCGCTTTTAATGAGGTGTGTGTAAATACATATTTATTTTCAGACTCTCTGCACAGAAATGATCCCAGAGGACGACGCATGGTCAGGAACCTACTAATCAAAACTATGGAGGAAGCAATAAAATTAGAGGACTTCATAAAGCAAACACCTTCCATGGACACAAGTGTATCTATACATGAGAGAAAGCGAACTAAAGGAAAGGCACACTCCTGTGCTACATGTGGGAAAAGCTTCACATGTAAAGCACATCTGGATCGGCATCAGAGAACGCACACAGGAGAGAAGCCCTTTTCATGTTCTGAATGTGGGAAATGTTTTTCACAGAAATCAGACCTTCTCAGCCATGAGAGAACTCACACAGGAGAGAGGCCTTTCTCATGTTCTGAATGTGGGAAAGGTTTTTCAGAGAAAAAACCCTTGTCAGCCACGAGAGAACTCACACAGGAGAGAAGCCCTTTTCATGTTCTGAATGTGGGAAATGTTTTTCTCTCAAATCAAACCTCATTAGCCATATGAGGACTCACACAGGAGAGAAGCCTTTCTCATGTTCTGAATGTGGGAAATGTTTTGCTCACAGAATAAGCCTTTGCAGCCATGAGAGAGCTCACAAAGGAGAGAAGCCTTTCTCATGTTCTGAATGTGGGAAATGTTTTACTCAGAAATCACACCTTCTTATCCACAAGAGAACTCACACAGAGAAGCCTTTATCATGTTCTGAATGTGGGAAATGTTTTTCTCACAAATCAAACCTCATTAGCCATATGAGAACTCACACAGGAGAGAAGCCTTTCTCATGTTCTGAATGTGGGAAATGTTTTGCTCACAAAATAAGCCTTTGCAGCCACGAGAGGGCTCACAAAGGAGAGAAGCCTTTCTCATGTTCTGAATGTGGGAAATGTTTTACTCAGAAATCACACCTTCTTATCCACAAGAGAACTCACACAGAGAAGCCGTTCTCATGTTCTGAATGTGGGAAATGTTTTACTCAGAAATCACACCTTCTTATCCACGAGAGAACTCACACAGAGAAGCCGTTCTCATGTTCTGAATGTGGGAAATGTTTTACACAGAAATCATACCTTGTTCGCCACCAGAGAACTCACACTGGAGAGAAGCCTTTCTCATGTTCTGTATGTGGGAGATGTTTTAGCTATACTTCAGCTCTTGTTATACATCAGGGAACTCACGCAGTAGAAGAACTTTAAGCATGTCCTTGTTACAAAGAAAAGCACATTACTAAACACTTTATAAACACATTATGAAACACATGCTGCTGTTTGCTTTATCTTTGAGGTATTCGCAAGTAAAAAAGGATAAATAAAGAATTTGGGTTTTTTTATCTCCTAAGATGCAACATTTACCAAAATTTTATGGAAGTCTCGTTTTACACCTGTGGTATAGGATAAAGCAGCAGTGAAGATGCAATGGGGTGGGAGAGGAAATGTTTAGACAAAGCTGCACGGGATCTATTGTGCTGTCTAGGCTGAGATAAAAGATAACAGCTGATGGAGATCTGATATTATTATTATTATTTGTTATTTATAAAGCGCCGGCATATTCCGCGACGCTGTACAATAGGCACAGAATAGACAGGGTTACAATACGTTGAATAACATTTGACAAACAGTACAGGAGGAGAGGAGGCCAACACCACTTAATGGTTTCTCCCTGTGATGTCCTTTACATTCACCCAACACAATGAAACACTACGAGTGGATTTCGGAGATTTGACCCATTCACTCCATTCTAAGGCCAAAGCCACACAGTTAGGAAAAAGTGATGGAAAGAAATTGTGTGGGGGAGCAGGTTACAACACACAATCTCACACCATGGATGGACCCGTAAACCTACAAGAGAAGAAAAAACACATGTAAGATATCAGTGTAGCGCTCACCCCCGGAGGAGCCGTTGAATAAACCCAGGATAGTCTCACCGCACTAACAATTCACTGTACACCAGCACACCTTTATGGATTTTCTAAGTTATACTTTACTGAAGCAATAAATGGTAATGGAAGTACATATACTGTAGGGGATCAGTCTCAAGATAGAGGCAAACTCGCAGTCGCTTCAAAATTGCCAGCTTTAATTTCAGACAGCAATCCAGTCACAAAAAACAGAAACAAAAAGGTTGCAGGCATCCAGCCAAAATCAGTTCATAGAGACAAATAAAAGTCCGCTCCACTGAGCCTTACTTGGGTAATTAGAGACAGTCCTCCAAGCTGGGTTAGTTTCCTCCAAGGGAACAGTGAAAGTTCATCCATAGACCCCTGTCTCACTGAGAGGCTTTTCTCCCAATACAGGAGTTGCTGCATTCAGTACACGGTCTCTCCATCCACTGAGAGACACAAACCCACTGCTAGGTGCAGCTGCACATAAATGAAAACCTGTCCCACCCAGAGCTAATTAAACTCCTAGTAACACCAGCTCCAGAATCTGTTCTACCCATACAAGTTAAAGGGCTATGGGTCTTTACCTTCAAATCTATACTAGCAGTACCTTAGATGATAAATCTAAGCATTCGTGGAGGAATGTATCTGCCATCTATCACTTTTCCTGCCACCCTGGCAGGTTCTGCTGGCACTCTGATTTCATGCCTAAAGTATTGTAACAATCAGGCTAGAATGAATAACGTAAATACGTAACGCGGATGTATGCGACGAAGAAACGGTTAATAAACCCCTCAGTACTTTTAGGTCCCGCTCAAAAATACTCGTTAGTTTGTGTCCTAGGGTACCCGGGTACTAAGTCCACTGGCCAGTGGATGGATGAAATATCTTCGACTAGACAACGTTGGGGCCCTGCAATTTGAAGCAATCGACAAGTGCTCACTGTTACTGGAGTTGTAGGCCTGAGGCCTATCACCCAATCGACGAACAGCTTGTCCCGGACCGATGTACTCTGCCAGAAAGAAAGTTCCTCTCTGCCGTCTGGACCCGGTGCAGCCGAAATCCACGCTCCCGAACCGAATCTCCTCAGCCAGGAGACGAATGCAGCCAGCACTCCGCTCTGTCTGCGGCCTCCTTACATGAGGTCCTTCTCCAACACTCTCTCTGTCACCGGAACAGCTCAGCAGGACACACTGCAGCTCGATTACACACTTTCCCTGATCTTTCAAGCACTGGATGTCGCCAACTCTCAACTCCAATCTCGCATGGATCCCAGACAGTGTCTCTCTAGTGACCAAACTCCTGCACCGCTAGCCTCGTTCTGTCCACAATGCTCTCTCTTCCTGGTGCCAGCGTGCTCACTTCCTTCTTCCTACCCAGGGGTTTCTGGGAAATGCAGTCCATAGTCCAATACAATACAATACATTGCGCTCTGGCTCCCTCTAGCCGCAATAGGATCTCAGTTCTCAGAGAGAATTCAATGCAGCGCTACATCAGCAACATCAAATAAACACAATAAGGACATTTTTTTGGTGTCCCTTTCCACAGTGGGTTGTTTGCTCTGATTGAGGGAAAATATTCTCAGTATTTACATTTTATTTTACCCATGAAGTTACTGAGGAGCTTTGCTGGGTTTATTTGTTACGCATTGAATGGCACCTTCAGCGCTGTAATACACAGTACAGGTAGCAGAATACATCTCTGTACAACCCGCAAGGAAGAGCCGAGGCGGAGAAAGAAAAACTGAATCCAAAGTAATAGGAGAAACTGTGTCTACGTCACTAAACCAGAGAGAAATGAACAATATGGAGGAGAAAGGAGTGAAACAATAAAGGGGCAGGAGCTTTAGACCCTGTTGTCTTGGTGTCAAATGTTGTGTATCATATGACGGGGTATTAATCTGTAGAACAGGTGTGAACTTAATGAAATGGTTAACTGAGGTAAAGGGCCACAAGTAGTGCATCAGTAAGGGGGCCCCATTAAGTCTGATGGCAGCCCTGGTCCCCATATCCGGTTCGGAGTGGATGGGTATTGAGAGCGGAGCACAGAGCTTTGAGGGGTTTGATTGGAGATTCCCTGCAACATGCGGAGGACATCCACCACACCTCGGCAGCAAAGGGGGGACTCCAGACCCCCTCCCAATGAACTGATTTCATTTGGATCCCTCTTTCTCCCAATTGATAAGGGGCACAGAGAAAATAGAGGCATTGTTGGAGGACCTTTCCAGTGATGCCTCTCTTAATCCCTAGGTGTCAGTAACATAATCCTGGGTCAATCAGTGCTTAATCGTTGACTTCTCCCAAAGGTGGCTGACATATTCAATGTCAGGCCAGCCTCCAGGGCCTCCCCCTGCCCACTGACAACATTGTGCATGGCGTGAAGACATCAGTAAGGAAATTAACCCCTAGATGCCCAGGTATTTCCCTATGGAATTTCCTATGGTGAAGATAGGGGGTTCGTTTGGAACCCCATGTTTCCCGATTGGCAAAGAGTCTTGCTTAGTTTTGTTGGAAAGAACAGAGCATGGCCAGGTCATGTGTAAAAATAAAATGTACAATAGACAATTTTTTGCAGCTCTATTGTTCACTTTTCAATTATAAATTGAACAATGATGCTGTACTAACTCACCTCATTTTCCATGATGCCAGCAGGTTTGAAGGCAATGGTACGAGGCGTTATTACACATTGGTTCATTGAAAATCTAAACCGCCGCACTGCTGCGAGGTACTTGAGAACCCTGCATCTCTGATTTTTACACTGCACAAGGTCAAACGAAGTATCATTGGAAAGGTCAATGTCTGGTCTTTCCAACGATACCAAATATGACCATGTAATGTTTTTTTTCCCATTTCTAAGGCAGTGGCATCATGTGCTTTTACATGTAAAGCAAACAAAGTCACTGCACTAACTCACCATCACATTTCCTGCGCCACGACAAAATGTGGAGGTGATGGAGCAAAGCGTTATTATACATCGGTTCATCTAATACACAAACCACTGTGAGGAGAGAGGTTGACACTTGGTATTTTCATTCTTTACTCCCCACAAAGGTATGTAAGGTGTCATTGGACAGGTCAGAGTCTGGCCTTTCTATCGATACCAAACATGACCATGTAAAACAAAAACAAACACAAGAATTTTTTTTCTTATTTTTTTGTTCCAAAGCAATGGCATTGTTCATTTGTCACGTATAAAATTAGCAATACCACTGACGTTACTCACCTTCTGATTCCCCACGCTGTGAGCAAGATCAGTGTTTTATACATAGTCATTATATTCTTTTTTTTATTTATAATTGTTTATTAGTTATAGTACATAATACACAATACAGTTAACATTGTAGAGGCAAAAAAAAAAACACACACAAAACAGACAAAAAAAATTTAAACACACACTACAATAATAGTAATAATATCCCTCCAATCAGCTTAACCATAATTGCTTAATTACAGAGGCATACCCAACGATCTGAAAGACAACCAACCTAGCCACCTTTTTTGATAAATAGTCATTAAATCATGTACTTTTGCAAACATTTCTTCGTATTTGCATATCTTATCACTTCAGATATTGTAGGTGATATAGTTGACTTCCAATGACTTGCTAAAACTGATTTAGCCGCTCCTAATATTGTTGATATAAAAGCTCTAATAGATAAAGGCAGATTAGTAGGAATAATATGTAAGATGTAAACTTCAGGGTTAAAAGGTATGGTCACAGATATGCTTTCATATATCAGATGACTTATAGCTCTCCAATATGAGGCTAATTTAGCGCATGACCAAAACACGTGGGAAAGAGATCCTTTAGCCGAGTGGCATTGCCAACATTTATCTGAGACACCAGAGGTATGTGCTAAACGTGCTGGCATAAGGTAGAGGTACCATCTATAAATCACTTTAAGATGGGATTCTCTTACCCCGGTGCTTCTAGAATAGGGCTCAAAACTTCAAGTCCCAAGCTACTAGCCAGGCCTTAAGAATTACTCGCCACTAGTTGCCCCACCTAACCCTATCCTGCCATGCCTGCATCTGCAATCCCACTCGCCCTCATGTAATTTCCACTCGCCAAATGCTTGTAGGAGAGTGGAAATTTTGAGGCCTGTTCTAGAATATCTGTACACCGATGATGTAGCATATAGCCAGTCTTCATATGGTATTAGGAGATCTAGGTCTTTTTCCCAGTTTAACATATATGAGAGTATTTGTGTCATGTTTTTATTCACTAAACCTTGATAACATAATGATAATGGTTTTTTAAAACTCTTTTTTCCCCAAACATTGTTTATGGAATGCCGTGGCTTCAGTAATGGGAATATTTTTCGCTCCTTGACTTGACATAATATGTTTGATTCGCAGATAAGTAAAAATGCAGTTTAAAGGAATATCAAATTCTTTAACTAAATCAGGGAAAGATTTAATTGTAGATTGAGTAAGCAGTTGTTGAATATGAGTCACACCTTTGGTCAACCAGGGGGTTATATATAAATCCGGCGTAAGAAGTCGCAAAGATCGTAGAGTGGCGAAGCTCATCAATGAAAATGGTTTAAGAAGAGGGACACCCCATTGTCGCCAGATTGAGATAGATAGATATGAAGAGGGCAGCATTACCTCCTTTTTCCTCCTAACAAAACCTCCATGCCACATAAAATCATGCAAAGTATGTGGTGCTATAACTGCATTTTCAAGTTGTAGCCACAATGGTATTTCTAAAGAACTCAATGTAGCCAATAATTGGGCCATTGCTGAAGCTCTATAATATCTCTTTACGGCTGAGCGTCCACTGGCACCGTAGTCGGACGACCGATGCGTTCATCCGACTATGTGCGATGTCGTACGTCCGACGAGGGTCGTCCACTGCAAGCGATCCGTCGGACGATGGGATAGATCAGATTTATGAAGAGGTGGAGTGCAGAGGCTGCCAAAACCAGGATCAACTGGTTTTACATACAAAACACAGTTCATTTTGCTTTTTTAAACACTGCAGTCCTTTGTGGGACAATGGGTGAGACAGAATACAAATATACATACAAGTACACACAGAACAGTAGCAGAGAGGACCCAAGAGCTTACAATCAACCAAGGAGCCTTCCCTGCCCTACCCCTCACCCCTACACAAACAGGGCTAGTCCCACACATCTCACATACATATAAATCAGGGATCTCAAACTCTGGCCCCAAAGATGTATATTGCCTACAAATCCCAGAATTCTTTAAATACAATAAATGGCCAGAGATTAATGGGAGGTGTAGTTCAGAAACATCTGGGGGGGGGGTCAGAGTTTGAGATCCCTGATATAGTTTATTTTAAATGCTTTTATAACTCCCCGGATCAGTTTCTCCACATCCATCTTCTCTGATCTGCTGAAATACATGCGATGCAAACGAGTGATTTGGTTCTGATCGCACATCCGATGCTGTCGTTACCCGTCGCAGGAAGACGGATGTCAGACGTCGGACGCAATGGACGATGGTCCATTCACCTGCATGTTGTTGGATCGGACGGACGACGACGGACAATAACGGATGATCGCACCATCGCACAAATACGGTGCCAGTGGACGCCCAGCCTAAGTCTGGGAGTCCCAATCCCTGGGAGTCATTATATTCTTAAAACCCATGCGGCAAAATCCAAGTTTTCTAGAAAATTACAGTAACATTTCTAATTTCTTTTTCACAATTTTTTTATTTCACAAAAATGGCAGCTTGCAATCGAAAAGAAAGGGCCTCGCAGGACCACATAAATTCAACAACCATAGCTCAGCAGTAGATAATAAGAAACGTACGAAACGTCAGCTAAAGACGTCCAGTATAATGAGGGGGAGAAAATGGAACAACGGGCAGTGGCAAAGGGAAAGTGGCAGTGGCAAAGTTGCAGTGGCAAATTCCCACAAGCCCGGAAGAATGTAGGAGGCCAAGGAAAATAAATGGCCCTAGGCCCGGGCACTCGGGGGGGCCAAGTCGGGCACCAGGCCAAGCTAGCACTCCCCAGGGAAACCCGCGGATGCCCAAAAAAGGGGGGGGACTGAAAATGAGGGGCGGAAAAGAAAAAAAGTCCTCTGGTTAGGGTGCTTCAAAAAAGGACCGAAAAGAATTCAAAGTCCTCAAAAACTGTCCCGGACAGAGCCATCAGCGATGGGGTAGAAGGAAAGGGTATAGAGAGGGAATAACGCACGGAGTGGGTCAGAAAACAGGGTCAGGCCGGAGATCAATAAAAATACTGGAACAGGTCGATTCATCCCGTATCCAGTAGGAAGGCCGGGTAGTGAACTCTTCTGGGCCCGTCTTCCTCCCGAGGGGCCAGTGCGGCAAGCAGACCCCAGAGCACTCCATCCATGGCCGGAGCAACTCCTCGGGACTAGGGCCAATACCACATCTCCCCCGTATACAACACCTCAGAGTGCGACAGCTCTGCCGCTGTAGACCTCACGGGTGCCCAGCTTCCCAAAGTCAGGGACCTCTATCACGACCACCAACCAGCAGGGGCCAGCACTCCCCCTCCACATGGAGCAGCAGTCGCCTCCACGGGCAAAGGGACCACCAGCAGCACGGCATCCGGACTTCCACCGACGCAACAGCTCCCATTGTCGCCTCGCAGCTCTCGAGCATCCACCTCGGCGAGGTGGATTTTTTTCTGCAGTTAAGCATGCTGATTGGCTGTCTTTGGTGGCTCCACATTCGGCGAACTTTGGGGACACTGCTGTGAATAGTGAACTGACCCCATGGTTGGCAAACTGGAATCGCCAAAGCGAACCAAAGTGAAATCATCTAAATTTCACTGACATTTCGGTGCTTTTTGAATACGGGTAAAGGGGAATATATAAATATACATGTTTAAGTATATGTGTGTGTTTGCGTTTCAGCTCAGCAGAGTGATGGGGATAAAAACCTTTTCATCCTTTCAGAGTTAATATTAAACACCCACTCCCTATTTGACCCCCGTCCCCATGAACTGTCAATCACACAGCTCAGATGTTTAATCCCACCACGATAGAGAGGAAGCAGAAAACATGGCGGCCTCCATGAGAAGAGCAGGCAGATTAGGAGCTACAGAAACTCATAAAACGCCACTGGAAGCTGTGAAATAAAAAGATTTACTGGATTAATTAACTACAAGAAAACACATATCAGAAACCTGTGTCTTGAGCCGTTTAGACTGGTGTCCACTCCAGAAGCAGTCTGTAGTGACTTCCTTTTGTCATCATCCACCGTCTGGTTTTGGTACCTCATCTCCACCAAGGCCACATGAGAAGTAGCTGTGGATCATGGGGGATATATAGTTCCAAAACATCTGGCGGGTCAAGATTGCCAGCCCCCTGCTCTAGATTGCAAATTCCCAAGGAGAGTGGGGGAACCGGGCGACATCCTGCCATGTCATGGGCGTACGCAGCACATATGTTCATGTGCATAGACACGTTACGTTTACTACTGACAAACTAATTAATCACAAACTGTTAATTTCCTCGATCTTAATCAAAAACCACTGTGTGCAAAGTGTATGCTACGTGCTGTAACTAGGGCTGCCAGGTCAGCCATGTTTTCCTGGACACATATAATCATTCATGCGGATGGGCAGTGCATGAAAAATGACACCCCGCAGCATGTATAAGCCATAAACTGCAGGAAGGGAATCCCAGGTGACCTGCCTTCATTTCCTTCTTGCAGCATAGGAATTATACATGTTTCAGGGCAGCACTTTTTCCTGTGCTCCCCTCTGCAAGAAGAAGTAATATGTGTCCAAAAAAACATGGCCGCCCTGGGAACTCTGGCTGTTACCCCTGCACCAAACGGCAAAATATGTGGGAACAAAATAAATAAATGAATAATAATAGAAATACAGCCATGAGAGACAATGTCATTCCAGTAAATGAATGTGCTCATTGTGCTGTAATGACATGTATGTATAGTTAATCTGTAAATAAAATGTTATTCATTGACAAAAGTTCTCATACTCACCTCTTCACGCTCCCTCACTGTGCTTCTCGTTCCTCCACTTCCCCCCCCCCGTACTTACAGTTTGCCGGCTGCTGTGTGTGTGTGTGATTCACTACACAGACAGCAGGGGCAGCACTGAGCCAGCCTAGCCTACGCAATTTGCGCAGCTGACCGCTACGCTAATTGCATAGCTCAAGCTGACTTCCTGGTTCTACGCGCTTCAGTGCCTCCAGAGGCACTGAGAGCAATTGAAAGCTTGAGCCAATGGGAAAGCTCCATTGGTCTCAAGCAATTCTTTTTTTTTTTTTTTTAAATGCCCCCCATGGGAGGCAGAACTCCCCATGGATTGATTGACGCCGGACAGTCATGTGACTGTCCTCGTCAATCGTGGGGGGGGGGCGGGCAGGCAGAGCTCAGCAGTCAGCATGTGTGTAATAGCGCCCTCTATTAGTCAGTATTGTAAGTGTATGCTATGTCACTGGGGGCACTATAGCGCAGTCCTCTAGGGCAATTATGGCACAGAAACAGTCTATTTATATAGCTGAGTTTTATTGTGGCACTCCAGCATACAAACAAAATATAACAAATCAAAACCTAACTCGTCCAAGTGCTGACTAAACAATAACGCGTCCCTCAATACCTTGGGAAAATAACCAAAAGAAAATACCAGCGGTCCAAGCTGCCAAACCAGAGCTCCACCGTTCTCTGTGTGTGTTTGTCTGTCTCTCTCTTACTCTCAATCTCCTTGCTTCCTCTCACTGGTTCCTCACACCCAGGAAACATTTAAGGGTATTTAATTAGCAGGTGTGGAGACCTTGCAGCACACGAGAACAATTTAAAATACATATTTTCCTTCTGGGTTTAAACAGCCAAGTCCTCTCCTACAAACATAGGGGGAATGTACACACCGTCGCACACCATTCCCCTCACCTGATCACAGCTCTTAGAACTAAAAAAGCAATATGCGAACTTTACTTTAAAGTAAAAGGTGTAATAGCACCCTCTATTAGTCAGTATTGTAAGTGCATGATCTTAGAACTGTAAAAAAAAATGCGAACTTTACTTTATAAATAGTGAAACTCTATTCTCCTATATAACAATAATCAAAATGCGGAAATTGCGACTGTGTAACCCTGTGTATATCTGGCTCCGATACTAGCCAGTGCCTCACCAGCCATTGACTTCACCGCACGTCACTGACCTGTAGATTACAAGGCAGGTGCTGCACCATAGCGGCCACTAAGGTCCAGGATGCTTGGGACAGGGCTAAAGATCTGTCCCGAGCATCCCCTCCATGGAGTCCATAGGACTCCATGAAGGCTTCTCCTGCCGGGTCACATAAGTGGCAGGATCTCGCCTCTCGCAAGATCCTGCAGGTCTCGGAGGCAGACTAGGGACTTTTTTTCCTCAGTCTAACTCTGCTCCCGGGGGAAAGAAGGAGCAGACTGGGCCTCCATTCTCGCCGCGGGATGAGAGGTGAGTATTTGATTTGACCAATTTTCTGATATGTTCCCTGATTCCAAATCCAGGGAAGGAATGTTCTTTGTGTTGCTGTTTGCCGCCATGTCTCTCTGACCTCACTTCTGGTACCATGTGATGGATCCACTGAAGTATTGACAGACAACAAGGAGCTTGACAGGAACAGACTTTACTCAGCAGCATCATCTTACAATGGCTGCCACTCCCCGCCCCCTGATCACATGACTGTTAACTGTTTCCTAACATGCAGAATGAACTAGGTATAACTATAATACATACACATCATTACAGTGTTAACATTTGTCATTGACAGCTGTTTGTAATTAGCGCTATAACCTTGTGATCCTCACGCTAATTACTCTCTGCTTACACTTTGTGCTCCCCATGTTAAGTGTAGGGAGCGCAAAGTACAGAAAGCTGGCGCTAAAAAGCGCTATTACCGATTTATTTTAACCCATTAGCAATCGGAAGGAGATCTGGCCGTAACACTATCACCTCAATGAACCTAGTGCTCATTTATGTGAGCGCTAGCGTTAGGGCCCATGGTGTTTAAGAGCTTTTCTGGGAAGCTACCACCCTACCTGAATAGACTGATATATTTATTTTCTGGGTTAATCTGTATATTTGTGTTTTGTTTTTAATATCTTGCATTTTATTACTTTGTTTTTCTGTAACATTTTCAATGTTCTTGAATCCAGAACATACTGAAAACCAGAGAAATCTCAATGTGTCCTTCCTGGTAAAATACTTTCTGGATTGTAAGCTCCTACGAGCAGGGCCCTCTACACCTCTTGTTTCCGTCCTATGTCCGTCTATCTGTCTCTCATTCCCTTTGGTTATTGTAAAGCGCTGCGGAAACTGTTGGCGCTATATAAATGATTATAATAAATACTTATATTAATATTAATAAAATAAGAGCCATACAGCACCGCCATGACAGAGGAGATTAACACAGACACAGGGAGTGGGGGCTGGGAGACACATTGCTGCTTTATATAACCTCCTGCCATGTGACTATACACATTCCTGCCAGGGCTCCTTGTCACATGTACACACATAGAGACGTTTTTCAATATGGAACGTGTCTCTGGTGTTTACAGCTCTACCATTCACAGGAGGGAGGGGCTTGTTCAGCAAACACTGGAAGTGCAGGCTGGATGAGAAGCATTTCCAGGGCAAGTGGCCATTGTTACCTCGGGGGATCCGGCTGCAGGTCAGTGCTGGCTCTGTGTCTCTTCATATAAAGTATTTCTGGATGTTTCTATGTTACTTGTGAGGCCGGTGTTTTAGTAGATTCAGGTTAGCAGCTAGTTTGAGCCCCTCTACAAGGACCGGTCCCTTCTGAGGGATGCAAAGTAGCTTGTTTTCAGTGAACAACCTAGTTTACTACCCTGTGAAAGGACCTTTACCCCCCCCCCCCCCTAGTGACCAAGTCCTGCATAATGACTAAAGCTAGCGCTCACACTGCGATGAAGCTGAAGTTCGCTCCTTATTCGGCAGCATCTTATTCAGAAAAGAATAATGTCAATAAAAAGTAGTTTAGGCCCAGGGATCTCACGCGTTCTGCTCGTAGTCGGGCCACACCGGCAGCAGACATGGCGCTCTACAACTTCATGAAGATCATGGTGGTCCCCGCCGCCAAGGACTTCATAGACCTAACATTTATTAATTTATTTATAAAGGATTTTACCAGGAAGGATACATTGAGATTTCTCTCGTTTTCAAGTATGTCCTGGGTACAAGAACATGGTTACAGAAATACAAAGTAATACAATGCAAGATATTAAAAAAAACAAATATACAGATTAACAGAAAATAAATATGTAAAGAAATAGTCATTATGTTACATGTTTACAGGTGCATTCTGTATTGAGGTACGTTAGTAAGGAGCTCGAGTGACTTTAGACTGGGGGAAGATTTGATGGTGTCTGGGAGGTTATTCCATAATTGTGGTGCTCTGTAGGAAAATGAGGATCGAGCCACTTTCTTTTTGTATTGTGGTATTGCAAGTAAGGTGCTGTTCCTGGATCGGAGGTTATAGGATGAGGGAACTGCTGGGGGAAGCAGTCTATTCAGGTAGGGTGGCAGCTTCCCAGAAATGCTCTTAAACACCAGGCTGGAAAGGTGAAGGGTGCGTTTAGACTCCAGCGATGGCCAGTTTAGCTCTTTTAACATGTCACAATGGTGGGTCATGTAGTTACATTGTAATGCAAAGCGGCAGAAGGAGTTATACAATGTAGTAAGTTTCTGAAGGTGTGTTTGAGGGGCGGCTGCATACACTACATCTCCGAATTCAATAGCCGGCATAAGCATTTGTTGTACAATCTGCTTTGATACCGCGGGGCTCAGGCAGGATTTGTTTCTGTACAGGGCACGTAGTTTGGGGTAAAGTTTAGATGAGAGTTTTTCGATGTGGGGCCAAAGGATAGATTAGGGTCCAACCACATACCTAGATATTTGAGAGAAGTGACTGTGGTCAGCGTGCCATTTGATTTTTATCCCAAAACATGAGTGGGGATTTTGCAATTGTCGAAGACCCAGAGAAAGACTCCCACCAGTTGTTCACAAGCATTATCAGATCCATCGCATTCGGCATTTTTATCTGAGAAAAGTGAAGTACACGCAGCAAAACTACCTCAGATCCTCACAGATTTCCCTAAACTGGATGACGTACATCCTTTTTATGCAGACTTGATGAATGTCCTCTGAGAAAGACCATTACAAACTCGCATTGGGACAGATAAATATTGCCAAAAATATGATCGATAATGTGGCCAAGGATTACGTGAGGCTCATGAAGTACGGGGATTCCTTATAGCTCTCGGATGCATGTGTACCATAATCAAACGGCAAAAGCAGAGGCTAGAGTATCTGGAGCAAGTTCGTCAACATCTGTCTTGCCTGCCCACCGTTGACCCCAACACTAGGACCCTTCTCCTCTGTGTCTATCCAAACGTTGGGAAATCAAGCTTTATAAACAAGGTAACCAGAGCAGACGTAGAGGTTCAGCCGTATGCTTTTACTACAAAATCCTTATTCGTTGGGCACATGGATTATAAGTACCTCCGGTGGCAAGGGGTTGACACGCCAGCCGCCAGGTATCCTGGATCACCCTCTGGAGGAATGTAATACTATAGAAATGCAGGCTATCACTGCCCTTGCTCACCTCCGATCTGCAGTCCTGTATGTGATAGACATCTCGGAGCAGTGTGGACACTCCCTGGAGGAACAGCTAGAACTTTTCAACAACAACATCCGTCCTTTGTTCCCAAACAAGCCTCTGATAGTTGTTGCGAATAAATGTGATGTGAAGCGAATTTCAGAACTTCCTGAAGAGCAACAGAAAATATTTAAGGACTTGGAGAATGAAGATCTGCCTGTGAGTGAAACCAGCACCCTGGCAGAGGATGGTGTCATTCAAGTCAAAACAGAGGCATGCGATAGACTTCTCAGTCACAGAGTAGAAACCAAAGTGAAAGGAAATAAGGTGAACGATGTGCTAAACAGGCTGCAACTGGCCGTACCCACAAAACGAGATGAAAAGGAACGACCTCCTTTCATTCTAGAAAGGGCCTTGGCGAGAAGGAAACAAATGCTCCTAAGAAGAGACTGGAGAAGGATATCCAGATGGAACTGGGTGATGATTAGATCTTGGATCTGCAGAAATACTGGGATCTCATGAATCCAAGTGAAAAATACGACAAGGTACCAGAGGTCTGGCAGGGCCACAATGTTTTGCTGATTTTATTGATCCAGAGATGATGAAAAAACTTGAAGACTTGGAGAAATAAGAGGAATTGAAGGAAGCTGCTGGGGAGTATGACAGCGAGGTAGAAAGTGAAGATGAGGAAATGGTAGAGATCAGACAGCTTTGCTCAGCAGATCCGAGAGAAGTAAAAACTGAAGATCCTGGCATGAAAGGAAAAAGATACGCACAGGCCGAGACTTCCCAGAACAGCTAAAACGGTTCAGCGCAAAACATTGGAGAAAGAGATGAGCACCCTTGGACTAGACATGACCGATAAGGATGAGGCCCACTATGCAGCACAAGCAAGATCTAGAAGTTTACAAAGAAAGCGTAAGCGTGACGAATCTGAGCCACCAACCTCTGTGACTCGCAGCCGCAGCAACTCCAGGCTCCCACGGGACCAGTCTGGACTCAGAGATCCGAAGATGGCAAAGATGATCATGAAAAACTCTCAGAAGATGATGAATCGCATGGGCAAGAAAGGAGAGGCCGACAGGCACGTGTTTGATCTTAAATCCAAACATTTACTGGCCAGAAAAAGAAAGTCTGGCAAAACAGACTGGAGATAAAAGATGTGCAGTGACAGCAAGGCCATATGCCCAGAGGAACCTTCATCAGAAAGAGCACTGCCACTTTAGTGTTTTCTGCCTTGTAATTGGCAAATCCGCTTTAATCACAAAGGAATTTTATTAATCAGATGTTTAAAATAATATTCTAGGAGACTTGTGTCACAGCTAATGTAATGGTCATCTAGAAATTAAACTGCTCCTCAGTTTGTGCCTTTTTTGGAGACTCCTTCTGATAGTATTTTTAAGGCAAAATAAGATTTATTTATCTGTAACTCTGTATAGGCAGCACTAATTTAAATGTTCACCAAGGTGGAATCTGCTACTCCGAGTGCATCAATCTGCTGCTCGTCAATCTACTACTCCGAGCGCGTCAATTTGCTGTTTGCCTTTTGCCTGGATCCGAAGATACTGAGGATCTGTGAGAATAGCCCTTTATCCCTCCCCAGTCACTGGAAAGAACACAATGTAGGTTGAAGGAAAAGCAGAGCTTGTTTTGAATGGGAACATGGAGCACTTATATACAGTTAATAGATCTAGATGATCCAGCTTGCCATTGTTCTTTAACCTGCCCACCTCAGAGTTCCCGACACCGGTTTTGCCACTGTGCCTAGCCATAACCATTTTAGCATGGGTTGCCACTGCCTCTGGCTCTACTAACAACAGTTTTTGGTGCCACAATGTCTAGCCCGCCCTCGGCCATTCCTCGTATAGGAAATTCCACCCCTTGGAATGTGAGCTGTACTTCCGGCGCAGGGTCCCCTCTGCGGCTTGGAGCTCCATAGAGGCAGCCGCTCTATAGTTGGACCATCGGATGAAAGGGTTCCCGGTGGCCGCGTTTCCTTCTCAAACTCACCCAAGATGAGGCTCACATCCCTGGGGACATACTGTCCAAAAAGCGCCAGATGGGGGTAAGGGCAGCTCCAGGATAGGCAGGTGAACAGACGCAAGGTTTTGTCAGCTTGTCAGCAGTGTTTGCCATCTCCTGTGGTGCAGGAGACGACATACAATTTCAGGCAACACTTTACAAGGATACAAATACCATATTTCATTCGTACAATCAACACTATTACAAGCTGGACATATGCTGCGGCGTGTAGTATGCCACCCCCGAGGGAAATGAGACTCAATGCCGCAGGGTGGCATAGCATACCCCACTGGCATCTATGGGCTGTGTCAGGCCAGCCCACCAGTTGTTGCGCAGTGTGCATCATTCACTGCCGCTAGAGGGCCTGAACTCAGACCGTCCCCTGCAGCCAATGCTGCGCAACAGCAGGCCAGAGGAGGGGCTCCACTGGTGTTATCACCCTCCCACTGGGCACAATCTGCCCGGCAGTAAGAGGTTAAACCTCAATGTTTGTTAATGAAAGTGGTTAAGTATAAAATACTTTTAAAAACCAAACTTAAACATCAGCTGGATCCACAAAAAAATCTTACAACCCTTGGGAGACGACATGTTTGAAGTCATTCAGAAGGTTTTCCTTTCATTTTACCGCTTGCCCCTCCCCCTCACAGTTTGAGCCTGTACAGATGTATTTCACTTAAAACAACCTTGAAACCTAGCATTTAAGGTAATGTGTTCAGTGTAACCAGAAATTGGTGATAGGGAGAAAAAACGTTACTTATCTTTAAGGTGAACTGCTGAGGAGGTTCCCTGGAGATGGTCCGATACTCCACATAAAGGCAAGAAAAAGGAATTGGAAGACCTCAGCGTTTGAAATGGATCCCCGTTGGTCTATTCAAGCGGACCACGGGTACTGGAATCGCCAAAATTAGCAAGAAGATGGGTATAGGATAAAAACTTTTATTCCAAAATAAATATTTAAATTTATTTTGAGATTATATTTTTTATTTTATTATTATTATTTTCATTCCTATTTTTATATTTATTTTTATTTTATTTATATTTTTATATATTCTTTTACCTATATATTTTTATGCAATAATATTTTTTATGTATATGAAAGATGTTTTGTATATATATCTCTTTGCTGCAAGCCTCTTTAAGAAATATGTGTAAGAGTTTTCAATTGATATCCGTTTTAATAACTATGGCCCCCCCCTTTTTATGAATTTTTAGGCCATTTCAGGGTTAGTAATGATCTCTCTCTCTCTACTTACTTATTTTAATAGTTTAATAGTTTGTTAAATATGTTTTTTTTGTATATTCTGCATTTCGAACTTTTTTATACATATATTTTTTTCATATTTTATAAATCAATTGAGGAGAAAAATTGGCTTTTAAAAGATTCCGGGATATCTGGGAAATGAAAAGTGAAAGTGAAAAGGACCATTGATCGTTGATGGGTCTGAGAGATACAGGAGAGGGGATGGTGGAGCTCCAGAGGATTAAGTGTGGACGGAAGTGGAGGCGGAGACCATGTGAGTGTCCGGATCCCAAACCAAGGACGTATCGGATGGAGGACCGAGGATGGAGACCAGAGGGGATATCGGAGATGATGTTGTAACTTGAGGGAACTTCCGGCAAGAATGAAACCGGAAGAGATGATACGGACGAAGCCGGAAGTTGTTTTCAAGTTATAATGAAAACTAAACTACTAAAGATATCCAATAAAACTGGACTATGAGAATAACAATGGAGCAGATTGGATCCCGGAACAGTGACTCATGGGAACATAAATGAAGCCTGTGACTTTACCATATAAGGAAAACGCCACAGCTAATGAGCTGGCCAATGAAATGCTTGTAAGGGTAATAAAAGGAATGATGGGTATTCTATATGTTATATTACTTTGATTTTTATAATTTATATATGTTATCGCCCTTGAAAAAGTCTATTTATAGACGAAACGCATTGGGCTTTGTGTATGTTATTTTATTTATATTTATTTTGGAATAAAAGTTTTTATCCTATACCCATCTTCTTGCTAATTTTGGCGATTCCAGTACCCGTGGTCCTCTTGAATAGACCAACGGGGATCCATTTCAAACGCTGAGGTCTTCCAATGTGTTCAGTGTGTATGTTTGTGTGTGTGTGATATACAGTCAGGTCCAGAAATATTGGGACAGCGATACAATTGTAACATCTTTGGCTCTATACACCACCACTACGATGTTGTTGGAATGAAACAAACACAATGTGCTTTAACTGCAGACTGTCAGCTTTAATTTGATTCACCCATCACGATTTCTACCTATACGGTATAGCAGCACAAGAGCACGTAAACTTTCTTGTTAAGGGTTGAATACCAGGCACCTGTTGGAAAATGTGTATTTGCAGAACAACAATGTGATTAACCCCTTACTGCCCCAGGATGTGCTATGCCATCCTGGCAGTGAAAGGGCTTTGAAGACGCAGGGCTCAAGCCGTCCCCCTGCAATCAATGACGTGCACAGCACGTCTGCTGCCTGGTGGGCCGAAATAAGTTGCCCCCACGGCAGCTGTTGGCGAGGCATACCTGTACGCCTCACCGGCGTTAAGCCACCCTCGGCAGGTGGCTTAAGGTCTTTTCCTGAACTTTGATTTCACTGTGGAAAAGTGCATGTGATCACAGCTTGGATAACTTGTATTCTGTCTGGTATATTGGAAGGGAAAAATTAAAATGGATGCCTGTAGCCATTTTGTTTTTAAAGACCGTCTTTTCTTTTTCAATTTTTCCCTAGTTTAGGAATGAACCGAGATTTTTTTTAAAAGGTTCATGGCTAGGTGAAGTTTTTTTTTTAGAAATACCAGACATGAAGGAACCTTAAAATGTCTTTGTGTGATATGACACGTCTAACACTTAGTTTGGGCATTATAATTAAATTTATTGGTCTGTCTTAAGTCTTTAAAACAAGAGATTTTGTCTTTGGGTATAAAGAAATGAGAAGTTAAAATCTGCTTAAGGTAAAATATATATTCACGAAATATATTTCTATAATCAAGGTATATTCGATTATATTTACAGTAGAAAATATATGCTCCAATAAAAATTATATACGTATATAATTGGTAAATAGTATAGTTACTGGAGAAGAGATTCTGTGAGTTAACTAGAGAGGAATGTAAAACTTTGAGAGGAGAGGGATATAAATCTAATTTTGATATGTGGAGATTAAAAGTCTAGCGACTGAGAGAGAAAGTCTTTGTCCAAAATGACCTCGTGACACGAGATAAGAGAAATAATATTTAAATGGTGGAATTAATTGAAGTGCAATACTGCCCTCTAGAGGATAGTAAATATTATATTTGATATAATGAGAATATTGCCAGTGACGTCAAATTGACTATAATTGAAGCGGCAATGTTGGTTGCAAGCACTCCGAGACATACACCACAATGCATTCAGACGTCCAGTACAAATGAGGCATTCTGGCATTCACGCAGACCATCGCTAAGTAAGCAGAGAGTCCAGGACATGAGGTCCGAGGCTAACACACATTGCTAGCAGACCATTCCGGGACAATGCACTCAAGACTCTCACCAAATTTCTAACTCACATGCATTGATTATCTAATATAGATAATTGTCACATATTCCAAAAACACAATATTACATAAAGAATATTCCAAGGCAGTAACTCATCAAAATCAGATTGGAGAGGTAATGTATGAGAGCTATTTAAATTAAGGAATTAATGTAATTATATATATTTGTAGATTTCTTGCAACAGACTGAGATTTCTCAGATTCTTGGTAGCTCCAAAATCTAAATATTTCTATTCTGCAGATAGAGATATGAAGAAGTGGACAAAAGGATTTTTCCTAAAAGAAACTGTTGTGAGAATGATATACCAATGTATATGTTGAATTTGGAAATTACTGTCATTGAAATTAGACATGTGCACAGCACAAAATTTCGTTTTGAACTAATGGACTAGTCCTAAAATGCAATTTATATAGTTGCTAAAGAAATTCGTTTTCAGTTCTTTAATTTGAAAACTAATTTCATTCATCCGAAAACCAGTGGATACAATTACTATTGTAGTGGCTCCTCAGAGGGTTGAGATCGCTGCTTGTTACAGTATCGCTCACTCTCAGCACAATGTGTCACGCAAAGCTGTTACAGTAACTGACTGCTGCTCATCACAGCTAACAGGAGATACATAGCTAGTTTTTATGTGCTGATGGATTGTGGTTTATAAATCTTTGTTTATGATAGGAGATTTGAAACTTTTTTGTATACGTAATAAATATATATGTGTTTTTATCCGATTATTGATTAGTGTATTCTTCAAAGCAAAACACAGACAATTAAAAGAATTTAGGAGAATTTCTAGGAAATATAAACGATATTTGTGTCTCGTATAAGTTTCTTATGAAATAAATAATACCTGCCATATTGGAGGCTTGGATGTGAAGTCCAATATATGACGTGTTGTAGTCACGTGCAGAGATTATATCCGACAATTCGTTTAATTTGTTTACCAAAAATGTAAATATTCCATGAATATACAGCCTCGCGCTGCATAAATATTAATTATTGTATCTTAGATTTTCCTCCTATAGCATTTCATTGAAGTAAATCCAATTTAAATCAAATAAAATTGATTTTTTTAAATATAAATCTAATTTATTTATTGGTTTAAATCATCGATTTTAATCCACCCTGGGTTGTACACATGTCTATGGACCCCACGGGCAGATTTTGATGATTTGCCTGTGTTCTTTTGTACACCAGGGACTGTATTACATGGATACATTTTTTTCCCCTCCGTCTCCCTCTACTCCCGGTGGCAAGAAGAGGTGGATTGAGCCACCATTCTTGCTGCGGGATGGGAGCCGAGTATGTGGGTTTTTTTTTGCAGGGGGATTGTATTCAGCTGGTAGTGATTCCGCAGAAGCCATATCACTGCGCAGCAGCTCCAAGCCGTGAGTAACTATTCAGTAACCGCAGCAGGACGGTATTTAGCGTTAGGACTTTGTAATCCGAACGCTAATTAACTCTTTGCGCTCCCCATGTTAAGCACAGGGAGCGCAAAGTACTGTAACCTCGCGCTGACCAGTGCAAGCTCCGAATCACTAATGGGTTTTTTCAACCTGTTAACGATCAGATTGTAATATTGTCGCCCGCATTAGGGCAACCAAGGCTAACGTTAACCCTCACACAGCTGAACACTAACGCTAGCGTTATCAATGTAATATGGCCCTAGGTGTTTGGATCTACTTCCACTCGGATACACGCCGTTTTTAGAAGAATAGCAAAGTACCTTTTTTTTAAATTATTATTATTATTTTTTTTTGTCCCCCCCCCCCCCCTGGTTTGGCTGCATTCACCGGTGCTCTCCTTGGTGCTGAAACCCCATTTCAGTACCCGGGAGAGGTTTTTTTTATGTTTTCTTTGTTTGGCAGGCTGTCCATCGGCCGATCTTGTCAACCACAGATGCTTCCAGTGCCCGACCCTGGTTGTGCGACGGGTCTTCCAGCTACGGATAATGCCAAGTCGGTTGTCTGACTACAGTCCATGTACCTGCTCTGTGCCGTCTGTTATCCCAGTGTACCTGCTGCAAGCCCAGTGTACCCACTCTGTGCTGTCTGTGATCCCAGTGCATCTGCTGTGTGCAGCCCAGAGGAATCGGGTTTATTCAGTCCACGGGTTCTGGTCCGGCTCCATGCAGAGAGAGCTCAGTAATACACTGCAAATTCACACTGACTTGAATATCCCGCGCTCTGCTTCGTCTGGCACTAGTACCATGTGACGCTTCCTGTCACATGACCACCGTGACATCACAGGTCCTTCTAGGAGGATGCAAATTATCCACTACCGCAGACTCCGGTGTAAAGCTGTATTGTGTCCGGTGTTTAGCTCTCAGCGGTTCTGCATGGCTCTGCTTGTCTATTATTTAACATTGTATTCAATACTGTGAGTTTTATTGCTGTGAATTCAATGATATGGTGTGATCGCAGGGTTGGGGTCTGATCTCTGTCCTTCTTACAGCCTGACCGGGGTTTATTTTAAGCCGGAGCGCTCATTGTCTCCACACAGACCAGAGGCTGGTGGTTGGATAAAGGAAGTCACTGCGTGACGCCGGATATTAGCCAAGATGAAGGAGGAGGTGATGGAGAGGTCCCCGGGTCACCTGTCAGAGACGGAGGAGCGGCTGAACGGACAGGTAAGGCAGACATAGACCCAGACATTGCAATGTCTCTTATCTCCTCCCTTCTTCCTCCAGTGATGGGGGAGGGGAAGCTTGAATGAGTTACACGGGGGGGGGAGACGCCAGATTCCCAGGGAAAGCAGGAAATCTTCCTCATGGTATATGTGAGTTTGTGCTGATAAATAATGGCGTGACATTAATGAGGTCATTTGCTGTTTAGGCTGAATGTGAGTTTGAGGACGTGGCCGTTTACTTCTCCCAGGAGGAGTGGGACTGTTTAATGGAAGAAGAGAAGGAGCTTTACAGGGATGTGATGATGGAGAATTACCTGACCCTATGCTCTCTGGGTAAGAAAGTCTCCCCCTCCTTCACAGGCAGCTTCATACAAAACATCTTCTATTGCTGTTGGATCATAAGATCTTTCTGGACATTTTCTCTTCACACAGGACGGATCAATGGGATTCCTGCACTTATATCCGCCATGGAGAAAGGGGAGGAGCCGTGTGTCAGGAGGCGCCAGGAGATGGAGAGAGGGGAGGAGCCGTGTGTCAGGAGGCGCCAGGAGATGGAGAGAGGGGAGGAGCCGTGTGTCAGGGGGCGCCGGGAGATGGAGAGAGGGGAGGAGCCGTGTGTTAGGGGGCGCCGCGGATATGAGGATATGGAGGATCATGGGAATACCGGCTCAGGTTAGTATCACAGACAGGCTCTCAGGAAAGTAAAACATTTTCTCCCGGTTTGTTCAGTTTAATTTTATGCGACAATAAGCTGCGATTGCTTCTAGTAGAAATGCTGAAATAATTGGGGTAAAATACCATTTATGAGGCTTTGTGAGACGTATCTGCTCCTCACCTTTCACTCACCAGTTTCCTCATCATTGAATATATGTGTCCCCTGGCCGTGTCGTGGTATGTATCGTGATGGCTCTCCCGTTGTGTGGGGCTTGGGTCCTTCTTGTGTTTCCCTATAGACATGTCGAGGCCATTGGTTCCTGCATGGAAAGCTCAGCTGGATTTCCCCTATATAAATGGGGCAGACATGGGGTCCTCTGTGTCTGTTTGAGGATCTATAGTTAGTGGTTTTACTGATTCACTAAACCCTGTACAATAAACACACATATTGCTCACATTGGAAATTAATTTACCTCCCTGGCGATCGACCCACCACTACAAAATCCTGGGCCATTGACACGATTAAAACGTGCAGGGCATAAATTAAATTACCTGTCCTGCAGCTGGACGTTCTTCTCTATTCCTGCTCTGGGCCAGGAAGGATACATTGAGATTTCTCTCATTTTCAAGTATGTCCTGGGTAATAATGAGGTGTGTACAAATCTATTTATTTTCAATTTCATTTTAGACTCTCTGCACAGAAATGATCCCAGAGGACGAGAAATGGCCAGGAACCTACTAATCAAAACTAAGGAGGAATCAATAAAATTAAAGGACTTCATAGAGCAAACACCTTCCTTGGACACAAGTGTATCTATACATGAGAGAAAGCGAGCTAAAGGAAAGCCACACTCCTGTGCTACATGTTGGAAAAGCTTCACGGTTAAAGCAGATCTGGATCGGCATGAGAGAATTCACACAGGAGAGAAACCTTTCTCATGTTCTGATTGTAGGAAACGTTTTACTCAGAAATCAAACCTTCTTAGCCACCAGAGAACTCACGCAGCAAAGTCTTTTTCATGTTCTGAATGTGGGAAATATTTTACGCATGCCTCAACTTTTAGCGAACATAAGAAAATTCACACAGGCGAGAAACCCTTTTCATGTTCTGAATGTGGGAAATGTTTTTTACGTAAATCACACCTTAATGTTCATGAGAGAATTCACACAGGAGATAAGCCCTATTCATGTTCTGAATGTGGGAAATGTTTTACGCATGCCTCAGCTCTTGGCAATCATAAGACAATTCACACAGGTGAGAAACCCTTTTCATGTTCTGAATGTGGGAAATGTTTTTTATGTAAATCACAGCTTGTTGTCCATGAGAGAACTCACACCGGAGAGAAGCCCTATTCATGTTCTGAATGTGAGAAATGTTTTATCCAGCTCCCAAGTCTTGCTAAACATCAGAGAACTCACACAGGAGTGAAGCCTTACATATGTTCAGAATGTAGGGAATGCTTTGCCTATAGCTCAGCCCTTGTTAAACATCAGATAACCCACACAGGAGAGAGTCCTTATAGATGTTCTGAATGTGGGAAATATTTCGGCAGTGCCTCTGTTCTTAGTTTACACAAGAGAACTCACACAGGAGTGAAGCCTTACTCATGTTCTGAATGTGGAAAATGTTTTTTACATCAATCATCCCTTTTATACCACAAGAGAACGCACACTGGAACAAAGCCTTTCTCTTGTTCAGAATGTGGGAAATGCTTTGTCCATAGCTCAACCCTTGTTAAACATCAGATAACCCACACAGGAACGAGTCCTTATAGATGTTCTGAATGTGAGAATTATTTTGGTAGTAGCTCTGCTCTTATTAAACACCTTATAACTCACACAAGAGAGAAGCTTTACTCATGTACTGAATGCGGGAAATATTTTATTCACAAATCAAGCCTTTTCACTCACGAGAGAACTCACACAGGAGAGAAGCCTTTCTTGTGTTCTGAATGTGGGAAATGTTTTACTCAGAAATCACACCTTCTCGGACACGAGAGAACTCACACAGGAGAGAAGCCCTATTCATGTTCTGAATGTGGGAAATGTTTTACTCAGAAATCACACCTTCTCGGACACGAGAGAACTCACACAGGAGAGAAGCCCTATTCATGTTCTGAATGTGGGAAATGTTTTAGTTCTAATTCAGCTCTTGTTATTCACCAGGGAACTCACGCAGTAGAGGAACCTTAAGCATGTCGTTGTAAGCACAGAGACTTCATACTGGAGAGCGGCCTTTCCACAGTCTTAATGTGGTTAAAGGGACAGTATCACTAAGATAAGCTGTAACTCGATTACTTGTGCATTACAAACAAAAACACACCATTAAACGCATTATAAACACTTTATAAAACACATACATGTTATAAACACATGCTGCTGTTTTTTTTCTTTGTTTGAAGTAATTTCATGTAAAAATGAAAAATAAAGTTAGGTTTTTATCGCCGATTTCCATTTTGTGTTTTTTACCCATGATTCAACATTTACCAAAATCTTAAGGCAAGTCTCGCTTACAGCTAAGAGCCAATGAGGCGGGGAGGGAATGTTTAGACAAGGCTGCAGGGGATCTGTTGTGCTGTCTAGGCTACCCGAGATATGAGCTGGCAGCTGTATGAAATCTGATAGTGGGCTAACAACACCGAATGGTACCTCCGGGGATGTCCTTTGAATACGTCCCACACAATACAATGACGTGAGTCGGTGACTGATCCATTTACTCCATTCTATGACCAAACTGAATGGCACCTTCAGCGCTGTAATACACAGTACAGGTAGCATAAAACATCTCTGTACAACCTGCAAGGAAGAGCCGAGGCGGAGAAAGAAAAACTGAATCCAAAGTAACAGGAGAAAATATGTCTACGTCACTAAACCAGAGAGAAATGAACAATATGGAGGAGAAAGGAGTGAAAGAATAAAGGGGCAGGCGCTTTAGACCCTGTTGTCTTGGTTTTAAATGTTGGGTATCGTATGACGGGGTATTAATCTGTAGAACAGGTGTGAACTTTCATTTAATAAGGTGATAATGGTCCCCATTGGGGTGGTGGGGTGACAGCCCATGATGTGCTCAGGGGTCCACTTGCTCCAGGGGCCCTGTTCTTTGCTGAACCCTGTGCAGCTTGTCTAAGTACCACAGATGGTAGAGTCCCTCCATGCCACCCAGGACTGCTCCACCACGATACCAACAATTCACCCGACGGGCCGAGGCATCAGAGGCTGCTAATAGCATCGATATGGGAGGGAGTAGCATCAGGTAGAAGTGCAGATTGTGTGATCTCGCATCAGGGGACATGTTTTATCCCCTTGCTGGACCCCCAGGATTTAGTCCACTCCCTGGAATATAAGGTGAGCGGGGGGGAGGGGGTAAAATTGGTTATTTTTATTAGATTACTGAAATGGGCAACTGAGGGAAGGGGCCACGAGCCGTGCGTCAGTAAGGGGGCCCAATACCTCTGATGGCAGCCCTGGTCCCCATATCGGGTTCAGACTGGGTGGGTATTGAGGACGGGGCACAGAGCAGAAGTCATTTTCTTAATAAACATACACTAACAGGGTTATTCAGAGAAAGGTGAAAACCAGGAGAATGAACAATCTAGAACAAATAGCCAATTTGGAAAGTGAGATAAATGGGAGAATTTTTCTGGTTTGGCTATTTTGACCTAGAATTTTCACTTCTCCGGTCATTCTCCAGAGTTTCACCTCTCTCTGAATAACCCTGAGTGATAGATGCACAACTTTCTGCTCTGTGAATTTTTTTTTTTTATGGGTGGGCAAAGAAAGTAAAAAAAACAAGTTTCCCCCCCCCCATAGAACGTATCACAGAGCTGCACAGCAATAAAACTCATTCCTCACAGCTCATTTTGACCATTTTGTGCTCTTCGTGTTTAAAAGCGGTTTGCCGTTATGGTTTATTTTTTTTTATTCTTTATTTTTGAAATTTGCACAGACACAATTCACACGATAAGCGATGGCCTTGCAGGGCCTCCATAAGACCTCTATCACGTCGCAGAAGAAATATAAAAGGCGGCGAAAATAATAAAAAAATGCTAAAACAGCCGAGGGGTGTCTCAGGGGTTTTGGGTGTGCCGGGGTTCAAAAAATAACGAGTGGGCGAGAGAGATCGGTCCCCTCAGCCAGTGTCTCTCCAAAAAATGGGGCGAAAGCCATCCTCAGGCCCATGTGGTCTGCAAAAGGCACGTCGGGCGAACAGTTACCAGGTCTCCTCGAATGCCACCCCGGCCGTGTCTCGGGACCAAAGCCGGCACTGCCTCACCACAGCGTATACAGTCTCGAGCAGCGCCGCAGCCGTATGAAGCACTGACCTTGCTCGCGGCGTGGGAAATGAGAAGGTGAGTAATAGCAGTGGTATTGCTCATTTTATACGTGACTATTGGACAATACCATCGCTTTGGAAACAAAAAATAAATAAATCTTTTTTAATTTTCTTCTACTAGATTTGACATGGTCATGTTTGGTATCAATGCAAAGGTCAGAGCGTGGTTTACCATCAGAAGGCGTGGTTTGGATCATTGTCTTCCACGGCTGTTGGTAGGGGTACTTCCTTTGAGCGCTCTGAATGGCTTGGAGCCCCTTTATGATGAGTGGCCAAGTGCCTCTCGTTGCCCCCGGTGGGTTCTACAAGCTCAGAGTGGCTCGATCAGCCGGCCAGACAAAAGGTCCATCAGAGAAGACCCTGGAGAGCAGGATGGAGCAGCCGGGTATGTGTAGTCTCATGTGGGTGACCGCTGTGCTGCTGAGCCAACGACTTGTCCATGGTATGTGCTTCATATCCAATAGCTGCTAGGGCCATGCGTGTGTAGCGCTGGTTTTAAAACACTGGTTGCAGTACCTACATTGTCTGCAAGCAACTGCCGGGTCTGCTAGTTTACCAAATCCGACCGGATGGAAAGGCTGGGCCTCTTAAGAACTGGCACCAGAATCATCTATTACCTTTGAGAGAGGCTGTGAGGATACCAGTTGGGGACGAACTTTCTCTGCCGAACCCGCCGGCTCCACGTCTGACTCCCGTTACTCGGTCTCAGCAGACACGGGTTGTCGAAGAGAGCGAAAGGGACAGTGAGGAGGAAAGCTTTTTTCTGGACTGGGTGTGCTCACCAGAGCCTGAAGAGGTCATTCCAGTTCCTGAACGGTGGGAAAGTAATTTGTACCTAATTTTGGCCACCAGAGGGAGACAAGCGTAATGTAAGACACTGGACATTGGGACTACATTTTCCAGCATGCTTTGCGGGTGGGAACAGGAAGCGGGTGGGAAAAGAGAGACTGACATCTGCAGCCTCGTGGAGAGAACAGGCAGGGCGCGCCGAGGAGTGAGAAGAGCAAGACGCAAGTGACAGAGATAGCGATCGCGACCAGGCCAGAGCCCAGGTGCGGCCTAGCTGAGCTGGAGATCGGTTTCCCCTTTTACTGGTCGAAGACCTAGTGATCCACCGCTAGTAACCCTACACAGATACAGAGTAAGCTGAAGGACCCCGAGTTAGGAGACCGCAGACGATCTAACAGGGAGTGCAGGCGGTGAGCTGGACATCTTGTGGCAGACACAGACAAGCAAGACAGCGGATCCGGTGGCACAGAATCCCAGTCAAGATCGAGTGGAGATACGCCCTGGGTCGAGCAGAGTGCAGAGTATCTGGCGGATGGGTGAGAGGCCTTCCCGGCCACCGTAAAATAATAAAGCACGCTGCAGTTTTGTCAAAACCTACAGGGCCCCAACATGACTAGTCGAAGATACACCTGAAATCATTCACTGGCCAGTTGAATATTGTACCCGGGTACCAATACACGCATACACCTACACTTTCTTGGGACACAACCTGTACGGGACTCACACTCCAACCACGAAGGGGTTAAAATTCCTTTTCCACTACGCGTTTCTCCCATTACGAACTACTGTAAATATATATACGTATACCGTGTTACTCTTTATATGCCAGTTTATTCAGTAAATTATATTGTGACGGGATGGAAGTCCGCCTGCGGTCCTTCTCTATCTGACCCCCCTTTGATGGCGTCCGGCCCGACTACCGAGTGGCACGGCACTCGGCGTCTTGAGCGGCCTGGAGGATGAAATGGCGTTGGTCCGGCGTCTGGAGAGATGGTGCGGTGTTGCCTTGGGGATCCCGTTCCTGGGTTGAGTGGTGATGCAGGAGACCGCTGAGTGTCTCCTGCAATAGTGATTGTAGCTCTGAAATGAAGACACCAGACGCGGCTGTATGCTTTAAAACAGTGAACTGAATTTTATGGGTTTCAACAGGGTCATTTATACAACTTCACACATACAGATTACCAACTCCCCCACCCACACAACCAGCACTGATTGGCTCCTTTCCCAGCCTCCTGTTCCCTATCAGGTCCCTTTCAGCCTTCCCATTGTCCAGGGATTAGCTCTCATGTCCGTTCCGTGACATATATAATTTATAAAATCCACAAAGGTGCTGGAGTATATTTATTCCCTAGTGCGGGGAGACTGACCCGAGGTTTAAATTCAGCGGCTCCTCCGGGAGTGAGCGCTACACGTGCCATCATGATAATGCTACTTTTTACATTGTTTTTGAGTTTTTAAATAGTTCATTTCTGTGGCTTGTTTACATTGTGTAAGTATGAACCAAAAACCCCTTGGTGAGGCATTGATAACTCTGCAATGTCCTGTGTGTGATGTCGTGTGTATTCACTAAACACAAAATCTTTAGCTCCATGCCCATAGAGATCTGAATCCGCCCCTGCACATTTCCATAATTGGAGTGGGCCGGCCTGGATGACGTCCAAGGCTGGTTTTTTTTGTCCAAGTCCAGCCCTGTATGTGTTTGTGTGTTTGTGTTGCAGCTCAGCAGTGGGATGGGGTAATAAAAACCTTTTTATCCTTTCAGAGTTAATATTAGACGCCTCCTTCATTTTTTACCCTGCCCCATGAACTGTCAATCACACAGCGCAGATGTTTAATCTCTCCTGCGAAAGAGAGGAAGCAGAAAACATGGCTCCAGGAGAAGAGCAGGCAGATCAGGAGCTACAAAAACTCATAGAACTCCACAGGAAGCTGTGAAATAAAAAGCTTTACTGGATTATTTAACTACAACAAAACACATCAGAGACCTCTGTCTGGAGCTGTTTAGACTGGTGGCCAGAGGCAGTCTGTAGGATAGTGAACTTCCTTGTGTCTTCACCCACCTTCTGTTTTGGAACCACATCTCCACCAAGGTTCGCATCTTCGCTAGCCAACGTTGGGGCCCAATAGGGAGGATGTCCGTCTGTAACCGGCAAGTGCATTGATAATTCTCCCTTGTGAGGAAGCACTGTCCGTCCCAGACTGGAGCCCGATGTCACCAGGGGTTTTGGTCCTCAAATCCCGCTTCAGTCCATCTGCGCCGAGTCGCCGCCAGTGATCTCTCCGCAGGCTGTCAGGCTCGCAGGCTCCTCTCCGCACGCTGCCTTGCAAGATCACCCTCCAGACAGGAACAAACAGCGATCCACTCCGTGCAGCAGATGACACTCCCAGACTGCATTGGTGTCAAAATGAGCACAGTCTCTCCACACTCCAGCTTGCACAACTCAGAGAACCACCATGACAGGCTGCCCTTCTCCCTCTCCTCACATTGGATTCTCCCCAGCCACACTTCCTGGCGCCAGACATCCACATCCCCCTTCCTGTAGCATTGTGGGAGATGTATTTCACTTGCCCATAGTCTCATAGCATCCTCCTCAGCTGCGCACACAAGTCCCACAAAACTGCGCTCTCTGGCTCCACCTGCAGTTGCAATAGCTTCCATCTTAAATCAAGAACCAAATAAGAAAAACTCAGAATGTGCAGATGTGAACCTGATTGGTCGAACGCAGGTGCAATTAAGCGAGCCGACACACCCTCCCACACACGGATGTGTGCCAAGCGTATGCTATGTGCTGTAACTAGGGCTGCCAGGTCAGTCATGTTTTATAGGACACATAATTCATTCATGCGGATGGGCAGTGCATGAAAAATGCCACCCTGCAGCATGTATAAGCCATTAGCTGCACGTAGGGAATCCCAGATGACTTGCCTTGATTTCCTTCCTGCAGCATATGCAGGGTCGGATTAAGAGGATCGTGGGCCTGGCACTGAGGATTTTGGTGGGCCTTTATATAGATATAAAATGAAACCACAATGGTATTGTCCATTTGTCACGTATAAAATGAGCAATACCACTGCCGTTACTCACCTTCCCTCAGTTACCCATTTCAGTAATCTAATAAAAATAACCCATTTTCCCCCCTCTCTGCTCATTTTATATTCCAGGGAGTGGGCTTAATCCCTGGGGGTCCAGCAAGGGGATAAAACGTGTTCCCTGGTGAGAGACCACTCGATCTGCACCTCTACCTGATGCTACTCGCTCCCATATTGATGCTCTTACCAGCCTCTGATGCCTTGGCCCCCGGGTGAATTGTTGGTATCTTGGTGGAGCAGTCCTGGGTGGCATGGAGGGACTCTACCATCTGTGGTACTTGGACAAGCTGCACAGGGTTCAGCAAGGAACAGGACCCCTGGAGCAATTGGACCCCTGAACACATCATGGGCTATCACCCTCCTGATGGGGGACCAAATCTCGCTTTTTAAAGTTCACACCTGTTCTACAGATTAATACCCTGTCATGTGATACCCAACATTTAAAACCAAGAAGACAGGGTCTAAAGCGCCTGCCCCTTTATTCCTTCACTCCTTTCTCCTCCACATTGTTCATTTCTCTCTGGTTTAGTGACGTAGACACAGTTTCTCCTGTTACTTCTGATTCAGTTTCTTGCGGATTGTTCGGAGGTGTTTTATGCTACCTGTACTGTGTATTACAGCGCTGAAGGTGTCATTCAATGCGCAACAAGTAAACCCAGCAGAGGTCCTCAGTAACTTCTGACGGGTACAAGGACTATCTACAGAGACAAAATGGCGCTGGCAGAAGATGCATCACCAAAAATATTTACTCAATTATATTTGCACCAGTGTATACCCAAAGTGCCTTATACAATCAATATATATACTGTATATATATTTTGGTAGGAGATGTTAGATGTTTAGTAGATTTTTTCCCTCTGTTTTATGCTGGAATAGAGTAAATCGAAGGGAAATTGTTCTTCTTAACTTTGGCAAGATACTCCAAGGCCGTAACTCAAGTTTGCTTGTTAGCATTATCTAGAAGCCTGTTCAGTAGTAAGGTGTAACAGTAACTTGCACTGAAAGCGGGAATCCAATTAAAAACCATGAGAAAGTGAATTGTTTTGGATTAAATTAGATAACATGACATCACATGAAGCCAATTAGGGGGGGGGGGCAGGTGTATCTACAAAAAATTTTGTTATAACACACTGCCCTGAAGCGGAAAGTGGGAGATTCTTAAAATCAGAATATAATGTTTATTTTAATTTTACAAAGAATTTGTGATTGAAAGAAGCGGAAAAGGGGGTGTGGAAGGAGACGACATACCGCGCCAGCAAGGGAGTCTGGGACACTTCTACAAACACTCCACGAATCTGGGGATACTCTCTAAAGATGCTATAACACTCCACACTTCTGGGGACACTACTCTCTAACGAGGGAGACCCTCACGCTCACTCTCAAATCTTAATTGAGTAATACCGTCACTGGATACTCACTCAAAGCACTAATTCTCTTGGATATTCCCAGATGCTCAGAGACAGACTATGTTAGATTTTAATTTCCTGTATAAAATATAATAAATATTTTGTCTTGAAAAGGGCTGTGAAATTCCCCCCCTCCATTTTGTTAGTGTCAATTCTGCATAGACAGTTGTTCCTTCTATAGGATATGGGCTGTGGCCAATTTCCTGTTATGTCAATGCAGAAAAAGTGCGCAAAATCTGGAAGACAGAAAAAAGATTTTTTGTAAACCATAAGGTAATAACAATAAGTGCCTATGCCTCAGTTGGTTAAACTCTGACGTAGAAATGTATTTGCTCTGATTGGCTGTTATATCTCACTTCTTTGTGGAGTGGACAGGAATCTCTTTTCTATAACGAACGTTTCTTTTGGATGTTGAAATAATAAACGGCTCTGACTGACCATGAGATAGTCAGACCTGAAACGGCCATATCCCGGTGTGGTTGGTTTTATTGTCTCCTCTGATCAGAGCGAAGCGCAGTGTTTTACTTCATCATTGTTGATATATGAGCAAGAAATTACAGACTTTTTGGGATTCCATTTATGGTAATTATAATAGGGAAAATAGTTTTTTTTGCTTAAAATTATTATTTAACAGACTACATATCCCACTATCCATACTCAGAAACAGCGACAGATCTCCATAGAGATCAAACAGCGATGCAGTAAACACCTGTGAGGATTATAATCGGAAGCTGACTGCACTATTCTGCTGCCGAATCAGAGGTAAGAATGATGAGGATTGTCAACTTTCTCAGTTTAAAATCAATCAAAGAGTTTATCTGTCTTTACCCAAACTCGTATTCAATAAATCACTGATTATGATAAATTATAGAGACTAAGGCATCGCCGTTTGCTGCTGCCGACCGAGCAAATAATCACATGTAAATTCTCTCTTATTCTAATTATTTCAGCGGGATAGATATCATGATGTGCATCGGCGATATCTAAAATGTGTGAGCTCTGATTTATGATACAGTGCAAACATATATTCAAATACTCGTTATCTGTTTAAATATATATATATATATATACGTTGCTGTAAATAATATTTTATTCATAATTTACTGGCTAATGATTTAGATATTCAAGATTGATAGAATTGATTTATACATCTGGGTTTTACGTATTATACAAGGAATGGAAATTATGTCCATTCTGGATCTTCTGGAATAATTGGTTACTTGATTGAGAGATTAATGTGGTCCTGCATTGATTCCAATCACGTCTGCTACATATTATGTATTGCTGATAAGGGTTGTATCTCACTTCTTCTAACTATCCATATAAATTGTGTCGGGTATATTAGAGATTTAAAATGGATGCTTGTAGCCATTTTGTTTTAAAGACAGTTTTTCTTTCAAAATATTCTCTAGGTTTAGAAATGAACGAGGTTTTTTTTTTAACAAAGTTCATTCCTGGGTGAAGTCTATCCAGACATGAAGGAACCTAGAATGAATGAATGTGAGATAATTTAAGACGTGTCATAAGTAAATTTATTGGTCTATTTTAAGTTTTTAAAACAAAAGAGATTTTGTCTTTTGGGTATAGGAATAAGAGAAAATATTTTGTAATGTAGAATTATATTCAGAAAAATATAATTTGTATAATCAAGGTATTATTTATTATAATTACAGGTATGAAAATATATCTCCAAAATATTGTAGAAAGTATATAATTGGTAAATAATAAAATTACTAAGAATAATTCTGTGAGTTAACCAGGAAAGAATTTTAGCTGATCTAAGCAACCAAAAAGGGAGGAAGAACTATAATCAGATGACAGAGAACAGTCTAGTTAAAAAGACAAGGCTCTTTGTTAAGTTAGTCTGCATTTTTTTTTTTTATAATTCTTTATTTTGAAAAAGTTTTAAAACACAAAAAGACAGGTAAACAGCCACCTGTGACATCGCCTCGCAGGGCAGAGAGGGCAAGCCTAATAAAACATGGTTTGGCTCAACTCATAAAATCAAGGTGAAAATAAAAAAGCATACTGGTTGAGATCGGATGAAATGTAGTAAATCAGCCCTTATGCCCAGCGCTTGGCATGCCACGTAGCCGACAGGACAGACTAACAATAAGCCACGTACGACAGGAGAGGGAAAAGAGAAGGAAAGATAAGGACAGAGAAAAAAGGAAAAAGAAAGAAAGAAAGAAAGGAAGAACCTCCCGCATCTAGCTCCCTTTAGGTGTTAATCTGGCTTTAATTAGTTTCTTCCCAACGACTCCAGGTTTTATAAAACGAGGGAAGAGAGTTGTGAATCACCGCAGACAGTTTATCCATGTGATGCGCCTCGGCTATATAAGCCCGGGCCACCTCAACGGAAGGCACCTCCCCAGCTCGCCAGTGTTTAGCGAGAGCTCTCCTAGCTCCCAACACTATCCTGTGGAAAAGTTTGCAATCCGGCCCCTGAAGGGATGCCGGTGACCTATGGAGCAGGAAGGCCCAAGGATCAAGAGGGACAGGTTGTTGAAATACCTCCTCTAATAAATCACCAATCCGGTCCCAGAAAGATCGCACCTTCGGGCACAGCCACCACATGTGAAACAGGGTACCTCGAGCCCCACAGCCCTTCCAAACACATCAGGGGTACCCGGCTGCAGATGCGAGAGCAAGACCGGGGTGGCATAACATCGGTACAACGTTTTATATGCCTGTTTCTTTCAGCGTAACACATATAGACACTTTTGCAATATTTTCCCACATATCTTGCCACTCCTCCCCCTCCAACTCCTCCCCGATATCCGCCTCCCAGCGGGCAATGAATCCAGGGGTCAGCCAGGAGACATCCTCGCATGAAAAATGACTATATAAGGTGGAAATCAGAGCTTTTGGAGCCCTTCCGGAGTCACACATGGATTCAAAAAACGTTAATTTTTGACTAGCTGCTCGTGAAATGTTATGTTGAGATAAAAAAGTCTCGTATCTGTAGGAATCTGAAGTGGTCGAAGGTCCGGAGGTCACCCTTCGATTGTAGGTCCGAGAAGGAGAACCAGTCACCTCCTGGAGATCTGAAATGCTTAATCCTCTGCAGGTCGATATTTTCGAAAGCTGTAAAGGCGGAGGGGGACAGTCCCGGAACAAAAGCTCTGTTGCGTAAATATGGCATTAAAGGCGAGTAGCAAGAGCAGAGGTGAAATTTGTCCCGGACGGAGTCCCAAACCTCAGTGAGGTTAGAGTCGCTGTACAGGTGGACCGCAATAGCGGGCGGAACTCTTTGGGTAGCCAAAAATAAAATTGCGGGAGGTCTGGTGCAAATAGATCCGATTCCAAATCGGCCCACCGTTGGGAGTGTTGGGGCAGATGAAACATTACAAACTGAGCAATCTGAGCCGCTTGGAAATATTTATACAAGTGCGGAAGGCCCGGCCCCCTCGTTTTTTAGGGCGGTATAAGACATATTTAGAAACCCTTCTCCTGCCCCCCGCCCACACAAAACCCTCAATTTGGGACTGCAGCTGTCGAAGAGATCGGGGGCACACCCAGATCGGCAGGGCTTGAAATAGATATAATAATCTCGGAAGCAGGTTCATTTTTATGCAATTAATCCTGCCGATCCAGGAGACCCCCTCCCTCCCCACCGCTCCAGGTCCTCGCCCAGAAGTTTAAACATTGCCTCATAGTTTAGGGAGTGCAATCCATTCACATCAGGTGTAAGCCACACTCCCAGGTATTTCAAAGAGGATCGAGTAAAACGGAAGCCCGAAGAACTCTCAATCTCCTGACAGATCGAGGCCGACAGGGAAAAGGGCATAGCAACCGACTTTTCAAGGTTAACCTTATAACCCGAGACTGCTGAAAAGTCGCGCAGGAGGGAGAGCAGGGGAGGAATGGAGGCGGAGGGATGGCTAAGAGTGAGCAAGACATCATCGGCGTACGCCGATACCTTGTATTCCTCCCCACCCACAGTTACTCCCGTAATATGGGGGGAGTGGCGGATAGCCGATAAGAGGGGTTCGAGAGATAGGGCAAAGAGGAGGGGGGACAGAGGGCATCCCTGTCGCGTCCCATTTCCTACAGAGAAGCTCGTGGGAACAGTGCCTGGTGTAATGACAGCTGAGGTAGGGGAATCATACAGAGATCGGAGGGTCGAGATAAAGGACATCGGGAAGCCCCACGTGGTCAAAAGTCGAAATAAAAAGGGCCATTCCAGTCGATCGAATGCCTTCTCTGCATCTAAAGAGATGAGCAGAGAGGGCAGTTGGGTGTCAGTCATTCGCTCCATCAGCACCACAGCCCGTCTGGTATTAGCAAATGCATGCCTGCCCGGGATGAACCCCACCTGATCCGGATGAATGATGGAAGCTAAAAAGGCGTTCAGTCTATTTGCTAGTATTTTTGTGAATATTTTATAATCAACATTCAAAAGGGAAATGGGCCTGTTATTTTGCGGGTAAGACGGGTCCTTTCCTTCCTTTGGAATTAAAATTATGTCAGAGCGGAGAAAATCTGCTGGGGCCGGGGCACCCTCCCACAGAGACAGATAAAATTTGTGTAAGTGTGGAGACAAAGTTTGGGTAAAGGTTTTATAGTAAAAGGCAGAGAACCCATCCGGGCCAGGAGCCTTGTGAGGTTTGAATGCCTTAATAACCTCAGCTATCTCTTCCTCAGATGGGGGGTGTCTAAGCGCCTGTCTCTGTGCGGGGGATAGCCGGGGGAGAGGAGCACTCGACAGGAAACGGTCAATCGCTTGGCCCAATGGGATAGAGTCGGAAACGTGGGTCGGGGAGTGGTTGTATAATGTCTGAAAATATGAGGTAAACAATTTATTAACTGTAGCTGGGGATGTGTGCAGGACTCCCTCCCCATCTCTGGCTCCCGTGATATGTTTGGACCTAGTTTGGTTGCGGAGTTTGGACGCTAAAAGGGTGTGAGATTTGTTGGCAAATTCAAAATAGGTTCTCTTGGACCAAGCCAATGAGCGGGCCGCGTCCTCCCCGAGTAATTGACGTATGGCGGTCCTGATCGTTTTAATCTGGGCGGTCAAGGCGTCTGAGGGTGAAAGTTTATTCAGGGTTTCCCATTTAGACAGGTCTTTGGTCAAAGAAACCAGGGAAGCAAGTTTTTGTTTTTTGAGTCTGCTACCTAATTGTATGAGATGGCCCCGGATCACCGTTTTATGGGCCAGCCACAGGGTGGTGGGGGAAAGGGTGGGTGAGTCATTTTCCAGAAAGTAGTCTCTAAGTTGTTGCTGCAGTTCTAAGATGTGTTCGGGTTTATGTAGTAAAGAGGAATTCAGACGCCACGACCACGCCGGCGTGTAAGACGGTAAGGATAACGTCATGAAGATCGGAGCGTGGTCCGACCACGTAATATCGCCGATGCTTGAGGTCGGAATTAGAGGCATCGTCGACAGGGACACCAGGAAAAGGTCTATACGGGAGTAAGAGTGATGGGGGTTGGAAAAAAAGGTGAAGTCCCTATCACCCGGGTGATGGAGACGCCATGCATCCACCAGGGAGTGGTCAAGCATAAAGGACTCCAGGGAAGCATCCTGGGGGTATCCCGAAGGCGTCCCCGAGGAGTCCCCCGATGCCCTTCTGTCCAGAGATGGTTGAGGGACTGCATTAAAGTCTCCGCCAAAAATAACCCGACCGTCAGCTTTAGTTGTCAGCAAAGAAGATATTTCTGTCCAGAAGTCAGGGTCATAACCATTAGGAGCATAAATGTTAAATAAGGTTAGGGTGGTGGAGGCTATCTGTCCCACTAGCATCAAATAACGTCCAGCTGGGTCTGAAACTTCAAGGTGTATTTTAAAGGGACAGGAGGAGTGAATCAAAGTGGCCACTCCCTTTTTCTTTTGTGGAGATGATGCCATGTAGGTAACCGGGAAGGCCTTGTCTCTTAATGAAAATTGGCGGGAGGAAGCAAAATGGGTCTCCTGAATCATTGCTATATGGCACGCGGATCGTTTAAGCTCCCTTAACAGCAAACGCCTCTTTTGGGGTGTGTTTAATCCCTTAACATTAAGGGACAAAATCTTTAAACCGCTATCCCCCATACAGAGTCAACAGGAGGGAGGTGAAAAGGGAGCAGGGCACCACAGATGTCCCCCCCCATCCCCAACTGAGGGCGAGAGAGGGAAACTGGAATCAAGGGCAAGAGAGGAGGTAGAGAGAGAGAGATGAGGAAAGACAGAATAGAAAAGAAAAAAGCAAAGGAGCGGGTGGCACGCCCAAGAAACAAAGACCCACCAACAACGTAAGACAAAAACACAACATAACACAGAGCGCCTGGACTTATGGAGTGCCAGGCCGACCTTGGAGGGGAGGACACGGAGACCAAAACTCCCTAAACCCCAAACCCCACACCCCCACACCCAGCCAAGGTTGAGAGACACTAGCAATAGCTGGATATGGCATTATAACCGATAGGGGGGAGAACCCCGGGAGGGAGGGTCCCCCAACCCGCCCCGGGTAGAACCGGCAGGGCGGACCCTCCCCCAGGGGGGGCCCCGACCGACAATAGAAACTCAATGAGGCATACCAGAAGCTTTAAATCAAATAACAAGTGAACATCAACGACATCAGTAAATGGCCCTGAGCCAAGGGCAATTAAAACAAAAGAAAAAGAAAAAGCCGGAGAGCAACACGAACACAGACCTCCCGTGGTGGTCAGAGAGCCACCACCCTGGACCACCCTGCAACAACTGGACTCCTCTAATGAGGGAGATTTTGAAGGAGAGAAGAAGAAGGAGGAAGAGGAACGGAAGCAGGTGAGGCCACCGAAACATCCTCAGCCATCCTCGCTCGTCGATGCCAACTCGAGTCCAGCGCTGCTGTAGACGAGGGAAGGAAGAAGCGGGAGCCCGGGCGGCGACCTTCAAATGAGGTGGGCACTCTCACTGCGGCCCAAAAGGCGGCAAGCTCTGAGGAGGGGGTGAGGGCCACCTGCCGGCCCGCCACCGACACTTGTAAGCGAAAGGGAAATCCCCACGTGTATGGGATGTCGTTAGCAGATAAGTGTTCTGTAATGGGGCGCCAAGCCCTGCGTCGTCGGAGGGTTGCGGGATCCAAATCCTGGAACAGCTGTAAGGGTTTATCCTCAAAATCCAATTGAAAGGTGCGTGCGGCATGAAGGATCTGATGTTTCGCCGTGAAGTAATGCATGCGATATCACATCGCGCGTGGAATAAGAGACGAAATATTTGTGGGTCTCTGAGCTCTATGAATCCGATCCATTAGCAGCTGAGCTTCCGGTATATCCGGTGCAAGGCGACGTAATATACCCAGCACCGTCCCATTGAGATCTTTCAGGAGACACAGTTTCTGGGAGACCTCTCAACCTGATATTATTTTATCTTCCTGGAACGATTAGACAGGTCCATCTTGGATTCCAAGAATGAGACTCTTTTAGCTAGGTCCCCGGTGCCCTCCGCTAAGTCGTTATGGGCCTGTGTTATCTCTGCGGCCTGGTCCTCCAGTTCAGCCGTGCGTGCGCCCAGCGAATCAATCTCTCCCCGCAGTTCTGTCCCCAATTTCTCTTCACCCGCGCAGAAGGTCTAGCATGGGACAAGCTTGAAGAGAAAGGTCCATCTTTGATAAAGAGGCGTTCCACGTCTCCCCTCGAGGCCGGAGCCGCTAAGTCCGCTGAGGTGGATAACTCGTCCTCCGGGTACAGCGTTTCACCGTGGCCGCCATCTTGGAAGGCTTCGGCCTGCTTTTTAGCTGGGACGAAATTGCTGGGCTACGGACGGGTCCCGGCGGCCGCGTTTTTTTAGCGGTTTGGAGGCTGGCATGCTGCTGGAGCTATAGGAGGCTTTTTGTGAAAGAAAAATCGGCTCAGGGGTGCTCAAACCAGAGGCTTTGGTGCTAGGTGTGCGGGAGCCCCGGGATCACGCGGCCATCTTGGTTGGGCGCTAGCTCCGCCCCTCTAGTCTGACCTTTTTTGACCCGAGATAAGACTATTAAAAGAAATAGTGGAATTAATGGAATTAATATAAGAAGTGCAATACTGCCCTCTAGAGGATAGTAAAAATAATGATTCATATTATTATTGATTATCCATGACGTCAAATTGGGTATAATAGGCGGCAAAGGTTCTTTTGTAAGTCAGTCAGAGATTCCAACAGACAGAGACTCACATCACCATGATCAGATATTGATTATACATGACATTCTGAAGAGTCGGGAGATTCCAGCGGAGAGGCTCACATCGCCATGCACTCAGACATTCATTATACATGACACTCTGAGGAGTCGGGAAATTGCAGCATTCAGACTCACATCAGACTCACATCACGATGCAGGCAGATCCCAAGACATGAGGCAATCAATATTCTCACCAAATCTCTAACTCACATGCATTGATTATCTAATATTGATAATTTTCACATATTCCAAAACAAAGCATCATATAGAAAATTCCAAGGCAGACTCCTCAACATCCAAATTGGACAGGTAATGTATGAAATAAGGAATTAATGTAAAAATATATTTGTAGAGATTTTTGCAACGCAGACTGAGACTTCTCGGATAAGGTTAAAATCCAAATTCTAAGTAGTTCTATTCTGCAGATAGAAATATGAAGAAGTGGATATAAGGATTTATTCCTAAAGAAATGTTGCAAGATTGATACCAATATATATATATTGAATTTGGAAATTACTGTGATTAAAATTAATGAGCAAGGAATTTATAAACTACAAAATAAAAAAGCAGAAGATTAGAAGTTTAATTCTCGAGATTAGGGGAGGATTCACTAAATAAGTTTTATTACTTATTATTAAATTAGCTCATCTTTTGTTGATCCATGTAGCAGAGATATATATATATCTATAAGAGCTGGCTGGTTAAACATTGTTTGCTGGGAAATGCATGTTGTATTAAGCAGAAATGTTTATTAACCATTTGTGTATTAGTTACTAACTGATAAGGTAAATGATATTAATCATATATGCAGTTACTAACGCGGAGATACATATATTGTGAAGCTAGTTTTTATATGCTGATGGATTGTGGTTTTATAAAATTGTTGTTTATGATATGAGATTTGAAATTCTTTTGTATACGTAATAAATATATATATATTTTTGTCCGATTATTGATTATTGTATTTTTTAAAGCAAAACACAGACAATTAAAAGAATTCAGGATAATTTCTAAGAGATATAGACGATTGATATTTGTGTCTCGTATAAGTTTCTTATGAAATAATAGTCCCTGATATATTGGAGACAACTGCCGAGGTAGGTCCAGTAAGTCCAATATAGACATATTGGAGGCTTGGCTGATAAATCCAATATATATAAACGTGTTGTATTCACGTGCAGAGATTATATCCGACAGTTGCCTAGAGATCTGTGACTCCAACCTGTTTATCGACAGGGTGGAGTAAAGGTAACATCACTGCTCTGCATGAAGAGAGCTTGTGGAGTCATGGGTTCGATTCTGGCACCTCTCCAGTAAGTGTCCTTGGGCGAGACACCTAACGGTACATACTCGCCACCCAGGACATACTTGAAAACGTGAGAAATCTCAATGAATCCTTCCTGGTAAAATCCTTTCTCAAAAAAGAATAAAATATATATGGAGGTAGCGTGCTGAAATTAGGGTCTCTCCAACCAAAACCCATGACACTTCATGAAAATATTTTCCTCTATATGTATCACCGGGTGCATCCATTGTGTGAGATTTTGTGCTGTAAACTGCCCTCCCCCCCCTGTAACTTTCCATCACTTGCTCCTCATTGTGTGGTTTTGGCCATAGAATTGAGGGAATGGGTCAGTCACCAACTCACATCGTTGTATTGTGTGGGATGTATTTAAAGGACATCACCAGGGGTACCATTGAGTGTTGTTAGCCCACTATCAGATCTCATTCGGCTGTCAGCTCTTATCTTGGCTATGCAAAGAAAAAAACACACACTGAATCACTTAATTTAGGATCTTCCCTCTGCGGGCTCCCGGTAACCCGTAAGTAGTATACAATAAGAAGGAGGTAGAGGGTAATCCTCAAACAGCCCTCCCTTATTCATCACAATCACACGAGGCTGACGTGATTGTGATGAATAAGGGAGGGCTGTTTGAGGTTTAATTGACCAATTATGTTAATGAATGTGATTATAAAATGGCGATGTTCAGAATTGATTTCTATACACTTTTATTTTTTAACCATGTACTTATGACTGCTCATATTGCTCCTGATGAAGTCTTTTTGACGAAACGCGTCGAGCATGAGCAGTCTTATCTTTATTTTTATTAATAAAATCCTTATCTCGGGTAGCCTAGACAGCACAACAGATCCCATGCAGCCTTTTCTAAATATTCCCTCCCCCACCCCATTGCCTCTTCACTGCGGCTTTATTCTATATCACAACTGTAAAGCAAGACCTGCCATAAGATTTTGGTAAATGTTGCATCTTGGGAAAAATCCACAAAATGGAAACCGGATAAAAACCTAACTTTATTTTTCCTTTTTACATGCGATTACATCACAGAAAAAAAACATTACAATGTGTTTATAAATAATGGGATAACGTGTGTTTTATAAAGTGTTTACGTGTGCATTATAAATGATAACACATTATAATCTCATTACAGTTTAGGTTAGTGGTACTGTCATTTTAAACCACGTTCAGACTGTAGAAAGGCCACACTCCAGTGTGAATTCTCTGCTTACATCGGCATGCTTAAGGTTCCTCTACTGCGTGAGTGGCAGTGCCCTGATGTTTTAGTTATACTTCAGCACTTGTTATCCATTTCCGAAATAGGCCTCTCGGTGTGAGTTCTCTCATGTCTGAGAAAGCTTGAATTTCGAGTAAAACATTTCCTACATACAGAACATGAGAAAGGCATCTCTCCTGTGTGAGTTCTCTCATGGCTGAGAAGGCTTGATTTGTAAATAAAAGATTTCCCACATTCAGAACATGAAAAAAGCTTCTCTCCTGTGTGAGTTCTCTCGTGGCTGAGAAGGTTTGATCTCCGAGTAAAACACTTCCCACATTCAGAACATCTATAAGGACTCTCTCCTGTGTGGGTTATCTGATGTTTAACAAAGGTTGAGCGACTGGCAAAACATTCTCCACATTCTGAACAAGAGAAAGGCTTCTCTCCTGTGTGAATTCTCTTGTGGTATTCAAAGTAACATTTATGTAAGAAACATTTCCCACATTCAGAACATGAGTAATGCCTCTCTCCTGTGTGAGTTCTCTGGTGTTTAATAAGAGCTGAGCCACTGCCAAAATATTTTCCACATTCAGAACATCTATAAGGACTCTCTCCTGTGTGGGTTATCTGATGTATGACAAGGGATGAGCTATAGGCAAAGCATTCCCCACATTCAGAACATGAGTAAGGCTTTTCTCCTGTGTGAGTTCTCTGATGTTTAGCAAGACTTGAGTGCTGGATAAAACATTTACCACACTCAGAACATGAATAGGGCTTCTCTCCTGTGTGACTTCTCTCATGGACACCAAGCTGTGATTTATATAAAAAACATTTTTCACATTCAGAACATGAAAAGAGTTTCTCACCCGTGTGAATTTTCTTATGTTTGCCAAGAGCTGGGGCATGCGCAAAACATTTCCCACATTCAGAACATGAAAAGGGTTTCTTGCCTGTGTGAGTTCTCTCGTGGCTAACAAGGTGTGATTTCTGAGTAAAACATTTCCCACATTCAGAACAAAATATTGAATTCTCTGCTGTGTGAGTTCTCTGATGCCTATTCAGATGTGCTTTACTGGTGAAGCTTTCCCCATATGTAGCACAGGAGTGTGTCTTTCCTTTAGCTCGCTTTCTCTCATGTATAGATACACTCATGTCCATGGAAGGTGTTTGCTCTATGAAGAAGTCCTTTGATTCTATTGATTCCTCCTTAGTGTTGATTAGTAGCTTCCTGACCATTTGACGTTCTTTGGGATCATTTCTGTGCAGAGAGTCTGAAAATAAATTGAGAATAGATATGTTTGTACACACGCCTCATTAAAAGCACAAACCTGCGTTAACTGCACTTTATTACTGAACATAACACTATTATGTGGCCTGAATGCAAACACTGGGGCACCTTAAATAAAGGTCCAGGACACCTACAGGGCAGTGCGGCTCTTATTGCTGCCGCTGGAAACCGATCAGACAGCAAATCTACCAAATAACAAGATTGTGATCAGTCAGACGCCAGGTCACAGAGCACGAGCAGCACCAGCCTCATTCTACAGCAACAAACACCAGAAACACTGACTGCGGGCGACCACTAGGCGACCAGGGCCAAACTGAGTGGGGAGCCCAGCCCAGAGCAGGAATGGAGAAGAACATCCAGCTGCAGGACAGGTCATTTAATTTGTGCCCTGCACGGTTTAAGCTTGTCAATAGTATTAATCTTGGCTGCGCTTCCAAAACGCTCAATAAAATAACGCGCCCAACATTCCCAAACGTGAAACACGAACAAGAAAAAAGTGAAACGCACACGTGAATTTAAACAAGATATACATACGTATTTCCCCAAGTCCAGAAAGTGGAGCGCACGAGTGAATGAACCCCACACACAGTGACGGCGCACATCGCACTATCGCACAGTTCTGGAAATAGTTGACCGCCATATGGTATGGATAGAGGAGACCTTATATAATAATGGCAGCTATTAATGGCCGCGATCTCGGACCCCAGAAATTCAGTAATGACACCTGCATGTGTAAAGAGACGTGTAATGACACACTCACGTCTTCTCTTATTGGCGTTTTTTGGGCAATTACCCACATGATAAACTTCTGACAACTCTCCTTCAGGAACCTAGAATAGTAAAAGGTGGGGATTTCATAGTGCGGCGCATCTCCGAACAGGGAAAAGTGTGTAAATGTGGAACCACTCGCCCGGGTGGAAGCTGGACCTGGCTCCCGATATTCAGCCTGCTGGTTGTAAAGGTACCTGCGGGAAAGCGTCTCAACCGGTCCCTCAGTGCCAGAATAGATGATGGCCGGGTTAATGTGTGCACAAAACAACTCTTAAGCCAAGTAAATATATCAGATTCATTTATTGGCCCAAACCAAGTGCGTACAACCCCCCCCCCCCCAAAAAACAAAAAACCAATAGGAAATATACATAATAAAAAGGAATATTGTAGGTGACGCGCACTATTTAAACAACATTAGCATCAGGAGAGGGTTTGATCTCCCCTGTTTTACACTGATGAAGCCCCTTTGGACGAAACGCGTTCGGTTTTTATTGCTTTTATAGTTACAATATAACGTTTATTATGAGCGATAGTGCGATGTACGCCGTCACGGTGTGCGGTTTCTTTTCACTTTCTGGACTTAAAGGAAATACATATCTTGTTAAAATCCACGTCCACTTTTTTCTTCTATGTAATCGTTTCGATGGCCCAGGATTTTGTACTAGTGGGTCGATCACCAGGGAGGTAAATTAATTTCCAATGTGAGCAATATGTGTGTTTATTGTACAGTGTTTAGTGAATCAGTAAAACCACTAACTATAGACCCTCAAACAGACACAGAGGACCCCATGTCTGCCCCATTTATAGAGGGGAAATCCAGCTGAGCTTTCCATGCAGGAACCAATGGCCTCGACATGTCTATAGGGAAACACAAGGAGAACCCAAGCTCCAGCGAACGGGAGAGCCATCACGATACATACCATGACACGGCCAGGGGACGCATATATTCAATGATGAGTTAACTGGTGAGTGAAAGGTGAGGAGCAGATACGTCTCACAAAGCCTCATAAATGGTATTTTACCCCAATTATTTCAGCATTTCTACTAGAAGCAATCGCAGCTTATTGTCGCATAAAATTAAACTGAACAAACCGGGAGAAAATGTTTTACTTTCCTGAGAGCCTGTCTGTGATACTAACCTGGACCAGTATTCCCATGATCCTCCATGTCCTCATATCCGCGGCGCCCCCTGACACACGGCTCCTCCCCTCTCTCCATCTCCCGGCGCCCCCTGACACACGGCTCCTTCCCTCTCCATCTCCGGCGCCCCCTGACACACGGCTCCTCCCCTCTCTCCATCCCCAGCGCCCCCTGACACACGGCTCCTCCCCTCTCTCCATCTCCAGCGCCCCCTGACACACGGCTCCTCCCCTCTCTCCATCTCCCGGCGCCCCCTGACACACGGCTCCTCCCCTCTCTCCATCTCCCGGCGCCCCCTGACACACGGCTCCTCCCCTCTCTCCATCTCCCGGCGCCCCCTGACACACGGCTCCTCCCCTCTCTCCATCTCCCGGCGCCCCCTGACACACGGCTCCTCCCCTCTCTCCCGGCGCCCCCTGACACACGGCTCCTCCCCTCTCTCCATGGCGGATATAAGTGCAGGAATCCCATTGATCCGTCCTGTGTGAAGAGAAAATGTCCAGAAAGATCTTATGACCCAACAGCAATAGAAGATGTTTTGTATGAAGCTGCCTGTGAAGGAGGGGAGACTTTCTTACCCAGAGAGCATAGGGTCTGGTAATTCTCCATCATCACATCCCTGTAAAGCTCCTTCTCTTCTTCCTTTAAACAGTCCCACTCCTCCTGGGAGAAGTAAACGGCCACGTCCTCAAACTCACATTCAGCCTAAACAGCAAATGACCTCATTAATGTCACGCCATTATTTATCAGCACAAACTCACATATACCATGAGGAAGATTTCCTGCTTTCCCTGGAAATCTGGCGTCCCCCCCCCCGTGTAACTCATTCAAGCTTCCCCTCCCCCATCACTGGAGGAAGAAGGGAGGAGATAAGAGACATTGTAATGTCTGGGTCAATGTCTGCCTTACCTGTCCGTTCAGCCGCTCCTCCTCTGTCTCTGACATGTGACCCGGGGACCTCTCCATCACCGACATGTGACCCGGGAACCTCTCCATCACCTCCTCCTTCACTGACATGTGACCCGGCAACCTCTCCATCACCTCCTCCTTCACTGACATGTGACCCGGGACCTCTCCATCACCTCCTCCTTCACTGACATGTGACCCGGGAACCTCTCCATCACCTCCTCCTTCACTGACATGTGACCTGGGGACCTCTCCATCACCTCCTCCTCCTTCACTGACATGTGACCCGGCAACCTCTCCATCACCTCCTCCTTCACTGACATGTGACCCAGGACCTCTCCATCACCTCCTCCTTCTCTGACATGTGACCCGGGACCTCTCCATCACCTCCTCCTTCACTGACATGTGACCCGGGAACCTCTCCATCACCTCCTCCTTCACTGACATGTGACCCGGGAACCTCTCCATCACCTCCTCCTTCACTGACATGTGACCCGGAACCTCTCCATCACCTCCTCCTTCACTGACATGTGACCCGGGAACCTCTCCATCACCTCCTCCTTCACTGACATGTGACCCGGGACCTCTCCATCACCTCCTCCTCCTTCACTGACATGTGACCCGGCAACCTCTCCATCACCTCCTCCTTCACTGACATGTGACCCGGGAACCTCTCCATCACCTCCTCCATCACTGACATGTGACCCGGAAACCTCTCCATCACCTCCGCCTTCATCTCCGACATGTGACCCGGGAACCTCTCCATCACCTCCTCCGTCACTGACATGTGACCCAGGAACCTCTCCATCACCTCCTCCGTAACTGACATGTGACCCGAGAACCTCTCCATCACCTCCTCCGTCACTGACATGTGACCCGGGAACCTCTCCATCACCTCCTCCTTCACTGACATGTGACCCGGGAACCTCTCCATCACCTCCTCCTTCACTGACATGTGACCCGGGACCTCTCCATCACCTCCTCCTCCTTCACTGACATGTGACCCGGCAACCTCTCCATCACCTCCTCCTTCACTGACATGTGACCCGGGAACCTCTCCATCACTGACATGTGACCCGGAAACCTCTCCATCACCTCCGCCTTCATCTCCGACATGTGACCCGGAAATCTCTCCATCACCTCCTCCTTCACTGACATGTGACCCAGGAACCTCTCCATCACCTCCTCCTTCATCTCGGAGATTATCTGCTGAAAAAGAACAATAGACCCCTAGAAACGTGTAATAAAACTCACAGTAATGTGCGGTGTGTATGAGCGTATCACAGAATCCACAGCAATAAAACTCACAGTAATGAATAAAATGTTAAACAATAGACAAGCAGAGTCATGTAGAACTGACGAGAGCTAAACCCCAGAGACAATGCAACTTAACATCTGTCTGTACCTCCAGCGCCATCTTTATGGAGTCTGCTGAAACACCGGCCGCACAACTAACATAAAAACATCCAGAAACACTTTATGTGATAAGACACTGACCTGCAGCCGGATCCCCCGAGGTAACAATGGCCACATGTCCCCGAAACGCTTCTCATCCAGCCTGTACTGAACGAGCCCCTCCCTCCTGTCAACGGGCAGAGCTGTAAACACCAGAGACACGCTCCATGTGTGTACATGTGACAGGGAGCCGTGACAGGAATGTGTATAGTCACATGGCAGGAGGTTATATAAAGCAGCAATGTGTCTCCCAGCCCCCACTCCCTGTGTCTGTGTTAATCTCCTCTGTCATGGCGGTGCTGTATGGCTCGTGTCATAGTTTTTGGTGGTCGCCTCTTCTGATGTCATGTCGCGCTGTGTCTGCTCTGACATTGTCTCTCATGGCCCGATTTCTAATATTATTCGTTTATTTTGTTCGCATGTATTTTTCCGCGTGGTTAGGTTTGCCACAGTTTCTTCAAGCCAAAGTCAAACACAAAATATGTCTGCTGCTCCCGGGATACACACGCGTGACACACAGGATGTATGTTCTCTTCATGTTTAATGGTGACATTGAAAGATGTGTGCTTAACTCTGCTATGTGGTTTATATGGCGCTTGTAATGAGTTACTATGAGAATGCAGCGAGAAACGGGGGACTCTTATTGTGTAACACAGGGTCTGTGATCCTGAAGGATTGTGGGAGATTATGGGTGTGGCAATGTGTCCCTGCTTTACCTCATACCAGAGGATTCTGTGGAGAGAGCGGCCATCTTGTCTGTCTCTTCTTTCCTGTTTTTACAGGTAAACCTAAAGCGGGAAATAACTCCCAAAACATTTAAAATGCAGAATAAATCTGTTCTATACGGCTGTATTGACTGTGCAGGAAGTCACATGACAGGAAATAAGGGATTCTTATGGGAATCACTAGGAGGTTACAGGCTTTAATACGTCTAATAATGCAGTATTTATTAATGTTTAGATTAAGTTAATATTCAGATTATAAAGCTCTCATGCAGACGCGGTGCAGTTAGATAAGTTCGTCTAAGAAACACAAAAGTGATTTGTTTTAATATCTCTGTACAGACTATCAGGGTTATTCAGAGAGAGGTGAAAAGCAGGAGAATGCCTGGAGAATGAAAAATTCTAGGTCAAAATAGCCGATTTGGAAAGTGAGATGAAAGGGAGAATTTTGTTTTGACATAGAATTTTTCATTCTCCAGTCATTCTTCTGCTTTTCACCGCTCTCTGAATAACCCTGCATGTGTAAAGGTAAAGGATTGTCTGATGCAGAGTCAGTAATGTACATTTAAACGTATTTTTTATGCAGATAATCTCCTGTGCATTATTACCTTCTATTAGAGAAATTGTTCTATTGAGATAGTATATTTCTAAATTAAACCCCAAGAGGTGCTAACATAGATAATCCGCCATTTTGGTGTTCGCTCAAGGTATGCTACAATTCCATTTTGTGTTTTAAAAGTCTGCAGTCCCTTTGTGCTCACTAGAGTCAACTAAGTTTGCCTGCTCTAACTAACAGTTAAGTGTAGCCTCTAATAAACCTGATTTCTGCTGACTGAAGAATTATCTCTTCTCCCCCCCAGGTCTCTAACTCTAAGCCATAAAAGTTGCTTAATATATCGAGACAGCAGGAATGCGTAAATCCCATAGCTTGCCATATTTGTTTTGGAAGAATGATTCCTTTTTATAACCATATTGACTAGACAGAGAATACAGAGTGGGCTCAAGGGTCGTTTCTTTGAAGTGAACCTTGCTGACTTGCAAAATGATGAATAAAGTCCAATATGTATAATGAAGGTTGATATGCTAAGTGGGAGGGTAACGGGGGAGGGGAATAAGGTGAGCATTTTTACTCGCCATGTATAAATTCTTTGTTTCTCTGTTGGCTCGGGACTTGAGCTTTGATTTGTGAGCGAGACTTGCAGCTCTCGTCCGGTACCGAATAAAACCTTTTTTCCTTTCAAGAATCAAGGCCTCCGTCTGGCATTTCTTTTGTCGAGTCATCACCTAAATACCCGGTCAGATAGCCATTACACTATGTCTTGGCGAGTCTGACATCCCCTTATGTGCAGAAGGAAAAGGAATCGCTATAGCACGTTGCATATATAAGCATGTAAAGTTCGTGACACTGATTCACATGAAAAGTTATATATATGGAGTGAAAATTAAATGACATGTTACTTGTTCATTTAGAATGAAAATTGTAGCAATTGAAAACAATACACGTGTAATAAACATAACCATGAGGCTGCTGTGGAGAAAGCATCCATTTTGTCTCTCTCCTTTCTTTCCTGTTTTTACATCTGTTTTCTGGCCTTCTGAATGGGGTCTGCAACACATACACACAATCGGTCACACACACACACACACACACAATCAGACACACGGTCACAGACACACATATATTCACGTACCTTTCTCTTTCACCATTTACATCCCATTTCATCACAAATAATAAATCTTCCTCATTCACCCCAAAATCCTTTCACCTCAAAACTCCTCACACTGTGCAGACTCACTGTACACATACAGGCGAGAAAGGGATGGGGAGAGAAAATGGGAAAGGGGAGGGAGACAAAGGAGGGGAGAAAAGAAAGAGTGGGAGAGAGAGAAAGGGGGAGTGAGGAGGAGAAAGTGAGGAAAAGGGGGAGAGAAGGAGGGAAAGAAAGTGAATGAGAGAAAGAAGGGAGTGAAGGAGAAAAAGGTGAGGGAAAAGGGGGAAGTGAAGGAGAGGGTAAGGGAAATGGGGTGAAGGAGAGAGAAGAAAAGGGGGCGTGAGAGAGTAAGGAAAAGAAGGAACTGAAGGAGAGATTGAAGGGGGAGTGAGTGAGAGTAAGGAAAAGGAGAGCGTGAAGAAAAGGGGGGAGTGAGAGTAAGGGAAAAGAGGAAGTGAGGGAGAGTGAAGAAAAGGCGTTTGTGAGTGGGAAGGGAGGGAGTAAGGGAAAGGAGGGGGTGAAGAAAAGAGGAGAGTGAGTGAGAGTAAGGGAAAGGAGGGAGTGAAGGAGATTGAAGAAAAGGGGGGGAACTGTTCAGCAGATCGTCATGTGAGTTCGGGTTTCTTTTCATCAGTGTTCAGTTCGATTCGGCGGTTGGCAGCTGTGTTCAGCAGATTGATTCGGCGCGCTTCGTGGACCCTGCACTGATTGCTGAATTCACCGCAGAGTCGGCGAATTCAGCTCGCTGAAGTGCGCCGAATTAAAGAGCATCGAAAGTTCAATTATATTTTGGTGCTATTTGAATAACCCTTATATATCTTTAGCTGGCACTTGCAGGAAAATCACAGCAGTGCATGGAAGGGTTAACAGTTGAACCTTATGGAGCAGCCAGCAACCCTATCTGCTCAGAAGATCTGGGAGTCATTTGTAAATGCTCTCAGTCTGGAAGGATTAGGTCAGTGGCAGTGTGTCTGCTGCTGTGTAGCCATAAATCCCTCCCCAGGAAAACATGCAGCATGCCCTAGCTCTGTGGCAGGGTCTCCTGATGTACAGCCATTGATCTTTTCCCAGGGAAACACATCATGCAGCATATCATAGCTCTGGGGGAGTGTCGCCTGCTGTGCAGCCATAAATCTCTCCCCCAGAAACTCGTCATGTGGCATGCAGTGGCTCTGTGGGAGTGTGTCTTGCGGTCAGCCATAAATCACTCCCCGGGGAAACACCTCATGCAGCATGCCGCAGCACTGACAGCAAACAGGGATATCAGGCAGATTGCTTTGCAAGGATTTGTTGAAGGAGCGGTCAGCAGTTTGGAAACACTGTATGGGCAGATTTGTGAGAACTTTCAAATGAGCTTAAGTTGTTTTGGGTGCGATTGGTGCACTTTAACTATAAAGCTGGCAGCATCCTCAAAACTTTCCAATTTTCTTTCTTGTGCGTATAGAGGGGAGGTAGAGGTGGAGCAACAGTTGAGGATGAGCTGTGGGAGCCGGTGCAGATTGGCATAGAGGGGAGTAAGAAATGGAGCGGTGCCTGGCGCAATGAGTCAGGGAGCCGGTGCATAGATTGGCATAGAGGGAAGGCAGAGGTGGGGGTGGCCGGGGCGAGGAGTCAGAGAGCCGATTCAGAGATTGGCAGAGGGGCGTAAAAAATGGAGCGGTGGCTGGGGAAGATGAGTCAGAAAGCCAGTGAAGAGAATTGCATAGAGGGGAGGCAGAGGAGGAGCGATGGCTGAGGAGGATGTGTCGCCGGAGCTGTTGCAGAGGTTGGCATTGGGGGGCGGCAGAGGTGGAGCAGTGGCCCGAGAGGATGTGTCAGGGAGCTGGTGCAGAGATAGGCATAGAGGGGGCAGAGGTGGAGCGGTGGCGTATCGCTTCATATTTGGTTTTTATGAGTTATTTCTTTTTCGGGTTGCTTCGTATTTCGTTTTTATGTGTTATTTCGTATTCTGGGTTGATTTGTATTTTGTTTTTTATTAGTTATTTTGGAATGTGAAACAGATTAATTAATTACTACTACTTCAATGAAATGAAAGTACCAGCCATACAAAATAATCCCATAGGTTTCAATGTAAAAAATATTCCCTGTTTTTATTAAATATTTATTCAGCCGTTTATTTTTTTTTTGTATTTAAAAGTTTTATTTTGAATAAAAGACACGTATACAGTAAGCAATTGATATGCAACAGGCATCACAGTTGGTGGCATACTGTCTAGCAAGGCATTGGTTTGCAGGAAAGTAAACAAAAAAAACAACAAAATAAAAGGAAAACAGCGAAACCTCAGGAAGCCATCATACAATCAACAGCAGGAAACAATATAAGCAGGTAGTAGTGAAACAGGGTACAGGGGCCCTCCCCACCCCAAAAGAGAAAAAAAAAAAAAAAAAAAAAAATTATGTACATACATATACACACCCTAATATGGACGGGGGGAGAAAACCTTCAGAGAAGGAAGGGTGGTACTCGGTGGCTCACCCCTTGCCCTCCGCAGAGTGGTAGGGGGCCACAGAGAGAACCACTGGCACGGGCAGCCACAGGGCCGAGCGACAGTGAGAGCCTAGGTGACCGTCGCACGGCTCACCTGGGACTAAACCCACTCTCCTCACCCGTCCGGGGGTAAGCGGGGGAAAAAAAAAAAAAAAAAAAGGGGGGGGGAGATATCAAAGCTAGATCATTTCAGCAACAAAAACAAGAACAAGAACAAGAAGGGGGCAAGTGAAGGACAAGACAAAAACCACAAAGAATCCTCTGGACTAGGCAAGTTAGTCAAGTTAGTCTGGGGCACGGCGCTGTCTCTCCTGCTGCGAAGGTGACACGTCGTCATGAGTATCCGCCGAGGCAGACACCAAACCCAAATTCAGCAGGTGTGTCCGCGCCTCCTCCAACGTGGAAGCCGTTAGTATTTCCGAGCCACTGTGAATAAGCAGGGATCCCGACGCCCCCCAGCGATAACGGATAGCCTGCTCCCGGAGGGTAGCCGTGATGTCACTAAACCGGCGTCGGGCCGCCAAGGCCAGAAACGGTAAGTCACGGAAAATGGCGATCTCCATGTTCTCAAAGCGGGTAGGTGGAGCCCGGATCGTCAAGTCCAGCAGCCGGTCCCTAATCCTGATGTCCCCCATAACCACAATGACATCTCTGCAGGCGTTCAGAGGAGCCATCGCCGCCTTCTTGACTCGGATTGCCGACAGCGCCGGATTCTGAGCGTCCTCCGGTAAGGCCACGACCTTGCGCACGAAGCGGTTGATGAGGGGTAAGAGCCCAGGGTCAGGGATAGAGTCCGGTATACCCCGCAACTTGAGGTTCCTTCGTCGATGTCGGGTCTCCAGGATCAACACCGCTGACTGCAACCCCGCCACCTGAGCCTGGAGTGCCGCAACACCAGAGGAGGTAGCAGCCTGCGTGTCCTCTAAGGCCTGGGTACGCGTATCCATCTCCCCCATCTCAGATCGAAGGGATTTGAGGTCTGTACGCACCTCCGTAAGTTCCCTGGCCCATGAGGAGCGGGCGTCCGCCAAAAGGGCACGGATGTCATTTTTAGTAGCCGGTAGGTCCCCATGGTCCGTCGGGACAGTAATTTGAGTCGCCGGTGATAAGTCAGCAGGGCCCGGGTCACCACCCTCACCCGACGTCGCTGGCGATGGAGTCTGGGACTGTCTTCCCCGCAATCCGGCCAGAGAGAGCCGGATGTCCGGGAGAGGGGGATCTTCTGCTGCTCCTGTTTTCTTCTTACCCATGGCCGGGAAGAAAGCACCACGAGGCGGCAAGATGGCGTTCCGCTGTCGAGTTCCACTAGGCCAGAGGTTCTGCCAGCAACAGGTAAGGGTAATCCTCGAGGGTTCCGGCGGTCCACTAAGTCCAGCACTTGCTCCCAAAGCCAGTTACAGACAGTGGGGAGGTAGATACAGCAGGAAAGTCAAAGAAATCCCCACAAAAGCAGGTAAATTTGCAGGAGCTGCTCGAGCGTGCGACCATCCACCTCCAGAGCTTAGCCACGCCCCCCCGTTTATTTTTTAAGACATTTTTTTTTTGTTAAATTTTATGATAATTTATTTTAAATTTTTTTCTTTGCTAAATGCAGCTGTATTATTCTCTTTTAGTCCGGCTGCGTTCGGCAACGAATACTATCAGGGTTATTCAGAGAGCGTGAAAAGCAGGAGAATGACTGGAGAATGAAAAATTCTAGGTCAAAATAGGTCATTCTAGGCCAAACCAGAAAAATTCTCCCTTTCATCTCACTTTCCAAATCGGCTATTTTGACCTATAATTTTTCATTCTCCAGTCATTCTCCTGCTTTTCACGCTCTCTGAATAACCCTGTATGTTTCAGCATCATAGATAGCTCCTGAGCCCTGTGGGGCTGCTTTCTTTGGTTGTGAATCAGCACCATGGATAGCTACTGAGCCCTGTGGGGCTGCTGTCTTTGGTTGTGAATCAGCACCATGGATAGCTCCTGAGCCCTGTGGGGCTGCTTTCTTTGGTTGTGAATCAGCACCATGGATAGCTCCTGAGCCCTGTGGGGCTGCTTTCTTTGGTTGTGAATCAGCACCATGGATAGCTCCAGGGCCCTGCAGAGCTCAGTTCAATTTTTTACATTAAAACCTATGGGGAAAAAAGCCTTGTTACTTTAAAATAAATTAGGAAATCTAAAATTTAATCAAAAAACTCCTGAAAAATGCCTAAAAAATCCTAATAAAGAGACGTTTTGCTGCAAATGAAAAGAATAAACGTAAATGGTTAAATAAATATTTAATAAAAACCGGGATTTTTTTTCCCATTGAAACCTATAGAATTCGCCTGATTAAACCTGTCGAACGAACCAGCGAAAATCAAGGTTAGAAATTAGAGTTAGAAGCTAGGGTTAGAATTTCTAACCCTAGCGTCTAACCCTAATTTCTAACCTTGATTTTCAGTAGTTTGTTCGACAGGGTTAATCAGGCGAATACAACAGGTTTCAGTAGAAAAAAAAAAATCCCTGGTTTTATTAGTTTCAGATCATTTCGTTCCATTTCAGATCATTTTGTTCTGGGTTGTTTTTTGTTTCAGATCATTTTGCTCCATTTTAGATAATTTTGTTCCGTTTTCATTACGTTTCAGATAATTTTCGGACCATTATTGTTCCAATTTTCCGTTTTGTTTTTTTTTGTTATGCTAAAATTCTGAAAATTCGGACGGCCGATTTTCCTATTTTGGAAATGCTTCTGAAATACGAATCTGGTGATTTTCGTCTGACTTTGTATTCTAAACTAAATGCACGTCTAGTCTCCATTATATCACTAACACAAACCAATTCCTAGAATACAAACAGCTTCAAGATAGCAACGCCATTTAACCTGTTAACCCTTAGATGCCGACTGTCTCTGAGATTTGGCTTTGCCACATTGGTCCACGGTCCCTTGGCAGAAAGCCAGCATCCATGCTTCTCCAACATGCACTGAGGCCATGTATAGTGTGGGTAAGGGTGCCAAGGCGGGTGAGGGCCTAAAAATGGAGGGAGCTTTGGGCACACAATGTAAACACAGAATGATCAAAATGTTGTACTACATTTAAAGCACCCTTCATATGTCATTGTGTGTGACAGATCTCAGTACGCCGACAGGATCACATCTGCCAATACTGATAACTTGCTGGACCCCCGTGTTCTCCCAAGGCAGGCATCGTGCCTTCCTCCAGTCCTCAGGAAAAGCTTAAAGACCAGGACACGTAGAGAGCCTGCTAGCATCCCCCAGAAATATGACGAGGCTGTATACAAAAAGAAATGACCCTAGAATGAAATAAACATTCACTCAACATTCCTAGACAGACAAAACAATTGTAATTGTGATGATAAACAAGATTACAGTCTAAAGACAGCAGATAACGGGGCAGTGTTTGCCTGACAAAGAATATTAACAAACTACTCAAACATAAACAGATATTAACACATTTCTAAAACAGGGTAGGCTGGAGGGCTAATCCTCTCAGCAGATAAACGATAGACAATAACATTATTCTTGCATAACTCAGATTACATAACACTCTGGACATAAGGGAGGCCAAGGAAATGATATAGAACACCAGGCCTCCACCCTAAAATTATACCTCCAGGTCCATGCACCCCAAGTCCAAAGTGACTTACGTCCCAGTGTGTGTTCACAATCCTGAACCAATAAGAAAACATCACACGCTTCATCCCATAAGGAAGTGTTTTGTCTTCCCAGGCAGGTCAGGTTCTCATGCATCAAGATGTTTCTTGGACCTGAATCACCTTGTAATCATTGGAAGAATTACAGATATTTATGTACAACATTAGAAGAAGATGTGAAAGTGTGTTAAAGTGTTCAGTTTATGGGGCGTGGCCTGACTCCGTTCGATGGTGGACGTGTAGCGCCGGAGCTCCGCACTAGAGACCCACTAAACACGAGGAAAAACGACTCACAGTAAGCGCAGCTGCAGCACAGGACCGGGGGAACCAGTGGAGCACAGTATGTCCTCCCGCAGCGGTACCAAAAAAGCGGGTTCCGCCGACTTTTTCGCGCCAAAGAGACAGAAACAGCGCGGCATTGGGGCCTCCCAAGATGGCGGCGGCTCAATCTCCTCGTCCCCGCGCGTGCATCTGCCTCCCCCGCTGAAGACAGCTCAGGGATTGACGTGGTGACGGCCAAACTAGCACCTATGCTGGCAGCCCTTTCTGATGCACTATCGAATCGCCTAGACAGCGTGGCGGCGGACATTAAAAAAGATATCAAAGAAATAGGAGACCGCACAGACAGATTGGAAGCAAAGATGGCGGAATTTGCAGGGGCACATAATGTTCTGACAGAACAAGTGGAGGATTTACAATCTCAACTTCTGGGGGCACTTACTAAAATTGCGGACTTGGAGGATAGATCACGTCGCCATAACTTGAAAGTGAGAGGTATCCAGATTCGATATCAGCTCATGACCTTCCGGATTATGTTACTGAACTATTTCAACACCTCCTGCCTGAAGCCACCTCGGATTCCCTCCTGTTTGACAGAATTCATCGACTTCCTAAACCACCGTCAGCTCCGGCTAAGGCGCCTAAAGATGTCTTACTTCGTCTTCACTATTATAAACCTCGCGAGGACATATTGCGTGCCTTGAGACGTCCTGGGGCTCTATCCCCGACCTACGATCATATTGCTATCTTTCCGGACCTGTCTCGCACTACCCTCCAACACCGTCGCAACTTTAAACAAGTGACAACGATGCTCCGTGATCGCAGTATCGCATACAGGTGGGGCTTCCCAACCAAACTGTTGATATCTCGCAACGGTGTTTTCCACTCGGTGACTTCCGTATCGGAGGGCATGCAACTCCTGAAAGATTGGGGAATGGAACCTGCTACCCCTCATCACAGCGGCAAGATCCTCCACCCCGCCTTGACCCGGAGTGGCACAAGAAGAAAAAGTGATTTGCTCTATGCTATTGATGTCTTGCGAATCTTCGGATTGCCACGTGCTTTGGGCAGAGGAAGAAAGTTCTCGGGATATTTCATCGTCTTGACGGTATCGTATTTCGCCGAGTGTGCCTCCAGGGTCCTTTTTTTTTTTCCCGTTGGTATTCCATGTTCCCATACACGTGACCCAGGTTTCGGGACTGTGGTAGCAGCTGGAGTTGATGGGTCCCGACGTGCGCAGCACGGCGCTGCTTTTTGTTCCTCCATCCGGGCGTTCTGTTGGGTTCATTTTTTTGACCCCCCACTCTCGCTCTTTTTTCGGAGTATGAGAAGTACACCCGCTTCTCGGGGCTTCTCAAGAGAGATTGTCTCTTTGAGACATGTACATAGTTTCTTCAACACCACTGTGGTGTTTTTCTGTTTTTTGTTTCTATGTGTTTTCTTTTTTTTTCCTCATCGCCATTCACTGACTGTTCTCAAATACGCTCGACCCGAGCCATGTGGGCTGCTTTGTTTGTCCAAAATGTGAATTGGGGGCTCTGTTGGCCCAGGAACCGTATACAGTTTTTGGTCTCAATTGTATGAAACTTATGTCCTTCAACGTTAGGGGCTTAAACGCTCCATTTAAAAGACATGCATTATGCTCAGAGATAAAACGGGGAGACCCAGATATGGTGTGTCTACAGGAGACGCACTTTCGTAGATTGTCTCACCCTTTGTTGCAGGTACCTCGATATACCACGCAATTCCACGCTACGGGCCCCACCAAGTCTAGAGGGTGTCTATACTACTGCATGATAGAATGTCTTTTCAACTTCACAGAAAGCTGAGTGATCCGAAGGGCCGCTACCTTATCTTAGTGTGTACGATTAATCAGAAATTGTTCACTATATGTAATATCTATAGTCCTAACTCATCTCAAGTATCGTTTCTTAAACATGTACTGCTCAAAATGTTAACAGTATCAACTGGCGAGGTGATTGTGATGGGCGATTTTAATGTTTGTCCAGATTCGCTTCTAGATAGGTCAGCCGCCTCATACGCACACATTAGAAAACAATGTAGGGAATTGACGGACCTTCTGTCTCATTTTAATCTCTATGATGTGTGGAGGGTTTTCCATCCGGGCGAGAGAGGATATACTTTGTTCTCTCCACCTCACAATTCATATTCCAGAATAGATTTTTTTTGCATAAGAGGTTCTTTACTGCCTTCTGTTCGTGACTGCGACATCTCGAGCTTCACGCTGTCTGATCATGCCCCAGTATTCTTGACGCTAGCAGACGACTTCCAGGTGTTTAGCAGGCCTCCTTGGCGCCTCAACGACTCTCTTTTGGGCGATCCAGAGATATTAGCGGACCTGCAGTCCTCACTTGACAACTACTTCTCGGAGAATAAAGATTCTTCCTCGGATCCGACTATTCTCTGGAGAGCTCACAAGGCAGTTATGAGAGGGGTGTGCATTAGATGGGCAGCTATCAGGAAGAGACAACATATCGCAGATAGACTGGAGTTACTGACCCGTATAGACGCTTTGACCAAGGCCAACCAAACCCACCCGAATCCAAGCACGGCTCGGGAACTGGCCAAAGCGGGAGCGGACCTGACCGACCTAGACAGTAACAACATTTCTACGCATTACAACGCCTTAGAGCAAATAGATATTCGACCGCGAATAGGGTGGGACACTCGTTGGCGCTCCGCCTCCGTACTCTGCAGCAATCAACCAGAACGTCCTTTTTGTTAAATAACCGAGGGGAAAGGATATATAAACCACAGGACATAGCGAACGAATTTGCGACATACTATCGGGCTCTATATAATTTAAGAGACGGGACCGCAGGCCCAGGACCTTCGATATCGGATATACGAGGCTATTTAGACAAAATAAACTTACCGACTCTATCACAGACACAACGTGCCTCTTTGGCTTCCCCGATAACATGCGAGGAAATCGCGGAGGTGATTACGTCCCTACCTAAAGGCAAGGCTCCAGGCCCCGATGGGTTCACGTCCACTTATTACAGAACTTTCCATCAAACGCTACTTCCCCATATCCATGGCTTGTTTACCACTGCGATGGATAGTGGGAACCTCCCTTCTGAGCTACTGGGTGCCGCAATAGTCACCCTACCCAAATTAGGTAAACCTCCCACTAGTTGTCAAAACTTTCGACCAATCTCTCTGATAAATGTAGACCTTAAAATATACACTAAGATCCTGGCGAATCGTTTGGCATTGACTATCACGAGTTTGATCGGGATGGATCAGGTCGGATTTATACCCGGCCGTCAGGGTCCGGATAACACTCGTCGACTACTCAATCTCATTCAAGTGCTTACTTCGTCTTCTACGCCTGGTCTCATACTGTCATTGGACGCGGAAAAGGCGTTTGACCGAGTGCATTGGGGTTTTATGTCAGAGGTGATGGCAAAATTCTCTATCCCACCTGAGTTTGTTAAGGGGGTTTTTTCGGTTTATGCTTCTCCGTCTGCCACGGTACGTTTTGCGGGATTCCATTCTCGAGCATTTCCTATCACGAACGGCACAAGACAGGGCTGCCCGCTGTCTCCACTACTGTATGCGCTCGTCTTAGAACCTCTGGCTCAGATGATCAGGCAGTCCGATGAAGTAAGGGGCATAGAGGTGGGTCCGCAGACACACAAATTAAACCTCTTTGCTGACGACGTCCTCCTTACTTTGACATCCCTAAAACTTCCTTAGAGGCTCTGACTAACATATTGCACGAATATGGTACATTTTCATATCATAAGATTAATTTTTCCAAGACTCAGGCGCTGCCAGTTAATATCCCAGAGGACGTGCTGATTACACTAAAACAGGAATTCGCGTTTGATTGGAGAACTAAATTTCTCACGTATTTGGGTATCAAGCTAGCTCTTTCGGCTCAGGTCTTATTTGATATTAATTACGGAAAGTTGCTAATAGAAATTAAATCCCTATTGCGGTCTTGGCAGCCCCGACGATTGTCGTGGTTTGGTCGCATTGCGGCGGTGAAAATGACGATACTACCGAAAATTTTATATGTTTTTCGAGCCCTTCCTATTTTTATACCTAGAGCGTTTTTTTCTACTTTGCAGGGAGTGGTTAATGCCTTCCTATGGAATTATCGGCGCCCCAGAATCAAATTTCCTGTCCTCTCACGCCGAATCGAGGGGGTGGATTAGGGGTACCGGATTTTGCAAAATATAGCCGAGCTGTACATGTTGCAGCGATGATAGTGTGCCTGGGCTATGCCTCCCGTCCTCAATGGGCGGTTATGGAGGCCACTACTCTGACCCCTCACGATTTAAGAGTACTGTTATGGGTTCCCCCTCCGAATAGACCAAGGGGATGTTCACATCTCTGTTTGCTACAACGACCCTCTCCTTGAGAATATGGGACAGTATGTTCCTGAAGATATCGGGGACGGGCCCCGTATCAAGAGCGGCACCACTGAGGATGTTTCAGTATATCCTTCCCCATTTTAATGCGCAATGTTGGGCGACGAAGGGGGTTTTCAATTTATGCCAATTAACAGATAAATGCGGGGTATTGGAATTTGCGTCGGTACAATCTAAATTTCACCTGCAGGACTCTTATTTTTTATCTTATTGCCAATTGCGTTCATACTTGAGATCTCAGGGATTCGCAGCATTCTACTCGATCCATAAGCCGCCCTTGACGTTAATTGAATCCCTGGGTGTCTCCCAATTGCTACCGAAAGGCTTAATCTCCATCGGCCTCAATGCAATCATGAAGGACAGGGAGCTACCCTTGTGGCGGTATCATTCTGCGTGGGAAAAAGATCTGAAACGTTCCATTGAGCCAGAATTGTGGGCAGCTGTGTTCCGTAGAGATGTGGGGGTGTCTAGAAACGCGACTCTCCTGGAAAAGTAGGAAGGTTCTCTACCGATGGTACTGGACGCCGGATAAAACCTCTAAATTTGCTTCGTCCTCTTCCTCAGTATGTTGGCGTTGTAGTTCACAGACAGGTACTTATATGCATATCTGGTGGCAGTGCCCTCTATTGATTCCCTTCTGGACTATGGTGGTGGAATTTGCTACGGCAGTGGTGGGTACTCCTATTCCTATGGATCCCGGATTCATCTTGGTGGGACTGGGAGGCCCCAAGTTAACTAGGCAACAGTCCAGAATGACATTTCATATTATGTCCACCGCATTACTGCTGATAGCACAGAGATGGAAATCAGACACGGTCCCATCTATGGGGCTCCTTAAGACGTACATGACTAGAGATAGGACCTATGACAGCAGGGCTAAAGAGTTTCTCTCGGTGACCCCCCCTAAACAGGACCCATGGGAATTGTGGGACATATATCTAGTGAAACAGTGTGTGCATGGAGGGGTGAATAGGCCCGTGGATGGGGAGGAGGCGAGCGTCTCGGAAGTTAACAGGTGACCCGGGTAGTCTGCGAATTGAGGAATTAGTTAATGGGTGCCAGAAAGTTACCTGTACATAATAGACAATGGCTCTTACTTTACTGGTGATGAGGAAGTTCCCCCCCCCTTTTTTTTTTTTTCCTTTTTTTGAGTTTTTTGTGTCCTTTTTATCTTTACGCCTCAATGTCAATTTGTAAGCATATGATAATTCATGTTGGTTTCCCTTCCCTTATCTTTTTTTCTGTATCCCCATTGACTATGTGTTTTGAAAAAAATAAAAAATCTTACATTTAAAAAAAAAGTGTTCAGTTTATATAAAGAAAACTCTTGCCTCAAATTACCCTGTTTACACCCAAAGGCCACAACAAACCTGTGCTGAGATTTACCGTAAAATGTCTTTTCACATTATGAAAATATTTAAGGCTTCTCCCCTGTGTGAGTTCTCTGATGCCTAACAAGATTTGTGCTCTGGCTATAACGTTTTCCACATTCAGAACATGAATAGGGCTTCTCTCCTGTGTGAATTCTCGTGTGGTCATCAAGGTGTGATTTCTGTATAAAACATTTCCCACATTCAGTACAAGAAAAAGGTTTGTCACCTGTGTGTATTTTCTTGTGTCTGCTAAGAGCTGAGCCGTGGTTAAAACATTTCCCACATTCTAAGCACAAATAAGCCTGCTCTCTCGCGTGAGTCCTCTCATGGCCGAGAAGGTATGATTTCTGAATAAAACGTTTCCCACATTCAGAACATGAGTAAGGCTTCTCTCCCGTGTGAGTTCTCTGATGGCAGAGAAGTTGTGATTTCTGAATAAAACATTTCCCACATTCAGAACATGAATAAGGCTTCTCTCCTGTGTGAGTTTTCTGATGGTTAACAAAGCTTGAGCTATAGCCAAAACATTTCCCACATTCAGCACATGAATAAGGGCTTTTTTCGTTATGAGTTCTCTGATGTCTCAAAAGTGTTGCGTTTTGAGTAAAACATTTCCCACATTCAGAGCATGGAAAAGGCTTCTCTCCCGTGTGATTTCTCTGATGAATAATAAGTAGTGATTTCTTTACAAACTGTTTCCCGCATGCAGGGCATGAATAAGCCTTCTCTCCCGTGTGAGTTCTCTTGTGGCTAACAAGTTGTGATTTCTGATTAAAACATTTCCCACATTCAGAACATAAGAATGACTTTTCTCCCGTGTGAGTTCTCTGATGCCGATCCAGATCTGCTTTAAGTGTGAAGCTTTTCCCATATGTAGCACAGGAGTGTGGCTTTCCTTTAGGTCGCTTTCTCTCATGTATAGATACACCTGTGTTCATGGAAGGTGTTTGCTCTATGAAGTCCTTTAATTCTATTGATTCCTCTGTAGTTTTGATTAGTAGGTTTCTGACCATTTGTCGTTCTTTGGGATAATTTCTGTGCAGAGAGTCTGAAAATAAATTGAGAATATGTTTGTACACACACCTCATTAAAAGCGCAAACCTGCATTAACTGTAGGGCTGAAACAACTAATCGACAACTAATCGATGATTAAAATAGTTGTCAACTATTTCCATTATCGATTAATCGGTGATGATTAATGGTCCTGTGTACAGCACACACGTTAAGTCAGACCTGAGTTAAATGTAAATAACCTCAGCTTCGGAGCTGATTGGAGAAGACGCGCCCCTGCTTTACTGGGTATGATTTAGTTCTAGGATTATGTCAGACGCAACCAGTTTGTTTTTATTAAGTTTACAACAGTAGAACTATAACACAAACAATAGATTACTGCAACTGGGTGAAGGAACTGTATGCCTGTGTTTTATCCTTGAAGCTGGAACCTGTGCCACCACCCCACCCTCCCTGCTACAACCTCTTTGGTCGGTAACTGCCATTTCCTTCCTTTTAGTCTGGTCCCTTTCCCCAAACTCACTCCCACACTCAGATCCGGTCTTTTGTCCATATCCACTCCCTCTCACACTCAGGTCAAGTCACTTGAGCAAAGTCACTCCCTTCCACCTCCAGTCCCTCCTCCCGCTCAGTTTGTTCACAAAATTATTTAAAAGGGACACTCTACGCACCCTGACCACTTTAGCTTATTAACCCCAATTTCATGCTAACATCATCATCTATGACCAAGTGCTTGTAGCCGTGTTCATTTGAGAAACCAAACATGGGCTTAAACTGCGCATGCATCATCAACCCATCCCTCTGACCAAGCACTCGCAGCATCAACCCATCCCTCTGACCAAGCACTCGCAGCATCAACCCATCCCTCTGACCAAGCACTCGCAGCATCAACCCATCCCTCTGACCAAGCACTCGCAGCATCAACCCATCCCTCTGACCAAGCACTCGCAGCATCAACCCATCCCTCTGACCAAGCACTCGCAGCATCAACCCGTCCTCTGACCAAGCACTCGCAGCATCAACTCGTCCCTCTGACCAAGCACTCGCAGCATCAACCCATCCTCTGACCAAGCACTCGCAGCATCAACCCATCCCTCTGACCAAGCACTCGCAGCATCAACCATCCTCTGACCAAGCACTCGCAGCATCAACCCATCCCTCTGACCAAGCACTCGCAGCATCAACTCGTCCCTCTGACCAAGCACTCGCAGCATCAACCCATCCCTCTGACCAAGCACTCGCAGCATCAACCCATCCCTCTGACCAGCACTCGCAGCATCAACCCATCCCTCTGACCAAGCGCACGCAGCATCAACCCATCCCTCTGACCAAGCGCTCGCACCATCAACCCATCCCTCTGACCAAGCACTCGCAGCATCAACCCATCCCTCTGACCAAGCACTCGCAGCATCAACCCATCCCTCTGACCAAGCACTCGCACCATCAACCCATCCCTCTGACCAAGCACTCGCAGCATCAACCATCCCTCTGACCAAGCGCTCGCAGCATCAACCCATCCCTCTGACCAAGCGCTCGCAGCATCAACCCATCCCTCTGACCAAGCACTCGCACACCTTGTGTGAAAAGCACGCAAGATATGCAATTTGCGTATGTATGTACAAAAGTTACGTACACTACGCAAATTGCTTATGAAAAAAAGGGGGAGGGGTTGAGGTTATTTTCTTACATCAAATTCTTTTAAAGCAAACAATTTTTTTTCTATTTTTTTTATCCGATGAATCGAAATAATAAAATCGACCAACTAATCGATTATGAGAATAATTGTTAGTTGCAGCCCTAATTAACTGCACTTTATTACTGAACATAACATCATTATGTGGATTGAGTGCATGAATGCAATCACTGGGGCAACTGAAATAAATGTCCAGGACACCTACAGGGCAGTGCGGCTCTTACTGCTGCTGGAAACTGATCCGGCTCTAGTATCGGCATTCTGACAGTTAAGTCAGACGCCAGAGCACGAGCAGCACCAGCTTCATTCTGCAGCAACAAACACTGGAAACACTGACTGTCTCTGATTACTCCTTGTTATTTCTAATAAAAAAATGAGTATTTTGCGCAAAATTTTCTGAACATAAGTTTTCAGTAAAAAAATGTTCCATGGGTGAATACTCTAATGTAACTGGTTGCGCACGCCAGTGCCGGTATGCTGTATTTCTCACAACTGAGCTGACGCAATGCGTGTATGAGCACACTACTTGTAAAATAAGTACAATAAAAAAAATAATCATTTTTTTGCTCTAAAAAGCAGCAGAATTGTTTTTCTTTTATATTTTAACTTCTATAAAGCTAACCGTGACGCTGCACTAACTCACCTTCTTGTTTATCTCAATGGGTCCAAGTGTGGAGGCGATGACGCAGTGCGCTATTACAAATTATTTTATCAGAAACACAAGCTGCCACATAAAGATGCACAAACTGGAGAAAATGTTTTACTTTCCTGAGAGCCTGTCTGTGATACTAACCCGGGCCGGTATTCCCATGATCCTCCATGTCCTCATATCCCCGGCGCCCCCTGACACACGGCTCCTCCCCTCTCTCCATCTCCCGGCGCCCCCTGACACACGGCTCCTCCCCTCTCTCCATCTCCCGGCGCCCCCTGACACACGGCTCCTCCCCTCTCTCCATGGCGGATATAAGTGCAGGAATCCCATTGATCCGTCCTGTGTGAAGAGAAAATGTCCAGAAAGATCTTATGATCCAACAGCAATAGAAGATGTTTTGTATGAAGCTGCCTGTGAAGGAGGGGGAGACTTTCTTACCCAGAGAGCATAGGGTCTGGTAATTCTCCATCATCACATCCCTGTAAAGCTCCTTCTCTTCTTCCTTTAAACAGTCCCACTCCTCCTGGGAGAAGTAAACGGCCACGTCCTCAAACTCACATTCAGCCTAAACAGCAAATGACCTCATTAATGTCACGCCATTATTTATCAGCACAAACTCACATATACCATGAGGAAGATTTCCTGCTTTCCCTGGGAATCTGGCGTCTCCCCCCCCCCGTGTAACTCATTCAAGCTTCCCCTCCCCCATCACTGGAGGAAGAAGGGAGGAGATAAGAGACATTGCAATGTCTGGGTCAATGTCTGCCTTACCTGTCCGTTCAGCCGCTCCTCCGTCTCTGACATGTGACCCGGGGACCTCTCCATCACCTCCTCCATCACTGACATGTGACCCGGAAGCCTCTCCATCACCTCCTCCGTCTCTGACATGTGACCCGGGAACCTCTCCACCACCTCCTCCCTCTCCGACATGTGACCCGGGAACCTCTCCATCACCTCCTCCATCTCCAACATGTGACCCGGGAACCTCTCCATCACCTCCTCCGTCTCCGACATGTGACCCGGGAACCTCTCCATCACCTCCTCCGTCTCCGACATGTTACCCGGGAACCTCTCCATCACCTCCTCCTTCATCTTGGTTACTATTCGGCGTCCCGTGGTGACTTGCTGCATCCAATCACCGGCCTCGGGTCCACGGGGAGACCGGAGGATAAATCGCCCTAAATCAGACAAAGATGACAAGTCTGTTGCAGCTGCTCCCGTGAGTATGGGCGCGACGCCATTTTTTCTGTATGTATGTATATTATGCTTGTAACACCAGTTCGTCGTTCTGCAGCTGTTCCTTTTTCCATGTTTTTGTTTTTAACCCCAAATTGGAAATGTTTGGTGCGTGTATAAATGAAACCCACCATATCTCTGCCTCTCCTTAGCTGAAAAGCAGCAGGAGGGGCTTGGAGCTGCTCAGTAGAGCGGCCTTTTGGTACATTGGTTAGGTACTCACTCTATAAAGAGGTGCCTTGAAGTGGCGAGTGAGCTTACGTTGCAATGGCCATTGAAACAAACTAAAACCTCATAGTGTTTTGTTGTACATGGAAATACATAGAAACGAGCGCAGATGACACCTTTTTCCCTTATGTTTTATACATTAACTGGGCTGTTACTCCTGGCTGTTGCAGCCGCTCCCATGAGTATGGGCGCGACGCCATTTTTTTTATGTAAAGATGAGAAGTCGTTGTTTTTCCTGTTTGGAAATATCAGACGAGCAGAATCTTGCAGAACCACCGAGAGCTAAACACCGGAGACAATCCAGCTTTACATCTGTGTCGTCACCATAGGCGACATCTTTATGGAGTCTGCTGAAACACCAGCTGCAGAAATAAAAGAAAAACATCCAGAAACACTTTATATGAAGAGACACAGACCCAGCACTGACCTGCAGCCGGGGACCTCTGAGATAACAACCACTTGCCCCTGGAAATGCTTCTCTCCCCGAGCACTTCCAGTGTTTGCTGAAGAGCCCCTCCCTCCGAGTAGTGTCTGGCTGCAGACTGGAGCTCCACTCAGGACAGGAAACATGTGACCTCCACTCAAAGTTTTTTTTTTTTAAATCAACTTTAATGTAACAAATGAGCAATAGACCCAATATTTCTGAACACTAAACATTTCGTTTAGTTGTTCCTTTTATTTTGTTCTAAATTATTTATTTATAAATATTTTGCAAAGTCACAATTAGACCAAACAGAAAAATGGCCTCACAGGGGCCAACGCAATATTTCCGTGAAGTCACATCGGAAAAACAAAAATACAAACTGAAAGTCATCCGATTGTACGGCACAAAGATACACAGAGGCAATATAGAAAAATATATAGGAGGCATCATATAAAAGGCAGCAACATAAAACCACAAAAAGGAGGATGAAAAAGAGCGATCAAAACAAATCAAATCAGGTGAGCAATGCAAGAGGTTGGTAGAGGTCTCAGGGGGACATAAGAAAGGGAAGGTGGGGGACTGCCCAAAATCCGTGACATTCCCAGCTCGCCCCGGCGACCAGAGGGAAGCTGTGGGCCAGGGAAGAGGTCAAAAGGACAGGAGACTTGGGGCCAAGAGAGACGGATAGAATCATGGTTGCGGCTGAGGAGGCTTGCCCAGAATGCCCCATTAACCCACTCACCTTAAAAAAAGGGGGGACCTTGCCAACAATTCCTTATGTCCCATTGCCAACTAAAGTCAAGGGTCAAAAGTCAACTTCCAGAAGCTGCATAAAAAGAGTCCGCCCGAACACAAAAGCATAAGAAGGCAAAATAGAAAAAGTAAGAAAATGGTCTCCTCATCCTTTGGCCAGTAGCAGCAGCAAGACAGGCACGGAACCACTGGCCAAAACCAAACCCCTAACCCTCACAGCAGGGAAACAGCAGACCGAGGAAGGACTGGAGGATGTCACCATCCACTCCAGGCAGGCGGCAATGTGGAAAACCATTCCCGCAAGGCCCCTGATCTCGATATATGGTCTCCGAGGACCCCCTAGGGCAACAGTGACCAGTCATCGGGCCATCCTGTTCAACAGGAAGAGAAGGCCGCCTGATATCCGATCAAAGTGCGACAGCATCCGGAGTAAAAGGATCTTCCTTGCCCACAGCCATCGATAGCATGGTAAACTTTGCCAACTCCATATCCTACAGGGGCAGCGCACATCCATCACCGCAATAGCCATGTTCCGATCTGTGCCATCAGCCTATCCACCTTCTGGCGCACCCAGCTGCTCTTGCCTAGCCGAGATGTGCGTCCCCCAAAAGAAAGTCCAAAGAGCCGCAATCGCCCATGCTACATCACCTTTCGTAGAGGGTAAGTCATCAAATTCTTCTGGCAGGGGAACATCTCGCAGCGGCGTAGCAGCTATCTCCAGCCCCAGCGATCCTCCAGACTTGGGAGGGAACAGTCGCTCACGACATCCAGAGTACCTTTCCGGAGTCCCCCGCTATGCCAAGGGGGGACATGGGCTCATCGTTGCCCCTGAACCCAGCACTCTGCCAAGGCATCTCAGGAGGTCCTAGGGAGTAGCAGTAGGTGCCCGCAGGCAAAGAAAATGGCTGCCGGGACAAGGTCTCACCGAAGAGGGGAAGAACAGGCTGTCTCAGGGGAATGGTACATTGTGGAAACCTCTGTCACTGGACCACATGCATAGGTCAGGTATCCTGGCGAAGGAGATTGTAAAATCGACGATTTTAGAACAGCAGTCACAGAACTCCTCAGATTTGCAGCCGCTCACCTCAACATCCAGTCACACCCCTGCTTTCTTGTTCGTTAATGTTCATTCAGTGGTTTCTGCTTGATTTTCCTTTATATCCCACTGAGGAAGCTAGACGGATCTAGCGAAACGCGTTTGGGACTACATTCCTGCATATTATATTGATTTGTTGTTTGATCCCACGTTTTATAAACCCCTAATAAAATCCTTGGATTTTACTACCTGGTCCCTGGCATTTGTTCTGTAGACCAAACCCCCCCCAATCCTATGGCATTTCCCTGACACAGGTGACTCCAAAAAGAAAAGGAAGACCCTCCAGGAAGCAACAGCACCGGAGACATAGGGGAGGTCACCTTACGGACCTACACGCCATACCTTTGTGCCTGAACGAGGAAGGCTCAGAACCACATGACGCACTCAGGAGGAGTCAAGGAGCAGAGATCAGCATGGAACTGACTGGTCCACAGGAACCGCTTATATCCAGCAACTAAGGACTACTGGTAATACTACACAGAAACCTGAATGAGTATTACCCATTTGGAACCTTCTCACGGCCCCGTTTCACCCTTTAAGGGTATTATAGACACACCAGACACCTAGGTGGCACGATTCTAACAGAGACGCCTTTTTACAGCTTCTCTGTCCTAACTTCGGAAAAGACTATATAGTGTGTTCACTCAACGTATAAATCAGACGTAGTTCGTCTATGTAATACACACAGACTGCAAGAAACCCCACTGAGCACAATCACTGGAAAACTTTCGTGAATTGTATTGGCTCTCACCGCTATCAGTAGAATTTTTACTTGGCACTGGACATATATACGTGTTGTAACCTTCTGCAGCTGTTTTTGCATATATTGCACTGTTTTTATTGAAGCTGTGTTATTTAGGTATTTTTACACTATCAGGATTATTCAGAGAGCACTGAAATGTGGCGACACCTGCTTGACCTTCACCCAACCATCATTTTCCAGCAAGATGCTGCACCACCAGATTGGGGACTGCATGTTGGTGGCTTCCTAACTGAAACATTTCCAGAGTGGTGGATTGGAAGGGGTGACCCAATTCCCTGGACACCTCGTTCACCAGATATCACTCCCCTCCACTTCTTTCTACGGGGTTATGTTAAAGAGATGGTGTCTGGAACAAAGGTACAAAGGGACATCTAAAGCAGAGGATCACTGATGCCATTGCCACAATTGATGAGAGGAAGCTACAGCCAACATGCCAAGAAATCCAGTACCGTCTTGATGTGCTTCGTGCAACTAATGGTGCCCATATAGAGGTGCATTAAATGAGGCAAAAAAAAATTAAATATATATGTCTGACTTTGTAATAATTTTCTCTTATCTGTCTCTTCATTTGCCTTTGGAAGAAATTATTGAAATTGTAAACAGACTTTATGGACACCCTGTATGTTAGATCAAAACATTGTAATTTGGGATCGATTTGATATCGAGTCGAATATCGGATCAGTAAATAAAAACAATAAATCAAATCCTGCTGTTAAAAGGGAAAGCTGGGGTTAAATATTGAGCTGTCCGTTGCCTGTGGTGCTGAATACTACAGATTCAGCACCACAGGCTAATTTACAGGGAGAGGGTGGTTTTTTTGGAAAGGATTTTACCAGGAAGGATACATTGAGAGTTCTCTTGTTTTCAAGTATGTCCTGGGTGTCAAGTATGTACCGTTAGGTGTCTTGCCCAAGAACACTTACTGGAGAGGAGCTCGCTGGGATCGAACCCATGTCTCCACAGGCTCTCTCCACGCAGAGCAGTGATGTTACCTCTACTCCACCCAGCCGGTACCTTTGTGAAACAAACGAATCCAATTAGTTTCATAATGTCGTTTGCTTTAGTCCTTGACTTGTATGTATTGTAAGTTTGGATTGATTCAATATTTGATATGGAGTCGAATTTCTGATCACTAAATAAATCAATAAATCAACTCCTGCTCAGGAACCATTTAATCAATGTGTCCCTTGGGTGAAACGGGTTTAGGCTTGTGTATGTATGTGGATGGGTGGGTTGCTACATCCGTATGTATTGGTCACAGATATCAACATTAATTACTGTACTGAGAGATCGTCTTAATGAGCCACGATCTCTTGTGTACACAAATGGTATCTTGGTTGTGTACATAATGACCATGTCCACCAAAGACCACAAAGGCTTACTCTTCAACATTCATATTACCCTAATGTACAGTGCAAAGTCCCCCCAACATTTGTGGGGCCCCTGGCCATGCTTTCAGCACCACACCTCCTTATACTCCACCTTTTATCACACACAGATACACACACTGACCCCCCAACTCTGATATTTACCAATAGACACTCCTGACCTCTCTCGTCCCAGACACCCCTGACCTCTCTCGTTCCGAGACACCACTGCCCTCTTGCCCGCAGACATCCCTGACCCCTGATAGACACCCCTGACCTCTCTCGTTCCCAGACACCACTGCCTTCTTGTCCACAGACAAAAATCCCTGACCCCTGATAGTGTCTCTGGAGGGGCGAGTGGAGGGGTGTCTAACACTCTGATGTCATTGCTTTCCTGGAGGGGGGTTCGGAGAGTCGGCAGCGCTGGAAGCAGGTGGAATACCAAGCTGGGAATTGGCTCTGTGCACTCACACGGCAGGTGTTGGCAGTGATATGGGGCCTCCTGAGGTGCAGTGTGTGTCCTGCTCGCGGCACCCAAAGGGCAGGCCTGGTACTGTGACCTGGGTACTGCGCTGCAGTATACAGTCAAGTCCAGAAATATTGGGACATGGACACAATTCTAACATCTTTGGATCTATACACCACCACAATGGAGTTGGAATGAAACAAACACAATGTGCTTTAACTGCAGACTGTCAGCTTTAATTTGAGGGTATGTACATCCAACTCAGGTGAACAGTGTAGGACTTACAGCAGTTTGCAGATGTGCCTCCCACTTGTTAAGGGACTAAAGGTAATGGGACAATTGGCTTCTCAGCTGTTCCATGGCCAGGTGTGTGATATTCTCTCATTACCCCAATTACAATGTGCAGATAAAAGGCCCAGAGTTAATTTCAAGTGTGCTATTTGCATTTGGAATCTGTTGCTGTCAACTCTCAAGATGAGATCCAAAGAGCTGTCACTATCAGTGAAGCAAGCCATCATTAGGCTGAAGAAACAAAACAAACCCATCAGAGAGATAGCAAGAACATTAGGTGTGGCCAAAACAACTGTTTGGTACTTTCTCAAAAAGAAGGAAAGCACCGGTGAGCTCAGCAACACCAAAAGACAACGGGAAACTACGGAAAACAACTGTGGTGGATGACCGAAGAATTCTTTCCCTGGTGAAGAAAACACCCTTCACAACAGTTGGCCAGATCAAGAACACTCTCCAGGAGGTAGGTGTATGTGTGTCAAAGTCAACAATCAAGAGAAGACTTCACCAGAGTGAATACAGAGGGTTCACCACAAGATGTAAACCATTGGTGACCCTCAAAAACAGGAAGACCAGATTAGAGTTTGCCAAACAACACCTAACAAAGCCTTCACAGTTCTGGAACAAGATCCTATGGACAGATGAGACCAAGATCAACTTGTTCCAGAGTGATGGGAAGAGAAGAGTATGGAGAAGGAAAGGAACTGCTCATGATCCTAAGCATACCACCTCACCAGTGAAGCATGGTGGTGGTAGTGTCATGGCGTGGGCATGTATGGCTGCCAATGGAACTGGTTCTCTTGTATTTATTGATGATATGACTGCTGACAAGGAATCTCCCTCACCTTCTTGAACAGGAATCTATGGCAAACAGCTTACTTAACAAGATTACCAGGTTATGTTTTTATTTTAATAAATACGTTTTAAGTAAGCTGTTTGCCATAGATTCCTCTTCAAGAAGGTGAGGGAGATTCCTTAAATCTCCTATGCGCGTCTGCTAGAGCCAGTGGCGGCTCTGGAGCATGTGAGTTTACAATTGACCTGTGACTCTACTAGAAATTGTGTTAGTAGCAGTGTTACACTAGGGATATCCCGGCGTACGTTTATGTTTTTACTGTAGGGGAACCGCATGAGAAACCACAGGATCCTTCAAAGAGGTTGACGGGCACCTGAAGAGATCATAGAAGTCCCATAAGGCTATTCACCCCAGAGCCAGGTGTAGGCTCTAAGACATGTGAGTTGGATACTTCACTTTTACATCTTTATACCACCATTTTGTACTGCGCAATCCTGGTCTCTCTTCTTCTCCTACAGCCATCAAATTACTCCTTTAAGAAGACCACATTTGAAAAGGAAGAAAAAGAATATTTTATACTCCATGATGGACATGTACCGTGCATAATATGCTAACCGCTGAGCATATGCTCATTGGCGCCACGTTGTTTATTGTATAGTTTTATCAAAAGGTTATTTTGGTTATACACAGCGATAGGCGAGCAGAGTGTGCACGGGTTTCTGGTGGGCGCTTCACTTTGTTGTATATAACCAATGACATATAGGTGGAGCGGCTCTTATCTGGAATGTTAGGCCATCCGACATGCAGTAACGATGGTTCCAAACTATGCTTGGATGCTGATCACTGCTGCTGCGGCACCTCCTGATCTGCAGCTTGGGCGGTCCTGGCCCGCTCCTCTGTACACTACTCCCAAGGCCTATACTTTAATGGGGAGAACCTCTGTACAGAGATCACACGTTCCCGTCCGCCAGCCTCCTCGCGAGGATGCGTAACTCACTGTGTGGAGTTAAAGCGAGTTACTCAAAGTGCTGAGATCCATTAAACAGTAAGACGAGCAGAAGTTATACCACGTGCGGCAAATCAACACACAACGTTGTTTCATTACGGCCTCGACATAAGCAGAGAGTCCGGGGTGGTTTGAAAAGTTGACAGTAAGTCTTTTTCCAGGTCGCCAATATTCACAACAAATGATTACGGTAAATTTCCTACTGGTTTATCGGCCGTCAAAAAAATCCCTAAAGATTCACAGACCAGAAAGCGGTGCATCTATATGTATGTTTATTAAGAAAATGAATTATTTATTAACACACAACAGAAAAACAGCAGAGCTCTGTGCTCCGTCTTCAATACCCACCCACTCACTCTGAACCTGATATGGGGACCAGGGCTGCCATCAGACTTTTTGGGGCCCCTTACTGACGCACGGCTCGTGGCCCCTTCCTTCAGTTATCCATTTCATTAATCTAATAAAAAATAAGCCATTTTGCCGCCTCCTCTGCTCACTTTATATTCCAGGGAGTGGGCTAAATCCCTGGTCGTTCGGCAAGGGAATAAAACGTGTTTCCTGGTAGGAGACCACTCGATCTGCTCTTGCGGTTATTAAGGGGTGATTTATGTAAAAAACATATTCCGCATTAGGAAAATAGTTTCTTGCCTGTGTGAATTTTCTTATGTGTACTAAGAGCTGAGGCTTGTGTAAAACATTTCCCACATTCAGTACATAAAAAGGGTTTCTCGCCTGTGTGAGTTCTCTTGTGGCTTACAAGGTATGATTTCAGTAAAAAACACTTCCCACATTCAGAACATAAAAAGGGTTTCTCACCTGTGTGAATTTTCTTATGTGTGCTAAGAGCTGAGGCTCGCGTAAAACATTTCCCACATTCTGAACATGAAAAGAGTTTCTCGCCTACGTGAGTTCTCTTGTGCCTGACAAGGTATGATTTCAGTAAAAAACACTTCCCACATTCAGAACATGAGTAAGGCTTCTCACCCGTGTGAGTTCTCTCGTGTCTGAGAAGGCATGAGTTCAAACTAAAACATTTCCCACATTCAGAACAGGAAAAGGGTTTCTCGCCTGTGTGAAATTTCATATGCGTCCTAAGAGCTGGGGCTTGTGTAAAGCATTTCCCACATTCAGTACAAGAAAAGAGTTTCTTTCTTGTGTGAGTTCTCTCATGGCTGACAAGGTATGATTTATGAGTAAAACATTTCCCGCATTCAGAACATGAGTAAGGCTCCTCTCCTGTGTGAATTCTCTCATGGCTGAGAAGGTATGATTTCTGAACAAAATGTTTCCCACATATAGAACAGGAGTAAGGCTTCACTCTTGTGTGAGTTTTTTGGTGATTATCAAGGTGTGATTTCTGTAAAAAACACTTCCCACATTCAGAACATGAAAAGGGTTTATCTCCTATGTGAGTTTTCTCGTGGCTGAGAAGGTTTGTTTTCAGTGAAAAACAATTCCCACATTCAGAGCATGAATAAGGCTTCTCACCTGTGTGCGTTCTTTCGTGGCGGAGAAGGCTTGATTTCTGTAAAAAACCATTTCCCACATTCAGAGCATGAGTATGGCTTTTCTCCAGTGTGAGTTCTCTTGTGGCTGAAAAGGATTGACTTCAGTGAAAAACATTTCCCACATTCAGAGCATGAGTAAGGCTTGTCCTGTGTGAGTTCTCCTGTGGCTGAGAAGGTTTGATTTCTGTGAAAAACATTTCCCACATTCAGAGCATGCGTATGGCTTCTCTCCAGTGTGAGTTCTCTCGTGGCTGAGAAGGTGTGTTTTCAATGAAAAACATTTCCTACATTCAGAGCACGAGTAAGGCTTCTCTCCTGTGTGAGTTCTCTTGTGGCTAACAAGCTGTGATTTCTGATTAAAACATTTCCCACATTCAGAACATAAGAATGACTTCTCTCCTGTGTGAGTTCTCTGATGCCGATACAGATCTGCTTTAAGTGTAAAGCTTTTCCCACATGCAGCACAAGAGTGTGGCTTTCCCTTAGCTTGCTTTCTATCATGTATAAATACACTCGTTTCTATGGAAGGTGTTTGCTCTATGAAGTTCTTTGATTCCTCTGTAGTTTTGATTAGTAGGTTCCTGACCATTTGTTGTCCTCTGGGATCAATTCTGTGCAGAGAGTCTGAAAATAAATTGAAAATAAATGTTTGTACACACACATCATTAAAAAGCACAAACCTGTGTTAACTGCACTTTATTACTGAACATAACATCATAATGTGGCCTGATTGCAGGAATGCAATCCAAGGGGCGCCTTGAATAAAGGTCCAGGACACCTACAGGGCAATGTGGCGCTTTTTGTTGCTGCTGGAAACCGATCCGGCTCTAGTATCGGCATTCTGACAGTAAAGCTACCAAATAACAACACTGATCAGTCAGACGCCAGGTCACAGAGCACGAGCAGAACCAGCTTCATTCTACATCAACAAATGCCAGAAACACTGTAGCCAACCACTAGGCGACCAGGGCCAAACTGAGTGGGAAACCCAACCCTGAGCAAGAATAGTGAAAAATGTCAAGCTGCAGGACAGGTCATTTAATTTATTTAACTATAGATCCCTCAAACAGACGCAGAGGATCCCATGTCTGCCCCATTTACAAAGGAGAAATCCAGCTGAGCTTTCGATGCAGGAACCAATGGCCTCGACATGTCTATAGGGAACAACAAGCCAGACCCAAGTCCCGCACAACGGGAGAGCCATTACGACGCAAACCACGACACGGCCAGGGGAGGCATATATTCATTGGTGATGAGGAAACTGGTGAGTGAAAGGTGAGGAGCAGATACGTCTCACAAAGCCTCATCAGGGGTGTGGAAATTTAAAAAAAATCTACTTGTCCAACGGACTAAGTAGTAGTCCAATCTACTTGTCCCTCAGAACGATCTACTTGTCCTGATAATTTCAACAAAATAGTGTTTAAATAAAGGTCTTTATTCATAACAGCCTATAGAGGCAGCGTCAGATACATGTGACGAATAAAGACCTTTATTTAAACACTATTTTGTTGTGTGTATCTATGTATATATGTGTGTGTATAATATATATATATATATACACATTGCAGGGCTGCAGTGTGTGTATACATATGTATATAAATGCTTACATACACACTGAGGGTTGCAGTGTGTGTGTATACACACACACACACACATTTCAGAATTCTGTATATATACAAACATTGCAGGTGTGTGTGTGTGTATATATATATATATATAAAGTCCAATATTCAGCCCACTGACACCACAATATAGGTACTGTAGACCTGAGTGCAATATCCCAAGGATATGTACATAGAAAAACAATATGGACAGCACATCAGGATTTAAGCAAATAAAATCAGAAAAATTTATTAGAAAAAATATTTAAAACATACGGTTTTTCAATCCGCTTGACCAACGTTTCGGCCCCTCAAAGAGCCTTTATCAAGGTATGCAAACACATTATACAAATCACATTTATATACATGTACCAAAATTGAAGCTTACCCAGCAGCTGAGCACCAACGCGGTGGACGCCGAAGCTGATGAGCACGGCGTACACTTCCGGGTATGGCGCCGAATGATGACAGAGGACGCCGACACACCCGTGAATCACGGGTTGCCGTGGAAACATAAAAACAAAGGCAGCCTGGGTATAGCGGAGACGGTAAAGTGATCGAACACATTGCAGGAAATATGTTAAACAACAAAATTAATGGCGAACAGCGATAAGAACTGACCCCAGCATTGATGATCATACCCAGTATAAATGTAAGAACAAGCATAACGAACCAGAAAAGAAACGAATAAGAAAAGAAACGAAAAGTATGTACAGTCTACCAAGCAAATGTCATTTGCAAGAAGGGGGGAGGCGTGTCCATCAGATATGTCACTCGGATAGTTGAATCAACTCGATATCCCCAGATGGCAGGAAGATCCAAGGAACTGACCCCAACATTGATGATCCTACCCAGTATAAATATAAGAATAAGCATACCGAAACAAAAAAGAATCGAATAAGAAAAGAAACGAAAAGTATGTACAGTCTACCAGGCAAATGTCAATTGCGAAAAGGGGGCGTGCCCATCAAATATGTCACTCGGATAGTTGAATCAAATCAATGTCCCCAGATGGCAGGAAGATCCAAATAGGATTGAAATGGGGCACCCCATATGGGGACAATGCCACTCACTAATAAGCGAATTAACCGCAAATAAAGAGCAGCCCTAAACCAGTAAATTTATCTAGAAGACAAAAACGAAGTAAATGAAATATATTCATTAAGACCCTTAGGTGAAATGGTGTCTAATGTTTTTATCCAAAAGGTTTCCCTCTGCAATAATAGACGTGAGCGGTCTCCACCTCGAGTTTTGTACTGTTGACTGTCCTGTTATGCCGGTGCTTTACACCATACCTAAACTCCATAAGGACCCGCATTCTCCCCCTGGCCGACCTATTGTGTCGGCCATGGGCCGTCTGCTGGAACCTCTGGGGAAATATATTGACCATATTTGTAAACCTTCTGTTATGGCTTTACCCACATGTCTTAGGGACACTCCTCATTTTTTGTCGAAATTGCACCAGTTTCAACTACCACTTGACCCAATAGTCCTGGCGACTTTGGATGTCAAGAGTCTATATACGATCATCCCCCATGAGGGTGGTATAAATGCTTTAACACAAACAATATCCGAATCTACTTGTTACAACGGCCCTCCTACAGAATTTGTACGCGAGTTGTTGCACATCACCTTATGTTGCAATTTTTTTCGGTTTGAAAAGAGTCTGTACCTACAGTTGGCAGGAACATCCATGGGTGCTTCCATGGCTCCAGCCTATGCGAACTCCTTTATGTTCCATTATGAGAAACAGCATATCTTATTACCTTTTGCGTCCAACATAATTTTTTACACCAGGTTTATAGACGATATTTTTCTGATATGGAGCGGCACTCAATCAATCATTGCTGGATATGGTTCAGAGCCTGAATTCTCTCGATTCTCCAGTACAATTTACATGTGTATCTGATGCCTACTCTGTGTGTTTTCTGGACATACGGATCACTGTCAAAGATGGTCAGTTGTCATATTCATTATACAGAAAAGAGACAGACAGAAACACACTCCTCCGGGCAGACAGTTTTCATCCTCCTCACTTGATTAGATCCCTTCCTATTTCACAGTTCTTGCGTGTTATGCGCAATAATTCTGATATCCAGATCCGTAATACACAAATTAATGACATGTACCAGAGATTTCTGAACAGAGGCTATAGTAGAGAGACCCTAGACCGCGCCTTAACACGAGCATTGTCTAAATTTAAGGGTCCGAAGGAAACTAACTGTAAACAGAACTCACAAATATTTGTGCCGATGGCATATCACACTTTGAGCCATACTATGACCAAAGCTATACGGTCCAATTGGTCTCTTTTTCAAGGAGACAAGTCTTTACCAAAAATTTTTTATCAAGCACCGTTGATTAGTTATAAGCGTTCGCGTAATATCCGCGATCTGCTGGTTAAATCAGATCCAATTCAATCCTATTCTGTAGGTCCACAACCCCTTAAACCGGGATGCTTCCGTTGCCCAAACTGTGTGACGTGCAGTCATATGACTACTTCATCTACATTTTCACATCCTCAATCGGGTAAGAGATATACGATTCGACATCATATCACATGTACTACAGCATATGTGATATATCTTATCACATGTCCTTGCGGTCTACCTTATGTAGGCAAGACCGACAGGCCATTGCGTGACAGAATTCGGGGTCATAGATCCAATATCACCATAGCCTTCCGCAATGGTGTGTCGGATAAACCAGTTGCCAAACACTTTCTAAGTGCTAAACATCAATTAACTACATTAAGAGTTATTGCTATTGACCATGTACCCCCCCTCACTCGAGGTGGAGACCGCTCACGTCTATTATTGCAGAGGGAAACCTTTTGGATAAAAACATTAGACACCATTTCACCTAAGGGTCTTAATGAATATATTTCATTTACTTCGTTTTTGTCTTCTAGATAAATTTACTGGTTTGGGCTGCTCTTTATTTGCGGTTAATTCGCTTATTAGTGAGTGGCATTGTCCCCATATGGGGTGCCCCATTTCAATCCTATTTGGATCTTCCTGCCATCTGGGGACATTGATTTGATGCAACAATCCGAGTGACATATTTGATGGGCACGCCCCCTTTTCGCAATTGACATTTGCCTGGTAGACTGTACATACTTTTCGTTTCTTTTCTTATTCGTTTCTTTTTTGGTTTGGTATGCTTATTCTTATATTTATACTGGGTAGGATCATCAATGTTGGGGTCAGTTCCTTGGATCTTCCTGCCATCTGGGGATATCGAGTTGATTCAACTATCCGAGTGACATATCTGATGGACACGCCTCCCCCCTTCTTGCAATTGACATTTGCTTGGTAGACTGTACATACGTTTCGTTTCTTTTCTGGTTCGTTATGCTTGTTCTTACATTTATACTGGGTATGATCATCAATGCTGGGGTCAGTTCTTATCGCTGTTCGCCATTAATTTTGCTGTTTAACATATTTCCTGCAATGTGTTCGATCACTTTACCGTCTCCGCTATACCCAGGCTGCCTTTGTTTTTATGTTTCCACGGCAACCCGTGATTCACGGGTGTGTCGGCGTCCTCTGTCATCATTCGGCGCCATACCCGGAAGTGTACGCCGTGCTCATCAGCTTCGGCGTCCACCGCGTTGGTGCTCAGCTGCTGGGTAAGCTTCAATTTTTTGTACATGTATGTAGCGCTCACTCCCGGAGGAGCCGCTGAAAATTGAACCACGGGTCAGTCTCCCCACACTAGGGAATAAATATGCTCCAACACAGTTGTGAGTTTTTATCATTTAAATAGTTTACTAAAATAATGAGCAGATATTGAGACATGGTATTCACAGATATATTACAGTATTTTCGTATCGCGGTAAAACGCGTGGCGGAAAAGAAACGAAACACGAGGCTTCGTATTTCGGAAAATAAAATATTCGTAACCGAACAGAAAATAAAAGCAGTTGCACAAATATACGAAAAAGGAACACGTAGCGGAACCCAAAAAAAATACAATCTCTTCGTATTCCGATAAACGCGCAGCGGGAAAAGAGAAAAATATATTCGGAACGTAACTTTACTCTTATTCCGATACGCAACAAAAATGAGTCCTGCACAGGTTAAGTCCCGGAATGTAAAAGGTGTGTATGTGTGTGTATGGTACCCGGGTACTGTTCAACTGGCCAGTGAATTTACTTAAAGGATCTCTTCGACTAGTCAAGTTGGGGCCCTGTGGACTTTAAGAAGGAAAACAGCAGCGGGTTCTTTATTTACAGTACAGCCTTGGAGGCCTCTCACCCATCCAACGGTTGCTTTAGGCTCCGCTGACCCAGGACGTCTCTCCGCTCGATATTGACTGGGGATACTAGCGGCCGGATCCGTTGTCTGACTTTCCGCAGCTTGTCCACGACTTGTCCAACTCACCGCCTGCTCTCCGTATTCAGTCAACTCGCGGCAACTCCTTACTCGAGGTCTTGGGTCTTTTAGATCTGCAGCAATCTCGGGAACTTGGAGCGCTCTCCTTCTCTTCAGGCTGAATGTCCAATAAATGACTCTGACAGGTCTCGCTCAGGCTCTGGCTTAGGCCCTCTTGCGATGTCTCTCACTGCGTCTGCTCCCTCTGACTCCCTGGCGCGCTCTGCAACTTTCTCCACGAGGCAGAGGATGTAAGTGTCCAGTCCCCACCCACTTCCTGGCTTCTTGCAAAGCATGCCAGTTATTGTAGTCCCAATGTCCAGTATCTCTGATCGCGATAGTCTCCATCTTGTGGCCAAAATTAGGTACTGCCACAGCAAGATTTTACCACAGCGCTACATGTATATAAATGTGATTTGTATAATGTGTTTGCATACCTTGATAAAGGCTCTTTGAGGGGCCGAAACGTTGGTCAAGCGGATTGAAAAACCGTATGTTTTACATATTTTTTCTAATAAATATTTCTGATTTTATTTACTTAAATCCTGATGTGCTGTCCATATTGTTTTTCTAATATATATATATATATACATACATATACACACACACACACACTTCAAAACTCAGCATGTATACACACACACACACACTGCAACCCTGCGTGTATGTGTATTTACATACACACACATTGCAGCCCTCAGTGTATATAATTATACACACTGAGGGCTGCAATGTATGTATATACACACTGAGGGCTGCAATGTGTGTATATATATATATATATATATATCAGCCCTGTGTGTGTGTGTATTTACATACATACACATTGCATCCCTGTGTGTATATACACACAGGGCTGCAATATATATGTATGTAAATACACACACACACACACACAGGGCTGATAGCTATATCTATCTAACACTGAGGGCAGCCGTGTGCGTGTGTGCACACACACACACACACACACACACACACACATGTTTCAGACCTCAGACCAGACATGGGGCGCTGTCCGAACACTCTATCGGCTTTCGGACAGGCCCCTGCAGTTTACCGTGTTTCATACCTTCTAATGAGTGCCGCGTGCAAAGTCTTCCAGCGGCCGCTCGTTGGATCGCGCCTGGGGGCTTCCCAATGAGCGGCCGCTGGAAGACTTTGCACGCGGCGCTCGTTAGACGGTACGAAACGCGGTAAGCTGCTGGGGCCTGTCCGAATGCCGTTAGAGCGTTCGGACAGCCGCCCCAGCCCCTCAGATGCCGGCAAGCCAGCTCAATGCTGGCTTCCGGTATTGGGGGCGTCCCTGGAATTAAGTCCACAGTCCGGCGGGCTTCTAGCCCGCCGAACTGCATCTCAAATAAAACTACTCGCCCGGCTCTTCATGTCCCGGGTGTCGGGCGATACAATTCCCACACCCCTGCTCATAAATGGGATTTTACCCCAATTATTTCAGCATTTCTACTAGAAGCAATCCCAGATTGTCGCATAAAATTAAACTGAACAAACCGGGAGAAAATGTTTTACTTTCCCAAGAGCCTTTTTCTTCTGTATTCAAATCCACCTTGTGATTGCCGGGTGACTGCGTAGAAACATATTGTTCTATTTTATTGTGTTGTTGTGCCATGCATTTTGGTGTCCAGCGTTAATCATATTAGTAAATACAGAAAAAATGGCATCGCGCCCATACTCACCGGAGTGGCTGCAACTGCCAGGAGTAACAGCCCAGTTAATGTATAAAACATAACAAGGAAAAAAGGTGTCATCTGCGCTCGTTTCTATGTGTTCCATGTACAACAAAACTGAGGTTTTTGTTTGTTTCAATGGCCATTGCAACATAAGCTCACGCGCCACTTCACGGCACCTCTTTACAGAGTGAGTACCTAACAATTGTAACCAAAAGGCCGCTCTACTGAGCAGCTCCAAGCCTCTCCTGCTGCTTTTCAGCCAAGGAGAGGCAAAGATGGTGGGCTTTATTTATACACGCACCAAACACTTCCCATTTGGGATTAAAAACAAAAACATGGAAAGAGGAACAGCTGCAGAACGACGGACTGGTGTTACAAGCATGATATACATAAATACAAAAAAAATGGCGTCGCGCCCATTAACTGGGCTGTTACTCCTGGCAGTTGCAGCCGCTCCGGTGAGTATGGGCGTGACGCCATTTTTTCTGTATTTATGTATATCATGCTTGTAACACCAGTCCGTCGTTCTGCAGCTGTTCCTCTTTCCATGTTTTTGTTTTTAATCCCAAATGGGAAGTGCTTGGTGCGTGTATAAATAAAACCCACCATCTTTGTCTCTCCTTGGCTGAAAAGCAGCAGGAGGGGCTTGGAGCTGCTCAGTAGAGCGGCCTTTTGGTTACAATTGTTAGGTACTCACTCTGTAAAGAGGTGCCGTGAAGTGGCGAGTGGGCTTACGTTGCAATGGCCATTGAAACAAACAAAAACCTCAGTTTTGTTGTACATGGAACACATAGAAACGAGCGCAGATGACACCTTTTTTCCTTGTTAATTCAATCATCTCTACCTAATATGATTAACATATGTCCCAGACACTAGAGACGGATTTTCTGATGTATCACCAGGGAATAAATATGTGTGCTGTGACAATAAACCCATAGGCTTGACCCAGTAAAGTCAGTGTCGTCCGTGATAGTGGGGACATTGGGGAAAACGCAAAAGATGTTGCTCTGTTCTACCGTGTTGGAGTTTTAGGACCAGTGAAGGAAGCTAGTCAATATGGCCAAGGGACCTCATAACAAAGACACATTACCCTCTACTCAGGCCAGAACTCACCTGACGGCCGTATGTCACGGGTGCGGAATGTGCGGGTAATGTGACACGTTCAATTGAAAGACTTCTCCTAAACCTCGTGGGTTAAAAATAATTTTCTATTTTAAGAAGCCAATATCACCATTGTTTCACCGACAAACTGAAGCTCAAAGAGTGGCAGGAGAAGCTCCGTCAACGGATTTTCCCCTGGCGCTGCTTGAATTTCCATTTGAGGAAACATTGAGGTTTATCACAAATGCAACAGCGGAAAATTGTAATGGATCGTGAGGGAGCGCCATGGAATTCACTGTGTGTGTGATCCAATACATAGGACGCCTCTCCGTACTCGTATGTGGACATTAAATCCATATTAAACAACAGGGGACCTATTACATTCTTCGCGCACAATTGTGTGCACGCGCAAAAACGCATTAATGTGAGGGGCAAAACCCTTTGCGCTGAATGTCGTATTACGACGCTCGCGCACAAAATGCGTGTTATCGTCTAACACGAGTGACCCTGCACGAACCCTTTGCGAACGCAATTTAGTGCACGCGTCCTATACTTAACATTGTGCGCGCAAATGCCATTTGTGCGCTGGTGGGTGGATGGTATTACAATCTATGCGCAAAATTTAACGGACAACGATTGCGCACATAATTTTAACGTCTTTGAAAAGCTGGTGGTAACGGCAAATTGTAACAACCTGACCGTACCAAACTGCGGATTCACAACGGAGAACGTCAATGCGCACATTTCTTTTACTAGATTCGTCAAAAATGACGGCCACTACCTTGTCTTCCGTCAGAACGTACGTCTGTTGTGCGCAGTCAACACAAAATGATGGACTTGCGTTAAGAATGACATTGCACTCACTGATTTCTGCGCGCATTTTTGTGAGTCGGTTTTATGAGCGCAGTTTCCCGACGGATGAAAAAATGCACGAGGAATGTAATTCCAGCAGTGATTTTCGTGCGTTAATGTTTAACGCTTCGCGCAAAAAAACAAGCGTTTACCGTGCATTTTTGCGTGAAGAATGTAATAGAGCCCCAATACTATACATTTTATAGCACAATACACAAACCCGAGGAACGTGTTTTACTTTCCTGAGAGCCTGTCTGTGATACTAACCCGGGCCGGTATTCCCATGATCCTCCATGTCCTCATATCCCCGGCGCCCCCTGACACACGGCTCCTCCCCTCTCTCCATCTCCCGGCGCCCCCTGACACACGGCTCCTCCCCTCTCTCCATCTCCCGGCGCCCCCTGACACACGGCTCCTCCCCTCTCTCCATCTCCCGGCGCCCCCTGACACACGGCTCCTCCCCTTTCTCCATCTCCCGGCGCCCCCTGACACACGGCTCCTCCCCTCTCTCCATCTCCGGGCGCCCCCTGACACACGGCTCCTCCCCTCTCTCCATCTCCCGGCGCCCCCTGACACACGGCTCCTCCCCTCTCTCCATCTCCCGGCGCCCCCTGACACACGGCTCCTCCCCTCTCTCCATGGCGGATATAAGTGCAGGAATCCCATTGATCCGTCCTGTGTGAAGAGAAAATGTCCAGAAAGATCTTATGATCCAACAGCAATAGAAGATGTTTTGTATGAAGCTGCCTGTGAAGGAGGGGGAGACTTTCTTACCCAGAGAGCATAGGGTCTTGGTAATTCTCCATCATCACATCCCTGTAAAGCTCCTTCTCTTCTTCCTTTAAACAGTCCCACTCCTCCTGGGAGAAGTAAACGGCCACGTCCTCAAACTCACATTCAGCCTAAACAGCAAATGACCTCATTAATGTCACACCATTATTTATCAGCACAAACTCACATATACCATGAGGAAGATTTCCTGCTTTCCCTGGGAATCTGGCGTCTCCCCCCCCCCGTGTAACTCATTCAAGCTTCCCCTCCCCCATCACTGGAGGAAGAAGGGAGGAGATAAGAGACATTGTAATGTCTGGGTCAATGTCTGCCTTACCTGTCCGTTCAGCCGCTCCTCCTTCACTGACATGTGACCCGGGAACCTCTCCATCACCTCCTCCTTCACTGACATGTGACCCGGGGACCTCTCCATCACCTCCTCCTTCACTGACATGTGACCCGGGAACCTCTCCATCACCTCCTCTGTCTCTGACATGTGACCCGGGAACCTCTCCATCACCTCCTTCTTCATCTTGGTTAATATCCGGCGTCACACAGCAACTTACTGCATCCAATCACCGGCCTCTGGTCCGTGTGGAGACGCTGAGTGCGCCGGCTGTGACGTGATTCACCGAACAAATCCTGTCCAGACTGAGGGACAGAGAACAGACCCCAACCCTGCGCTCACACCATATCAAAGTATGAGGGTATCACAGAATCCACAGCAACAAAGCTCACAATAACAAATAAAAGGTTAAACAATAAACAAGCAGTCACACAGAACCACCGAGAGCTAAATACCGGAGACAACATGGCTTAATATCTGTGTCTGCACCTTCAGCGCCATCTTAGTTACATAGTTATATAGGCTGAAAAAAGACATGCGTCCATCGTGTTCAGCCTCTCCCACATAACCTACTGCTGTTGATCCAAAAGAAGGCAAAAAACCCAGTCTGAAATGCTCGCCAATATGCAACATACTGGGAAAAAAAATCCTTCTTGCGCCCAGATGGCGTCAGATTTCTCCTTGAATCAAGAAGCTTTTACCCACATATTAAATATTATAACCCTTAATATTCTGTGTCTTTATGGAGTCTGCGGAAACACCGGCCGCACAACTAAAATAAAAACATCCAGAAACACTTTATATGAAGAGACACAGAGGCAGCACTGACATGCAGCTGGATCCGCCGAGGTAACAATGGCCACTTGCCCCAGAAACGCTTCTCATCCAGCCTGCACTGAGCGAGCCCCTCCCTGCTGTGAACGGGCAGAGCTGTAAACACCAGAGACACGCTTGAAAAACGTCTCTATGTGTGTACATGTGACAGGGAGCCTTGACAGGAATGTGTATAGTGACATGGCAGGAGGTTATATAAAGCAGCAATGTGTCTCCCTGCCCCCACTCCCTGTGTCTGTGTTAATCTCCTCTGTCATGGCGGTGCTGTATCGCTCGTGTCATAGTTTGTGGTGGTCGGGGGGTTAAGGAGCCTCTTCTGATGTCATGTCGCGCTGTGTCTGCTCTGACATTGTCTCTCATGGCCGGATTTCTAATATTATTCATTTATTTATTCTGTCCTCACATATTTCAGGGAATCACACAAACCCCACCCGGGGCCACTGAGGTAATGAGAAGAAACCTGACGCTGCACGAGGGGAAAAAGAAAATAATTCACAATAAAACCACTACGAGGAAAGGATGGAGGAGGAGATCTAATAATGTAAAATAATCCTGTGCTGATATCTGCCTCCTTATGGAAAACCCCGTAACGCAAAGAAGCGCGAGAAATACCTCCTCAACATAAATATATATATATATGACTTCCGAAGGAGGGTCATGATGGGACGAGAGTGGAGAATTATAGACCCATGTCGCTTATCTATTTCGATGTGAAGGTCTTGGCTAACAGAATGGTTCCTCTCCTTTCAGGGCTGGTTCATCCAGATCAGGTTGGGTTTGTGATTATAATCAATTATATAAAAACACCCACAAAGGGGTGGACCAGGTGTGGTGGGTAGAATCTTCTCGGACGCCCTCTATGCCCTTATCACTGGATGCGGAGAAGGTGTTCGATAGAGTCGAATGGACGTATCGTTTCGGTTTATTAGAATGCTTAGGTTTCCCGAGTCATTTTGTTACATGGATATGAGCGTTCTATACTGGCCTTAGGGCCCAGGTAAAACTTCATGGCGCATTGTCGATCCCTTTCTTAATTTTCAATGGCACCCGGCAGGGTGTTACGCCCTCAGCCCCTGCTGCGCTCCCTGGGGGGTCTGGACATGGTTCTGTGCCACTGGCTGGTCAAGTGCCAGCACATTGTAATGGCCGATCGGCGTCTGAAGGGACGGGACCTGGCGTGGTCACGAGGAGATGCCGGGTTTAACGCAGGCCGCGAGGAGTTGCCTCGTCGCCCTGATGTGGAGTTTAGTTCCCGCATCGCCTGCTATTGCTTTTATTGTGTTTTCAGTTGCCGACCCGTTTTGTATGCAAATCCTGCTCCTGTTTTTGACCCGGGTTGTCTTTGACCATTCTCTCGTTTATCCCATATCGGCTCATATTGCTGAGTGCTGTGTGTTTAACCCTATGTATGCCGCTGGGGTTTGGGCCCACCACATGGGTTCATACCTCTCTCGTTCTGGGGTAATATATGCAGCCTTATCGGGGCCGTGTTCGAGACCTAAGGTTTCCCAATCTGTATTAAACTGTCTTTTATGTGAGATTAGGGATAGATTCTATCTGATAGGAACAGCTTGTTTTCTACCACATATGATTGTGCTAATTACGCCAAGTGTAACCCGTTCATAAACAGCCCGATACTGTCACATGTGTCATCAACATCTGGTTCTATTAAGGTATCGCAAACCCAGTCGGGTTTATCTAAGTACGTATTTTCTGTGACTGCCCTGCAGTCTAATCAATTCATCGACTGTCAAAGAAATCTGCTGGAAGTCCAGCTTGAGACATATACTCCGGTATCTAACAGGGTTATCCAAAGAGATTCGAATTGCTTGAGAAAGGTAACCGAACGCTGAAAATCAGCGTTCGGTTACCTTTCCTGGCCATTCGGCTATCCAGAGAGCAGGCAATTCGCCAAAATCCTGTCGAATTGCCTGCACATACGGTGACTGTTCGGTCCCTGTTCGAGGGCAGTGAAATCCCCATGAAAAAGCACTGCTTCGGCTATTCAGAGAACACAAACCAGCAGTGAAAGGTTCCCCTAATGCCCTGCCATTCGGTGGTTTAATTCGGCAAGTTAATTCAGGAGAATCCCATAGGCTTCAATGTTAAAAATATTCCCGTTTTAATTCAATATCTAATAAACCGTTCATTATAAAATTCTGCAGTAAAAAGTCTCTTTATTTATAGATTTTTTAGGATACTTTAAGCATTTTTCTGAATTTTTAAAAAAAAAATTAAGTCTGATTTTTTTTTTTTATTTTTTTTTTCAGTTTACTTATTTTTTCTGTAACAGCTAGACATGTGCACAGCACAAAATTTCGTTTTGAACTAATGGATTAGTCCTAAAATGCAATTTATTTAGTTGCTACAGAAATTCGTTTTCAGTTCTTTAGTATGAAAACTAATTTCATTCATCCGAAAACCAGTGGATACAATTACTATTGTAGTGGCTCCTCAGAGGGCTGAGATCTCTGCTTGTTACAGTATCACTCACTCTCAGCACAATGTGGGCCATATTACATAGTTGGTGCTAACATAACCAGAGCTGTTGTAAACTTCCCAGAGCTATTATAGCCTATGGAGGTTTTCAGTTTACAACAGCTCTGGTTAAGTTAGCACCAACATTGTAATACTGCCCCGTGTCAGGCAAAGCTGTTACAGTAACTGACTGCTGCTCATCACAGCACTCAGAGTTTCAGTAAAACTAGTAAATAATATTTTTATATAGAAGAGGTTAGAACAATATTATTTCCTTGTTTTACTGAAACTCTGAGCGCTGTTACAGTTAGTTACTTTAACAGCTGAGCCTGATACATTGTACTGAGAGATAATGTAACAAGCAGCCGATCTCAGCGCTCACAGCCACTGGATTTAAAGGGCTAAAAAAAGGCTCCTCTCTGTATAATGTTTAGAACATCCTCCTGCATTAATTAATACCCCTCTCTGTATAGAACATCCTACTGCATTGGCATGTGGAGGGTGCAGAACTTCAGATGTTGCGCTCTTCATTGCTGGTCTCCTTCACTCATCAATGTAATATCACAAAAAGGACTGAAACTAAAATTTAGTGCATTTTATTTTAGTTTCTTTCGTTTTTTGTACTGAGCAGTTTCGTATCTCTTGAGTCATACGAAAACTAAATTATCCCAAAATTCGGACTAAATCGTTTTAGTACTAAAACGAATGCACATGTCTAGTAACAGCCCTTTTTATTATCATTCCCTGGACCTCATATGTAAATTTCAGACATTTTCGCTCAGTAGTTTCTTTGCAAACAGCGTTTCATTTTCCCAGATTCATACAAATGGTTTTGCTAATTTATTCACTGCCTCCTCTACGTCACAGCTGCTTCGGCTCTGTGTGATTCGGCTCCTGTTCGGCTCCTGTTCGGGTTTTTCGAAGGTTAATCCAGATGTTTTTGCTTGTTTTCAGCGTGCATTCGGTTAGTTTTCGTCAGCTTTTCGGCAGCTTTTCCCTGCAATTCGGGGACCCTGTGGTGTTTGCTGAATACACCGCAGGGTCACCGAAATGCAATCGGCAAAAGGAACCGAATTGAAGAGAACGAAAAGTCACTGAACGTGCGGTGACTTTTCGAATCTCTTTGGATAACCCTGTATGTCATTTGTATTATTGAAAGTCCCTGTATGTGCACTAAATTGTCTTTTGGTCTTGAAACCATCTGAGTTTAGTTGCAATCCAGTTGTGCTTTTATACTCCTTGGCTTTGGAGTATAAATCTGTGTTTACCGAGTGTTTTAAAACCGTCAAGCAGATATTTCTGTCCATTAAGATCACTACTCCGCTACTCTTGTGTGAGCGCTACAGCGCCCGTTACACAGGGGTGCCCACTATCGCCTAACCTCTCTTTAGAGCCTCTTCTCTCTCATATCTATCTGGGATAAGCGGGGTCTCCATTGGGCGGCATTGTTTAAGGTGTCCCCTTATGTGGACAATGTACTATTATCTCTTACAAACCCGTTCACCTCAGTGGCTATCCTTCAGACCCTGTTGTTAGGTTACGGGGTAGTTTTGGGTTTTATGGTAAATATGGTCAAATCTTCGGCCCTGCCCTTTTTTTTTGTCGCCAGAAGAGGTGAGATCCATCCAGTCTAGGTTTAACAGAGTCGGGTATTAATTACCTGGGTATTACATTGACGAGAGACTTGAATAAACTTTTTTCCTAGAAATTGCGCATCTTTGTTTTCTCATACAAGATTTAGAGGGGTGGATAGACAAGAAGATCTCCTGAGTCAGCCATATACACAGCATTAAAATAAATATTTTACCATGGTTGCTCTTTTAATTTCAGGCCTTACCAGTCACGGGAAAGAAGAAAGATTTGGCAGCTCTCCAGGCTGTTTTGGATGCTTGTTGTCACGTACACGCCTCCATTCCTGATAGACACGTGACGCGGCAAAGGAAATGCAGTGTTAAAAAAATCACTCTCCGTCTGCACTAGACCCAGAATGACTACGTTGCACACAATCCCCCCACACTCAATTGCCTAATTGTCACCTGACGACTTCACTGCAGAAGGGCGCGTAACTCAGCGAAGTGGACGCAGGATTACAGATCACTATCCGTCCGCACTAGACCCAGAATATTGACTACATTGCACATAATCCTTATCCCTGCACCCACTTCCCTTGTATCTACACTGCCACCACAGGCCAATGACTTGTTACCCAAGATGCCCAATGTCTGGAACAGAGCTGGCCTGAGACTCTGTTGGACTATGCACCCCAAAACAGAAGACCGTTCAAATGACTAACTTCACCCCAACTCACTCTTGGTAGATCGATCCGAGCTAAAATAACCCTTGGGATAATGCCGTCTCTTCAGTTAGCGAGTTCATGTATCAGACAGAGGCGTTTATAATGTTTATATTTATTATGATGAAAAAAATGTCACAGGCATATGGAACAAGATATTACAATTAATAGTTACACACAAGGGGGGGCGTGGCTGGCCGGGCAGGGGACAAGACGTGCTTTGTGTGAGCTCCGCAGGAATCGGCTGAAAAAAGGTAATTTTTGTCTGTATTTACCTGTGGCCTCCCTCTATTGAGTACCCCTGTCAGGCTGGCCATCGGGTGGCAAACTCCGGAGCTTGTTCTGACCCTCCCCTCCGGAGACAAGCTGAGAAAAAGGCTTCTGTTCCTCACCTGGCGCGGCCTGTTGTCGGCCATTTTGAGGTCTGGGCTCCGGCCTGCTCCCTGCTTTTTTATATTTGGGTGATCGGATGCTGTGCGCCGGGGAGATGGAGGGCCCCCATCTTGCAGCTGCGGCGGCTGACCCTATTGTGGAGAAGGTGGAGGAGGGCGAGCACAGGTGGCTGCTGACTCGTCCATTTTCCGCCGAGAACCTGGGAGCCATGCTGGACGGTTTCGAGGCCTACTTGGACCAGCTGCCTGGAGGCGACGAGGCTAATGACATGGCGCCGACTAATGGCCGTGCTGAGGATGGAGCTGCGACCTGATACTTCGGCTGGAGCGGTGCTGGGGGGTGCTTCCCCTGCCGGCCGCGTGGAAGATCTTCCTGCGGTGGAGGACGGAGTGCCGCGAGAGCCGATTGCACGCGGTACGGAGCGACAACTGGTGGCGGTGATAGAGGTTGGTCGACGGAGTGTGGCCTCGGAAGGGGTGAACCTGGCGGTTGGAGCCTCTATGGGCTGCAGCGGTACTGCTTCCAGGGCAGCGCTCCTGGAGCAGTGGGGCAGCGAAGAGATGCATGCGGAGGAGACACTTGGGGTAACAGATAACGCTGTGCAGTACCCTCAGCCTCTACCCGCGTCAATCCTGCTGAACTCGCGACGGATCTCCAGTAGGCGGTCTATCTGCAGGCTGAAGCGCCTTGCTGAACCCCGTGATGTGGGGGAATTGGTCCGGTGGTTTGATGCAAGCTGCACCGTCCATGTAAAACCTCGCTATGATGGATCTGCACACGCGGCCTCCCGTTCGACACAGGCTGATCTTTTATTTTCTAGTTGACCTGTCCTCTTCATGCAAACATCTCCTTCTACTCCGATGACTCTTATTTTGATTCTCCCCTTGCTATGTCTTCCGTGTTTTATATGCTGTCTACGAGGACTTTTTGACTCTAGCGAAGATACAATGCCCATTTGTCATTTTTTCTTTATTTTATTTTTATGACCCATTATTTCGGGACACTGATGAACTCTTTTGCTATAGTTCCCCGGTCGGGGCTTATTTTGATTGTGTTTCCCCTCCCCCCTCTGCTACTTGAGACACTGATGTTTCCCTGTGAGAACCCCCCTCCCCCTTTTACGTGTTTGGATGCCTATTTGGCCCTACGAGGCCTGCTTTGCCAGTTGATGCATTATTCTTGCGTGAAAAATAAATTTTAATGAGACCCCCCACTCGGGGATGTTGCCCCCCACCCCCCTTGTTTTTGTGATTTGTTTTCTCTCCCTTTTCTGACCCCCCCCCATTTTGTTTTGGCTTCCTTGAGTTGTCCTAGGGGAAGAGCCATAGGCTGGAACCCAGCTTTTCCCCGGGTGCCCGGGCCTGGTGCCATTAACCCCCATGGCCTTTTCCCGCGGTTTTTAACTGGTTGGGAATGTGCCAGAGGCGGCACTAATATGGCTTTTGCATCTTTCCCTCACCCCCCCTTTTTTTTCTCTCCTTTTTATAATTATATTTGATGACTTTAGCTATTTATATTGCTATCTATACGCCTTGTAGTTTCGATGCATATGATTCCTGATGATCTTTTCTTATGCTATGCTGTTTTTCTCTATTTTCTTTACGCTGAGTTACTGCAGACGATTATATGCGGCCCTGCGAGGCCCTCTCTTTACGTTTTACTTGTATGATGACTTATTTCAAAATAAAAAATTATGAATATAAAAAAATAGTTATACACAAGCAGAGAAATAAAAAGGTTTAAAAACACAGAACCTACTTATGAGTCAGCAAGCTAAAAGGACATCTGTGGCCCCCGGAGGCTGGGATTGGAAACACGGCAAATTTCCACTTTCGCGTGGCCCCAAAAACAGTAAGTCACAAGTACGGCTTTTGCCCCACAACTTATAAGTTTCTGCTGCTCCCCCCCAGCGTCATGCCCATAGATGGTACAGACTGCCCACTCCTGGTAATTCATGAGCATGCTTAGTTCACTTCTTATTTAATTTTTATTTCTTATTTAAATTATAGTATCAACAGATGTTTTTTATCTACAAAGGCATAATTGCTTCTTTGATATTCATGATTAGGTACAGTGTCGCTGCCACTGAGTCTGGTAGAACACTTTTTGGTGTGCTTAGGTTGTTAGCCCCAGACCAAATGGGAAATTTCCCCCTGCTGAGCAGACCAAATGGGCAATTTCCCCCATCCTACAGTTTACATTCACCATTCACACCTTCCAGGGTGTTCAAAGGGGAGCTTAATTGCTTGTCCCCATCAGGGGGGAAGCAAACCAACAAACGAACATCCTGAGAGAATCATGCCTGCATAGGCAGAAGCATTGTATCACAATTTATATACAAGGAAATATCAACAATAACGTCCTGCAAAACATGACCAAACATTTATGACGAGTATATATATATATATATATATATAATCGTCACACTTATGTGTGGTGTAATAGGTGTAAGGTGGCCAGAAAACTGCTTTACCGCCCCAAACCTAAGGGAGGGTTAGGTCTCCGAAATTAATTTCTATACTATGGTGCAGCTCTGTTGGCACAGGTGGTGGCCTGGCATTCGCTCCCGGTTCGTAGGAGATGGGTGGAAATGGAAGCGACTGTGGTAGACCCGGAATATCTTCATATGCATGTTGGGCTTCACAGGAGTGCGAGACCAGCTTTAAAATTTGCATGCCCAGTGGTGGTAAATAATCTATGGGTAATTGACTTGGCCAGAAATAAATTTCACATAGGCCTCTCTTCCATCTTCACTGGCGCCTCTATATAGGAACCGTGAACTCCCCCTGGGATACAGCCGGGTGACTTTTCTGCTTTAGAAGCCGCAGGTTTAGGCCACTTCACTTGAGGGACATGTTGTGGCGAGGTGGTAAACGTACATTTGAAAGTCTGGGTGAGGACCTCCAGCTACGCCCACTATATCATTTTCATTTTCCTCATCTTAGACATTTCATGGATTCCAGTAATGGATACACTGTGGCAGGGAAGCCGCTTACACACTTTGAATCTTTATGTCTGGGTGGTCGTGTCCCGAAAGGTCTGATATCCCTATTGTATCTAAATCTATCTTCTAATTGGAAAGAGTGGGGGGATTTGAAGTATCGCAGCCGATGGAGGCAGATTTGAATGAGGACATACCTGGAGAAGAATGGGAAGAAATATGGGAAGCTACAGCCCAGTCTTCTATTTGTGTATCCCCACCAGGATATACGACCCCTGTCCAACTCTGTCACATGGGTAAAACCACCTCTGATGCATGCTGGAGAAATTGTGGCCAAAAGGGAACTTTTATCCATGTGTGGTGGGAATGCCCATTACTGAAACAGTTCTGGGGTAAGATGAGATGTTTTCTTTCGGCGGTATGTAGGAGGGATACTGGGTTAGATCCCTGGACTGTCCTCCTGTCCAGACCCCTGTAAATACTTACATGAGGAAAATAAGTTGTTTGTGAAAGTAACATCAGCCATGAGGAGGGCTCTGGCGGGTAACTGGTTAAGTGATAGAATCCCCTCTATAAAGGAGATCTGTGTTAAGATTGAGGACGCTCGTTTAATGGAAGAGCTTAAAGCTAAGATAAATCAAACTCAACATATGTATGATAAGGTGTGGGGACCCTGGGAGGAATATGTTGGGCCGGTATCGTGATATGTTATCGCCATGATGCTACGGTTCGTTGGCCACGGTGATGTAGGGTTTTTTTTTTGTTGTTTTTTTTTCTTGCTTTTGATCTGGATGAAGAAAATTAGCCCACTATCAGATCTCATTCTGCTATCAGCTCTTTCCTCGGGAAGCCTAGACAGCACAGTTGTTCCCCTGCAGCCCTGTCTAAATATTCCCTCCCCCACCCCATTGCCTCTTCACTGCTGCTTTATCCTATACCACAGCTGTAAAGCAAGACTTGCCATGAAATTTTGGTAAATGTTGCATCTTGGGAAAAATCCACAAAATGGAAACAGGAGATAAAAAACTAACTTTATTTTTTCCATTATGCATTCGATTACTTCACACAGGAAAAAAACAGCAGCAGCATATGCTTTATAATGTGTTTTATAAAGTGATTTAGAATGTGTTTGTGTTTTTAATGCACAAGTCATCCCATTACAGCTTATATTAGTGATACTGTCCCTTAAACCACGTTCAGACTGTGGAAAGGCCACACTCCAGTGTGAAGTCTCTGTGCTTACAACAACATGCTTAAGGTTCCTCAACTGCGTGAGTTCCCTGATGTATAACAAGAGCTGAAGTATAAGTAAAACTTTTCCCACATACAGAACATGAGAAAGGCCTCTCTCTTGCGTGAGCTTTTGCGTGTAAAGTAAGCGCTTTGCCACTGCCAAAATATTTCCCACATTCAGAACATCCATAAGGACTCTCTCCTGTGTGGGTTATCTGATGTTTAACAAGGGTTGAGCGAGAGGCAAAACTTTCCCCACATTCTGAACAAGAGAAAGGCTTCTCTCCTGTGTGGGTTATCTGATGATTAATGAGGGTTGAGTTACAGCTAAAGCATTTCCCACATTCTGAACAAGAGAAAGGCTTCTCCCCTGTGTGAGTTCTCTTGTGTACATTAAGAGCTGAGCTACGGCTGAAACTTTTCCCACATTCAGAACATCCATAAGGACTTTCTCCTGTGTGAGTTGTCTTGTGCCTAATAAGATTTGATTTGTGAGTAAAACATTCCCCACATTCTGAACAAGAGAAAGGCTTCTCTCCTGTGTGAGTTCTCTTGTGTAAAATAAGAGCTGAGGCACTGACTAAATATTTCCCACATTCAGAACATACATAAGGACTTTCTTCTGTGTGGGTTATCTGATGATTAATAAGGGTTGAGTTACAGCTAAAGCATTTCCCACATTCTGAACAAGAGAAAGGCTTCTCCCCTGTGTGAAATCTCTTGTGTTTAACAAGTTTTGATTTTTGAGTAAAACATTTCCCACATTCAGAACATGAGTAAGGCGTCTCTCCTGTGTGAGTTCTCTGATGCAGATCCAGATCTGCTTTAAGTGTGAAGCTTTTCCCACATGTAGCACATGAATGTGTCTTTCCTTTAGCTCGCTTTCTCTCATGTATAGATACACTCGTGTCCATGGAAGGGGTTTGCTCTATGAAGTCCTTTGATTCTATCGATTCCTCCTTAGTTTTGATTAGTAGCTTCCTGACCATTTGTCGTCCTCTGTGATCATTTCTGTGCAGAGAGTCTGAAAATAAATTGAAAATAAATGTTTGTACACACACCTGCATTAACTGCACTTTATTACTGAACATAACACTATTATGTAGCCTGAATGCAATCACTGGGGCGACTTAAATCAAGGTCCAGGACACCTACAGGGCAGTGCAGCTCTTATTGCTGCCGCTGGAAACCGATCCGTCTCTAGTATCGGCATTCTGACAGTAAAGCTGCCAAATAACAAGACTGATCAGTCAGACACCAGACCACAGAGCACGAGCAGCACCGGCTTCATTCTGCAGCAACAAACACCAGAAACACTGACTGTGGGCGACCACTAGGTGGTGAGGGCCGAGCTGAGTGGGAAGCCCAACCCAGAGCAGGAATGGAGAAGAACGTCCAGCTGCAGGACAGGTCATTTAATATATTTAACTATAGATCCCTGAAACAGACTCAGAGGATCCCATGTCTGCCCTATTTACAAAGGGGAAATCCAGCTGAGCTTTCCATGCAGGAACCAATGGCCTCGACATGTCTATAGGGAAACACAAGAAGGACCCAAGCCCCACACAACGGGAGATACATACCATGACACGGCCAGGGGACGCATATATTCAATGATGAGGAAACTGGTGACTGAAAGGTGAGGGGCAGATACGTCTCACAAAGCCTCATAAATGGTATTTTACCCCAATTATTTCAGCATTTCTACTAGAAGCAATCGCAGCTTATTGTTGTGTAGCGCTGTGTTTAAAAAGACTGTTCTGCTGCATTTACTTGCAATGGCCACCAGAGGGAGACAGAGACCATGGTAAGATTATGCTGGACAAACACAGAAGGCACTGAACTACATTTTCCATGATGCTTTGCGTGAGGACAGGAAGTGGGTGTGTAAAAAGGAAAGGCATCAGTAGCCCGTGGAAGACAGAGTGAGCTGGGAGCTGAAAGCAGAAGGAAGCAGGCAGGCTGTTAAGGATCGTGACCAGGCCAGAGCGCAGGGGCTACCTCGCTGGTGCTGGGGTATCGGGACAGTGACCCTGCAGATCTGTCTATACCAAGCTGTGAGGTCTGAGGACAAGAAGCTGGTTCCGGCTGGACCCCGAGTTAGGAGAACCGCAGATCGATCTAACAGGGAGTGCAGGCGGTGAGCTGGACATCTTTTGGCAGATACAGACAAGCAAGACAGCGGATCCGGTGACACAGAGAACCCCAGTCAAAATCGAGCGGAGAGACATCCTGGGTCTCGCGCGTGCACAGAGTATCTGGCGGATGGGTGAGAGGCCTTCCAGTTTTTACTAAGCGCTGCAATTTCTTCAATACCCACAGGGCCCCAACGTGACTAGTCGAAGATACCTCATAAATAATTCACTGGCCAGCTGAATATTGTACCCGGGTACCAATACACACATACACATACATTCCTTGGGACATAACCTGTACGGGACTCACTCTCCAACCACAAAGGGGATTAAAGATATATTTTTCCTTTTCCGCTGCACGTTTCTCGCATTACAAAGCATTGTATTTCTTTTCCGCTGCACGTTTCTCGCATTACGAAGCATTGTATTTCTTTTCCGCTGCGCGTTTCCCGCATTACGAAGTACTGTAAATATATATACATATACCGTGTTACTCATTATATGCAAGTTTATTCAGTAAACTATATAATTTATAAAATCCACGACGGTGCTGTAGTATATTTATTCCCTCGTGCGGGGAGACTGACCCGAGGTTCAAATTCAGCGGCTCCTCCGGGAGTGAGCGCTACACGTGGGGGCTCGTTTCCGGGATTTAGTCTCTGGAAAAACCGCATTTAAAGGGTTAAATATGGATCCAGACGAAGCAGCAGAGTGGTGTAAAGCACAGGGTGGCCAGTTAGAGTTGAGTGTAGTAATGGATATTCCTGTAGACACCTGGGCAGAAGAGCAGATCCGCCTGGCCGTGGCAGCGTTGGCACCTGACCAGCGGGGGTTTCTAGCGGACATTAAAGTGAACCCAGAGACTTCTCACACGTATGTTCTTTTTGAGTGGAGAAAGGTGTTCCTGTGTGTTTCAGGGCGTGGGTATAGCTAACGACGACGTGGAAGTTCGTCTGATCCAGCCAAGTAAGCCACGTGGTGATTCAGCGACATTCCTGCATCCAGCCCGCTGGCCATGATCGGGCCGGAGTTCATTGCTGCTATTGGAGACCTCGTGGTTAAGTGTCAGAGGGCTCACCCTTCTTACATCAGCTTTGATATCGGAAGTTGGAAAAAATTTTCAGGAAACTTGCCAACTCCGTGGGAGAAAACCTTCGAAGAATGGGTAGAACAAACGATGCAGGCTCTGGATGAGTGGGACGTCTCTGAAGCGCAGAAGAAGCAAAGAATTACTGAGAGCTTAAAGGGACCTGCGTCAGAGGCCGTCAGGAATCTGAAGCTGAGTAAGAGAGACTGTACTGCTCTAGATTACCTGAACATATTACAGGATCTTCGGGCCGAACGGAAGGCTGCTGAGCTTATGTACCAGTATGAGCATACTTACCAGAAAAGGGGTGAGAAGATGACAGAATACATGACGCGCCTGGATAAGATACTGTACAAAGTACTGTTGAAGAAAGGAACAGACCCCACTACAGTAGATCAGGTTAGAATGCGTCAGATATTGAAAGGTGCCTTACCCTTAGATCCTGTGATGTTGCAACTGAAGACTCGAGAAGGTAATAAAGAGTTAAATTACCTAGAACTGATTCGAGTTGTTCGGGAAGAAGAAGCCCTTCTAGAAGAGAAGCTTGGAAGAAGGGGAGAAAAGGTCTATGCGCAACCCATAGAGTATAACGAGTGTTCATCAGATGAAGATGATCCGGAAGAGACATATGAGCCGGAGATAACTAAAAAGTCGTCAAACCAGGTGTATGGTGAGATACAAAAGACTCTCGAGAAAGTACAAGAGCCCAAGTTAAGATGGAACAGACACACACGGACCTATGCCGGGCAATCTTGAAAGTAGCAGAAATGCAGACTGAAATACAGAAGTCTCTCTCAGATATACAAACAGCAGCGGTTGCTGTGGTCTCCGACAGGGGATTTTCAAATGAGCCACAGGAAGAAAGTGTGCCCTCATCCTCGTGGGGAAGATGTTTTGCCTGTAGAGCATTCAGCCATTTCAAGGCTCAGTGCCCGGAAAGGAGACAGGGAGGGTCTCTATATGTGCCTGCTAGACCTAGGAGATCCTCTCCCTAGAGGTCTGGTCCTACGTCACGGGAAGACAATGTACGCCCGCAGTCACCACGTATGAGGACAAGGGTTAGAGTACAACAGACTGGGTCTACCTCTCCTGCTGCTACGAAAAAGTTCCCTGACAAGTTGATAGGTCCTTCGCCCATCATCCCGGTTCAAGTGGAAGGAGTCTATACTAAGGCTCTTCTAGATTCGGGTGCTCAAGTAACGCTGATTTACCGAGACTTCTATCAGAAATATTTGAAGCATATACCCCTGAGGAATTGAAGGATCTCGAAATCTGGGGTATGGGAATGGAGAAGTTTCCCTATGATGGATATATACAGGTGAAGCTAGAATTCAGTTCGGTAAATGCTGGACAACGGGAGTATGTGACACGTTGGCAATTGTGTGTCCTCGTCCCTCGGGAGCTAATCGAAGTTCTATGATAGTGGGGATGAACACTGATGTGTTGAGACACCATCTTAACCCCTGGTCATGGAAGAGAATCCTGCTCCTAAGAAGGCACACTCAGTGTCACGACCGGCCTGTCCACGGAGGGTCAAAGAACAGAGAGCCACTACAGAAGTAAGAAGGCTGAGGAGAACGGAAGGGACAGAGAAGGCCCTACGGTCAGGAAAGACGTACAAGTACCGATTGGAGACAAATTCTCTGTGCCTGGTCTGCCTATATCTCCTCCGACTCCTACTATTCGGTCTCATCAGTTCCGTTCCGTTAGAGAGAGTGAAGAAGACAGTGAAGAAGAAGGCTGGTGTCTGAGCTGGGTGTGGGCACCTGAGTCCCTGAGCGTCAAGCCGGTCTCTGACTGGGGTGAGTGATTTAGGGTCTGATATCTCTGAAGTTATGACTCGAGCACCTGCAGTACCTGAGACCTGGGAAGTTCCTGAAGTTTTAGAGGAAATATCCATAGATTACAGTTCTATGCCTTCACTGGAGGGCTCATATTCCGAGGAAGTGTTTGCTCCGATTGTTGATTAGAAAATTGAGCTCGTAACTACAACTCACCCACCTGAAGACGTATCGGGTGATGACAGTTCTATGCCTTCCCTGGAAGGTTTATACACCGAAGATGTATCTACTCAGTCTGCAGAGAGAGAATTGAGCCTGTAGAGTCAGCTCTCCCGACTGAAGAGGTTCCTGAAAAATTTGAACCTAAACGTTCAGTACGACCCCCTCAGAGACTCACGTATGATTCACCAGGACATAGCACAGAGGAAGCTGTAACAACTGGGCGGAGGTTTCCAGAAGTGTCAGCTCTACTTGCCGAGGTGTCTAAGGGTTTGGGGGAGATTGAGGAAAAATGCTGCCTGTTGTCAACCCTGAATATATAGGCTAAAGTTAGAAATGTTATGTTGAAATGTAATGCAACTGTTGTTATATTATGTTGTGTTATGTATGACCGACACATGTACCCGTTACACGCCCTTGGGAGGACCCAAGAGTTTAGGGGGGGGAGAGTGTAGCGCTGTGTTTAAAAAGACTGTTCTGCTGGCCACCTTGCAATGGCCACCAGAGGGAGACAGAGACCATGGTAAGATTATGCTGGACAAACACAGAAGGCACTGAACTACATTTTCCATGATGCTTTGCGTGAGGACAGGAAGTGGGTGTGTAGAAAAGGAAAGGCATCAGCAGCCTCGTGGAAAGCATGCTCAGAGTGAGCTGGGAGCTGAAAGCAGAAGGAAGCAGGCAGGGCTGTTAAGGATCGTGACCAGGCCAGAGCGCAGGGGCTACCTCGCTGGTGCTGGGGGATCGGGACAGTGACCCTGCAGAGATCTGTCCATACCAAGCTGTGAGGTCTGAGGACAAGAAGCTGGTTCCGGCTGGACCCCGAGTTAGGAGAACCGCAGATCGATCTAACAGGGAGTGCAGGCGGTGAGCTGGACATCTTGTGGCAGATACAGACAAGCAAGACAGCGGATCCAGTGACACAGAGAACCCCAGTCAAAATCGAGCGGAGAGACATCCTGGGTCGAGCGCAGCACAGAGTATCTGGCGGATGGGTGAGAGGCCTTCCAGGCCGTTGTAAAATACTAAAGCACACTGCAGTTTCTTCAAAACCCACAGGGCCCCAATGTGACTAGTCGAAGATACCTCATAAATAATTCACTGGCCAGTTGAATATTGTACCCGGGTACCAATACACACATACACATACATTCCTTGGGACATAACCTGTACGGGACTCACTCTCCAACCACAAAGGGGGTTAAAAATATATTTTCCTTTTTCGCTGCGCGTTTCTCGCATTACGAAGCATTGTATTTCTTTTCCGCTGCACGTTTCTCGCATTACGAAGCATTGTATTTCTTTTCCGCTGCGCGTTTCCCACATTACGAAGTACTGTAAATATATATACATATACCGTGTTACTCATTATATGCCAGTTTATTCAGTAAACTATATAATTTATAAAATCCACGACGGTGCTGGAGTATATTTATACCCGAGGTCAAATTCAACGGCTCCTCCAGGAGTGAGCGCTACAGTCGCATAAAATTAAACTGAACAAACCGGGAGAAAATGTTTACTTTCCTGAGAGCCTGTCTGTGATACTAACCTGGACCGGTATTCCCATGATCCTCCATGTCCTCATATCCCCGGCGCCCCTGACACACGGCTCCTCCCCTTTCTCCATGGCGGATATAAGTGCAGGAATCCCATTGATCCGTCCTGTGTGTGTGAAGAGAAAATGTCCAGAAAGATCTTATGATCCAACAGCAATAGAAGATGTTTTGTATGAAGCTGCCTGTGAAGGAGGGGGAGACTTTCTTACCCAGAGAGCATAGGGTCTGGTAATTCTCCATCATCACATCCCTGTAAAGCTCCTTCTCTTCTTCCTTTAAACAGTCCCACTCCTCCTGGGAGAAGTAAACGGCCACGTCCTCAAACTCACATTCAGCCTAAACAGCAAATGACCTCATTAATGTGACGCCATTATTTATCAGCACAAACTCACATATACCATGAGGAAGATTTCCTGCTTTCCCTGGGAATCTGGCGTCTCCCCCCGTGTAACTCATTCAAGCTTCCCCTCCCCCTATCACTGGAGGAAGAAGGGAGGAGATAAGAGACATTGCAATGTCTGGGTCAATGTCTGCCTTACCTGTCCGTTCAGCCGCTCCTCCGTCTCTGACATGTGACCCGGGAACCTCTCCATCACCTCCTCCTTCATCTCTGACATGTGACCCAGGAATCTCTCCATCACCTCCTCCTTCACTGACATGTGACCCGGGAACCTCTCCATCACCTCCTTCTTCATCTTGGTTATTATTCGTCTGTCACGCGATGACTTCCTTTATCCAATCCACGGCCTCTAATCCGTGTGGAGACACGGAGCGCGCCGGCTGTGATTCACCGAGCAAACTCTGGCCAGGCTGTAAGAGGGACAGAGATCAGACCCCAACCATGTGCTTAAACAGAACACTGTATGAGCGCGTATCACAGAATCCACAGCATTAAAACTCTCAGTAATGTGCAGTGTGTATGAGCATATCAGAGTATCCACAGAAATACAACTCACAGTAATGCGTGGTGTGTATTATTTATTTATTTATAAAGGATTTTACCAGGAAGGATACATTGAGATTTCTCTCGTTTTCAAGTATGTGCTGGGTTCAAGAACATTGAGTGTTACAGAAATACAAAGTAGTAAAATGCAAGAAATTAACACAAAACAAATATACAGATTAACAGAAAAATAAATATGTAGGAAATATAGTCACTATGTTACATGTTTACAGGTGCATTCCGTATTGAGGTATGTTAATATGGAGCTCTTAAGGGACTTTAGACTGGGGGAAGATTTGATGGCGTCTGGGAGGTTATTCCATATTTGCGGTGCTCTGTAGGAAAATGAGGATCGAGACACTTTCTTTTTGTATTGCGGTATTGCAAGTAAGGTGCTGGTCCTGGATCTGAGGTTATAGGATGAGGGAACTACTGGGGCAATCAGCCTAGTCAGGTAGGGTGGGAGCTTCCCAGAAAACATCTTAAACACCAGGTTGAAAAGGTGAAGGGTGCATCTGGATTCCAGCGATGGCCAGTTTAGCTCTTTTAACATGTCACAATGGTGGGTCATGTGGTTACATTGTAGCACAAAGCGACAGAATGAGTTATACAATGTAGTAAGTTTCTGGAGGTGTGTTTGCGGGGCGGCTGCATACACTACATCTCCGTATTCAATGGCTGGCATAAGCATTTGTTGTACAATCTGCTTTCTTACCGCGGGGCTCAGACAGGATTTGTTTCTGTACAGGGCACCTAGTTTGGGCTAAATTTTAGATGAGAATTTTTCGATGTGGGGACCAAAGGATAGATTTGGGTCTAACCACATATCTAGATATTTGAGAGAAGTGACTGTGGTCAGCGTGTCATTTGATTTTGTCCCCACACATAGATGGGGTGTTTGCAATTTGTGTAGTTTAGGTGCGGTACCAAAGAGCATTGTAACAGTTTTGTCAGCATTTAGAAAAAGTTTGTTATCTGCGATCCACTTTTCTACCCCTGTGAATTGTTCTTGCAGCACTGTCTCCAGCTGCGGGAGATTTGGTTGGCTGGTATAGATTACAGTGTCGTCTGCGTACATGTGTACAGTTGAGGCTTTGCAGACATTGGGCAGATCATTTATGAATATTGTGAATAGCAGGGGGCCGAGTATCAAGCCTTGGGATACACCGCACGTGACTGGGAGGGGAAGGGAAGTGCAGTCAGAAATGGACACATATTGTGACCGATCAGACACATATGATTGGAACCAGGTTAGCGTGCTATCACCAATACTGGAGTTTTTAAGTTTTTGTAATAGGATGCCATGGTCTATGGTGTTAAAGGCCTTGGCAAAATCAAGGAAGATGGCTCCATTTAGGTTTCCTTGTTCCATGCCCGCTTGGATATCATTACAAACTTTTAAAAGGGCAGTTGTAGTTAAATGATTTGGACGAAAGCCTGATTGATCTGGGGTTAAATAGTTCCGATACTGATAATAATCACGTAATTGAGTGTAGACACATTTTTCCAGAACTTTTGACATTACAGGGAGCAGTGATATTGGGCGGTAGTTGGATACCAAAGTATTGTATCCACTTTTATGGATAGGTACCACCCTTGCAGTCTTCCAGAGTTTGGGTATGTATCCAGTCGCCAGTGACTCATTGATTAGGGTTGTGACAGGTTTTGCAATTGCTGGCGCACTGATTTTCAGCAGCATTGCTGGGATTTGATCAGGTCCAGACTGGTATTTCATTTTTTGGTTACAGAGAAGTTTAGTGATGACACTGACAGGCACTGGTCTAAAACTGAATTTCTCTGTGTTACAGGGTCTGTGCACAGTTGGTGGGGCCTGACCTGTGTGCGGCCTTTGTGATTGCGTGTCATTTCCTAGCTTTGCAATCAGGGTGGTGGCGCATCCAACAAAATAATTATTAAAAGCATTTGCTACATCTAGGGGGTGTTGTACAGTTTGGTTGTTTACTTTGACAGCAGCCGGTTGGGAGTGGACGGGAGGTGCTTGTATGTTACTTATGGTTTTCCAAAAATTTCTAGGGTTTGATATGTTATTGTTTAAATTTTCATTGAAGTATTGGGCTTTAGCCATTTTTGTTTGTTTTGTGCATGCATTCCGGCATTTTCGGTATTCACAGTGATCGTTCATGGATCCAGTACTCTTGAAATTTGACAACAGGGAGTCTCTAAACTGGTACATATGCGTGAGGTCAGCTGTAACCCAGGGGAGGTGGGCCCCTTTTACTCGCACTTTGCGCAGTGGGGTATGGGTGTTTCAGACTTTCAGGAGCTCAGATTGAAAGTATTCAATTGCACAGTCGAGGTCTGGGATTAGGTTTAGTCTGTACCATGGGAGCTGTTTGAGATCATTTAGGAAGGATTCAAGATTAAATTTCTTGAAAGACCTGGTGATTATTACCTTTTGGTGGACATTTTGTGGCCCTTATTTTGCGCACACAGTACACTAGGCAGTGATCACTGAAACTGTTAGCGAGAACGCCTGCCTCCTGTATTCGATCAGGACATGAGGAGAGAATCCAATACAGCAAGGTGTGGTTAGGGCTTTTCATATTAATGCGAGTGGGGGAGGAGATTAATTGTGTTAGCTGCAAAGCCTTAAACAGTGAGCAGTGTTTATTGTTTTTAGGATTCAGCCAATTAACATTAAAGTCGCTGAGGATCAGCAGTTTGTTTTTTTGGTTTTGAGCGACTAATATACTAAGAATTTGGGTTATGTCAGAAAGGGAGTGCTCTGGGGAACTCGGTGGGCGGTAGAATCCAGCAACAATAATTGTTTTACTGAACGGGATCTCAATAGTACCAGAAAGGAAATCAAATGTGGCCGGGGAGCTAGGATTCTGCAATGGGGTGAACTTTATGGAGTTGTCAACATAGATAACAATTCCCCCTCCTCTCTTAGCTCTGTCCTTTCTAGAGCATGAATATCCTTGTATTGCTATGGCAGAGTCTGGCACTTTAGGGGTTAACCATGATTCTGTCAGCACAATGACTTTAGGTTTGTAATAGAAGCACCAAGCTTTAAGCTCATCCAGTTTAGGGAGTAAACTGCGGATGTTGCAATGCACAAAGGAGAGGCCTTTTCTAGTGGGGAGATTAAATATGGTGTCAGCTATTGGACCAGGGTTGGATTCAACATCATTTGCCAGTGCAGGGTATCACAGAATCCACAGCAAAAAAACTCACAGTAATGTGCGGTGTGTATGAGGGTATTACAGAATCCACAGCAATAAAACTCACAGTAACAAATAAAAGGTTCAACAATATACAAGAAGAGTCACACAGAACCATCGAGAGCTAAACACTGGGCACAACACAGCTTAATATCTGTGTCTGCAACTCCGGCGCCATCTTTATGGAGTCTGCTGAAACACCGGCTGCGAGTGTAACATAAAAAGATCCAGAAACACTTTATATAAAGATACACGACAGACCCAGCACTGACCTGCAGCCGGATCCCCCGAGATAACAATGGCCACTTGCCCCGGAAATGCTTCTCATCCAGCCTGCACTTCCAGTGTTTGCTGAACAAGCCACTCCCTCCTGTGAACAGGCAGAGCTGTAAACACCAGAGACACGCTCCATCTTGAAAACGTCTCTATGTGTGTACATGTGACAGGGAGCCCTGGCAGGAATGTGTAAGTCGCATGGCAGGAGGTTATATAAAGCAGCAATGTGTCTCCCAGCCCCCACTCCCTGTGTCTGTGTTAATCTCCTCTGTCATGGCGGTGCTGTATGGCTCGTGTCATAGTTTGTGGTGGTCGGGGGGTTAAGGAGCCTCTTCTGATGTCATGTCGCGCTGTGTCTGCTCTGACATTGTCTCTCATGGCCGGATTTCTAATATTATTCATTTATTTATTCTGTCCTCACATATTTCAGGGAATCACACAAACCCCACCCGGGGCCACTGAGGTAAACGAAACCCCTCAATATCTCCACACAGGAGAGCTGATATATCAATGTGTGAGCCGACATACAGCCGGGAATACCCCTAACCGACAATCCCAACACGTCTCACACAGGAGAGCTGATATATCAATGTGTGAGCCGACATACAGCCGGGAATACCCCTAACCGACAATCCCAACACGTCTCACACAGGAGAGCTGATATATCAATGTGTGAGCCGACATACAGCCAGGAATACCCCTAACCGACAATCCCACACGTCTCACACAGGAGAGCTGATATATCAATGTGTGAGCCGACATACAGCCGGGAATACCCCTAACCGACAATCCCAACACGTCTCACACAGGAGAGCTGATATATCAATGTGTGAGCCGACATACAGCCAGGAATACCCCTAACCGACAATCCCAACACGTCTCACACAGGAGAGCTGATATATCAATGTGTGAGCCGACATACAGCCGGGAATACCCCTAACCAACAAACCCAACACACCTCACACAGGAGAGCTGATATATCAATGTGTGAGCCGACATACAGCCGGGAATACCCCTAACCGACAATCCCAACACGTCTCACACAGGAGAGCTGATATATCAATGTGTGAGCCGACATACAGCCGGGAATACCCCTAACCGACAATCCCAACACGTCTCACACAGGAGAGCTGATATATCAATGTGTGAGCCGACATACAGCCGGGAATACCCCTAACCGACAATCCCAACACGCCTCACACAGGAGAGGTGATATATCAATGTGTGAGCCGACATACAGCCGGGAATACCCCTAACCGACAATCCCAACAAGCCTCACAAAGGAGATCGGGAACACCTTCAGGGTAATTCAAAGAGAATCGAAAAGTCATCGCACGTTCGGTGACTTTTCGTTCTCTTGAATTCGGTACGATTTGGCGATCCCATTTCAGCGACCCTGCTGTGTATTCAGCAAGCACCACATGGCCGCCGTAATGCAGGGAAAAGTCGCCGCAAACCCGCCGAAACCTCACCTCAAAACGAGGGCGAAGCTCACCGAAACCCGAAAAAACATCTGGAATAACCCGCCGAAAGCGCCAGAAAAACCCAAACAGGAGCCGATCACACGCAGCCGCCGGAAAAACCCAACACCGCAGACAAAGGAGGTGAAGAAAAAAACAGACAGTACGCTTGAATGTTTGAAAAGTGAAACGCTGGTTGCAAAGAAACTACTGAACGAAAATGTCTGAAATTTACATATAAAATCCAATGAATGATAAGGTCTGTTACAGAAAAAAGACGGAAAAAAATGTTTGCAAAAAAATCCCGTAAAATACCTAAAAGGTCCTAAAAAATCTACACATAAAGAGACTCTTTGCTGCAGAATATTATAATGAACGGTTTATTAGATATTGAATTAAAACAGGAATATCTTTAACATTGAAGCCTATGGGATTCTCCTGAATAAACCTGCCAAATTAAACCACCGAATGACAGGGCATTTCGAGAACCTTTCACTGCTGGTTTGTGTTCTCTGAATAGCCGAAGCATTGCTTTTTTATGGGGATTCACTGTCCTCGAACAGCACCGAACAGGCACCGTATGTGCAGACAATCGCCAAGATTTGTCAATTTGCCTGCTCTCTGAATAGCCGAATGGCCAGGAAAGGTAACCGTACGCTGAATTTCACTGCTCGGTTCCCTTTCGGCAGCCATTCAGATCTTTTTGAATAACCCTGCTTATAAAACGGAACTTATATTAATAGTAACACGAGACGAATGAGAAGAAACCTGACGTCACACGAGGGGAAAAAGTAAATAATTCACAATAAAACCACTACGAGGAAAGGATGGAGGAGGAGATATAATAATGTATTATATAATAATAATTTATTCTCTGCCTGTTGAGGTGGTTGGGTCAGAGACTGTACAGACTTTTAAAAAGCGACTGGATGACTTCCTGCAGACACAGAATATTAAGGGTTATAATATTTAATATGTGGGTAAAAGCTTCTTGGTCCAAGGAGAAACCTGACGCCATCTGGGGGCAAGAAGGATTTTTTTCCCAGTATGTTGCATATTGGTGAGCATTTCAGACTGGGTTTTTTGCCTTCTTTTGGATCAACAGCAGTAGGTGATGTGTGAGAGGCTGAATCTGATGGACGGATGTCTTTTTTCAGCCTATATAACTATGTAATGTAAAATAATCCTGTGCTGATATCTGCCTCCTTATTGTAAACCCCGTAACGCAAATAACTGCTAGAAATACCTCCTCGGCATAAATATATATATATACAGTCAGGTCCAGAAATATAGGGACATGGACACAATTGTAACATCTTTGGCTCTATACACCACCACAATGGAGTTGGAATGAAACAAACACAATGTGCTTTAACTGGAGACTGTCAGCTTTAATTTGAGGGTATGTACATCCAACTCAGGTGAACGGTGTAGGACTTACAGCAGTTTGCAGATGTGCCCCCACTTGTTAAGGGACCAAAAGTAATGGGACAGAATAATAATCATAACTCAAACTTTCCCTTCTTAATACTTGGTTGCAAATCCTTTGCAGTCAATCACAGCCTGAAGTCTGGAACGCATAGACATCACCAGACGCTGGGTTTCATCCCTGGTGATGCCAGGCCTCTACTGCAACTGTCTTCAGTTCCTGCTTGTTCTTGGGGCATTTTCCCTTCAGTTTTGTCTTCAGCAAGTGAAATGCATGCTCAATGGGATTCAGGTCAGGTGATTGACTTGGCCATTGCATAACATTCCACTTCTGTCCCTTCAAAAACTCTTTGGTTGCTTTTGCAGTATGCTTTGGGTCATTGTCCATCTGCACTGTGAAGTGCCGTCCAATGAGTTCTGCAGCATTTGGCTGAATGTGAGCAGATAATATTGCCCGAAACACTTCAGAATTCATCCTGCTGCTTTTGTCAGCAGTCACATCATCAATAAATACAAGAGAACCAGTTCCATTGGCAGCCATACATGCCCACGCCATGACACTACCACCACGCTTCACTGATGAGGTGGTATGCTTAGGATCATGAGCAGTTCCTTTCATTCTCCATACTCTTCACTTCCCATCACTCTGGTACAAGTTGATCTTGGTCTTATCTGTCCATGGGATCTTGTTCCAGAACTGTGAAGGCTTTGTTAGGTGTTGTTTGGCAAACTCTAAGCTGGCCTTCCTGTTTTTGAAGCTCACCAATGGTTTACATCTTGTGGTGAACCCTCTGTATTTACTCTGGTGAAGTCTTCTCTTGATTGTTGACTTTGACACACATACACCTACCTCCTGGAGAGTGTTCTTGATCTGGCCAACTGTTGTGAAGGGTGTTTTCTTCACCAGGGAAAGAATTCTTCGGTCATCCACCACAGTTGTTTTCCGTGGTCTCCCGGGTCTTTTGGTGTTGCTGAGCTCACGGTGCATTCCTTCTTTTTGAGAATGTTCCAAACAGTTGTTTTGGCCACGCCTAATGTTCTTGCTATCTCTCTGATGGGTTTGTTTTGTTTCTTCAGCCTAATGATGGCTTGCTTCACTGATAGTGACAGCTCTTTGGATCTCATCTTGAGAGTTGACAGCAACAGATTCCAAATGCAAATAGCACACTTGAAATTAACTTTGGGCCTTTTATCTGCACATTGTAATTGGGGTAATGAGGGAATATCACACACCTGGTCATGGAACAGCTGAGAAGCCAATTGTCCCATTACTTTTGGTCCCTTAACAAGTGGGAGGCACATCTGCAAACTGCTGTAAGTCCTACACCGTTCACCTGAGTTGGATGTACATACCCTCAAATTAAAGCTGACAGTCTGCAGTTAAAGCACATTGTGTTTGTTTCATTCCAACTCCATTGTGGTGGTGAATAGAATTGTGTCGATGTCCCAATATTTCTGGACCTGACTGTACCTTACTTCCGAAGGAGGGTAAGGATGGGACTAGAGTGGGGAATTATAGACCCATATCGCTTATCAATTTCGATGTGAAGGTCTTGGCTAACAGAATGGTTCCTCTCCTTTCGGGGCTGGTTCATCCAGATCAGGTTGGGTTTGTGCCGGGTCGTCAATTATATGAAAACACCCACGGAGGGGTGGACCAGGTGTGGTGGGTAGACTCTTCACAAACGCCCTCTCTGCTCTGATCACTGGATGCGGAGAAGGCGTCTGATAGAGTAGATTGGCCTTATCTTTTCAGTTTATTAGAATGCTTAGGTTTCCTGAGTCATTTTGTTACATGGATAAGTGTTAGATACTGGCCTTAGGGCCCAGGTAAAACTTCCTGGTGCAGTGTCAATCCCTTTTTCCATTTTCTATGGTACCTGGCAGGGGTGCCCACTATCACCTATCCGCTCTTTAGAGCCTCTTCTCTCTCATATCCGAGCGTCATCTGGGATAAGTGAGGTCTCCATCGGGCGGCATTGTTTAATAATGTCCCCTTATGTGGACGATGTTCTATTATCTCTTACAAACCCGTTCACCTCAGTGGCTATCCTTCAGACCCTGTTGTTAGGTTACGGGGCAGTTTCAGGTTTTAAGGTTAATATGGACAAATCTTCGGCCCTGTCCTTTTTTTTTTGTCACCAGAAGAGGTGAGATCCATCCAGTCTAGGTTTGCTATTTCATTTATGGAGTCGGGTATTAATTACCTGTGTATTACATTGACGAGAGACTTGGATAAACTTTTTTCTAGAAATTACACACCCTTTGTTTTCTCGTATCAAAAAAAAGATTTAGAGGGGTGGACAGACAAGAAGAGTCGGCCGTATACACAGCATTAAAATGAATATTTTACCAAGGTTGCTCTTTTTATTTCAGGCCTTACCAGTTAAGAAGAAAGATTTGGTGGCTCTCCAGGTTGCTTTGGATGCTTATGTGTGGTGTAATAGGATGGGTAGGGTGGCCAGAAAACTGCTTTACCGCCCCAAATCTAGGGGAGGGTTAGGTCTCCCAAATTTTTCTTCTATACTATTGTGCAGCTCTGTTGGCACAGCTGGTGGCCTGGCATTCGCTCCCGGTTCGTGGAGATGGGTGGAAAGGGAAGCGGCTGTGGTAGACCCGGAATATCTTCATATGCATGTTTGGCCTCACAGGAGTGCGAGACCAGCTTTAAAATGTGCATGCCCTGCGGTGGTAAATTCTCTGTGGGTCTTCAACTTGGCCAGAACTAAATTTCACATAGGCCATCCTCAATGGCGCCTCTATATAGGAACCGTGAATTCCCCCCTGGGATGCAGCCGGGTGACTTTTCTGCTTTAGAAGCTGCAGGTTTAAGCCACTTGAGGGACATGGTGTGGCAAGGTGGTAAACGTATGTTTGAAAGTTTGGGAGAGGACCAGTGGCATAGCGTGGCCGGGTGCTGGGGGGGCCGTGACCCTGCGCACAGTTTTTTTAGGGGCGCAATAATTTCAAAAGAAATTTGCGTCCATAAAAGTTCCCAGCCAGCAGGCCCGGACTGACCCGTCGGCAGGGGCAGACTGACACATCAGTCACTGCCCGAGGGTCCGTGGGTCAGTAGGGGCCCGGTTTTGGGCATCATAGTGGGTCCCCGCCGGTTTCCCTGTGATGATCAGTGCACTTAACAGGCAGCCAGTGGCAATGCCAGTCAAGTGAGGGGCGGCGCCAGTGCAATGTGCCTGCTCCAGTTTTAGACTGGGATGCAGGCACGCTGCAGGCAACACCGCGGCATTTACAGAGTGCACCGCTGGCTGCCTGTTAAGTGCAGATCATCAGAGGGAAACCGGCGGGGGCCCACTGTGTCGTCCCAAACGGGCCCCTACCGACCCGCGGGCCCTCAGAGCCGTTGAGCAACGGGGGGCAATATATATCCATGTTTGAGCTACTGGGGGCAAATATATTCATGTTTTAGCTACTGGGGCAAATATATTCATGTTTTAGCTACTGGGGGCAATATATATCCATGTTTGAGGTGCTGGGGCAGTATTTATCCATGTTTGAGCTACTGGGGCAAATATATTCATGTTTGAGGAGCTGGGGGCAGTATTTATCCATGTTTGAGCTACTGGGGGCAATATATATTCATGTTTGAGCTACTGGGGGCAGTATTTATCCAGCTATTTGGTCTAGATTGTTCATTCTCCTGGTTTTCACCTTTCTCTGAATAACCCAGTATGTTAGGTTTTCATTTGTAGTTTTTTTGTTTAATCACCTGTAATAGTGATTCAAAGGCAAGTGTGGTGTTTGTTTATGCTGGAATAAAAAGACCTTTCATTTTCACAACTTCAAGTCTGCGGCTGTTTATACCCTAGAGCACCATGTTGTTTGGCTGAAACCAAGTATCCCGAGTGGTTGTTGTATCACAGTTAAGGGGTTCAATGCCCTAATGGTGGAAGGGAATCGGGGCATGCCAACGCGTCCACAGGTTGGGGGGGGGATTCTTAGCTGGCCCCGGGCGCTGACAACCCACGCTACGCCATTGGTGAGGACCTCCAGCTACGCCCATTATATCATTTTAATTTTTCTCATCTTAGACATTTCATGGATTCCAGTAATGGATACACTGTGGCAGGGAAGCCGCTTACACACTTTGAATCTTTATGTCTGGGTGGTCGTGTCCCGAAAGGGCTGATATCCCTATTGTATCTAAATCTATGTTCTAATTGGAAAGAGTGGGGGGATTTGAAGTATCGCAGCCAATGGAGGCAGATTTGAATGAGGACATACCTGGAGAAGAATGGGAAGAAATATAGGAAGCTACAGCCCAGTCTTCTATTTGTGTATCCCACCTGGAGTAATCTTTTAAAAAGCTGTTTCGTTGGTATACGACCCCTGTCCAACTCTGTCACATGGGTAAAACCACCTCTGATGTATGCTGGAGAAATTGTGGCCAAAAGGGAATTTTTATCCATGTGTGGTGGGAATGCCCATTACTGAAACAGTTCTGGGGTGAGATGAGATGTTTTCTTTCGGCGGTATTTAGGAGGGATACTGGGTTAGATCCCTGGGCTCTCTTCCTGTCCAGACCCCTGTCAATACTTACTTTCACAAACAACTTATTTTCCTCGTACGTAACATTAGCCATGAGGAGGGCTCTGGCGGGTAACTGGTTAAGCGATAGAATCCCCTCTATAAAGGAGATCTGTGTTACGATTGAGGACGCTCGTTTAATGGAAGAGCTTACAGCTAAGATAGATCAAACTCAACATATGTATGATAAGGTGTGGGGACCCTGGGAGGAATATGTTGGGCCGGTATGATATGTTGATATGTTATCGCCATGATGCTACTGTTCGTTGGCCACAGCGATGTTTGTCATGTTTTACATGCCTTGTGATATGCCTTTAAGAATTGCACATGTCTCATCTAACCCTGGGTTTCTCTCCTCCCCTCCTCATGGTTCAGTGATTTCCTGTCCAGATAGCTCCACCCTTGTTCATTTCCCAGTAATCCTTTGCAGACCTCATGGACCCACATCACACTATGATTTTTTGACTTATCCGATGTATATTGTTGTGGATTTTCTACAGTTTTGGAATAAAACTTCTTCAGATCTTCAAGGTGTCATCTGGATTGAGTCACTGTCTGTAATTCATCTAAGACTGGGAGTTATAGCCATCTCATCACAACTGTAAGTTAAGAGATCACATTCTCAGAGCTTTGGTGGAGAAACAGAACATTTTTGGTTTATTTTTTTTTCTTGCTTTTGGTTTTCATCTGGTTGGAGAAAATTAGCCCACTATCAGATCTCATTCTGCTGTCAGCTCTTTCCTCGGGACGCGTAGACAGCACAGTTGATCCCCTGCAGCCTTGTCTAAATATTCCCTCCCCCACCCCATTGCCTCTTCACTGCTGCTTTATCCTATACCACAGCTGTAAAGCGAGACTTGCCATGAAATTTTGGTAAATGTTGCAACTTGGGAAAAATCCACAAAATGGAAACAGGAGATAAAAACCTAACTTTATTTTTCCGTTTTGCATGCGATTACTTCACACAGGAAAAAACAGCAGCAGCATATGCTTTATAATGTGTTTTATAAAGTGATTTAGAATGAGTTTGTGTTTTTAATCCACAAGTCATCCCATTACAGTTTATATAAGTGATACTGTCCCTTAAAACATGTTCAGGCTGTGGAAAGGCCACACTCCAGTGTGAAGTCTCTGTGCTTACAATGACAGGCTTCCTTTTTTTGAAAATTCAATAGGTTTTATTGCATTTTCATAAATTGGTGTAACAGTCAAAAGAGAATTACAACGACATGATTAAGGTTCCTCAACTGCGTGAGTTCCCTGATGTATAACAAGAGCTGAAGTATAACTAAAACGTTTCCCACATACAGAACATAAGAAAGGCTTCTCTCTTGCGTGAGCTTTTGTATGTAAAGTAAGCGCTTTGCCACTGCCAAAATATTTCCCACATTCAGAACATCGATAAGGACTCTGTCCGGTGTGGGTTATCCGATGTTTAACAAGGGTTGAGCAAGAGGCAAAACTTTCCCCACATTCTGAACAAAAGAAAGACTTCTCTCCTGTGTGAGTTCTCTTGTGTTTTTTAAGAACTGAGCTACTGCTGAAACTTTTCCCACATTCAGAACATCCATAAGGACTTTCTCCTGTGTGAGATCTCTTGTGGTAAACAAGCTTTGAATTGTGAGTAAAACATTTCCCACATTCTGAACATGAGAACGGTTTCTCTCCTGTGTGAGATCTCTTGTGGTAAAAAAGTTTTGAACTTTGAGTAAAACATTTCCCACATTCTGAACAAGAAAAAGGCTTCTCTCCTGTGTGAGTTCTCTTGTGTAAAATAAGACCTGAGGCATTGACTAAATATTTCCCACATTCAGAACATCTATAAGGACTTTCTCCTGTGTGGGATATCTGATGTTTACTGAGGGTTGAGCGATAGGCAAAGCATTTCCCACATTCAGAACAAGAGTAAGGCATCTCTCCTGTATGAGTTCTCTTGTGGCTATTAAGATGTGATTTCATCAAAAAACATTTCCCACATTCAGTACAAGAAAAGGGTTTCTCGCCTGTGTGAATTTTCTTATGTCTGTTTAGAACTGAGGTTTTCATAAAACATTTCCCACATTCAGAACATGAGTAAGTCTTCTTTCCTGTGTGAGTTCTCTGATGCTGAGCCAGATCTGCTTTAAGTGTGAAGCTTTCCCCACATGTAGCACAGGAGTGTGGCTTTCCTTTAGCTCCCTTTCTATCCTGTATAGATACACTCGTGTCCATGGAAGGTGTTTGTTCTATGAAGTCATTTAATTCTATGGATTCCTCCTTAGTTTTGATTAGTAGCTTCCTCACCATTTGTCGTCCTCTGGAATAATTTCTGTGCACAGAGTCTGAAAATAAATTGAGAACAAATATGTTTGTACACACGCCTCACTAAAAGCACACACCTGTGTTAACTGCACTTTATTACTGAACATAACACCATTATGTGGCCTGAATGCAATCACTGGGACGCCTTACATAAAGGTCCAGGACACCTACAGGGCAGTGCAGCTCTTATTGCTGCCGCTGGAAACCGATCCGGCTCTAGTATCGGCATTCTGACACTAAAGCTGCCAAATAACAAGACTGATCAGTCAGATGCCAGACCAGAGCACGAGCAGCAGCGGCTTCATTCTGCAGCAACAAACACCGGAAAGACTGACTGTGGGCGACCACTAGGTGGCGAGGGCCGAGCTGAGTGGGAAGTCCAACCCAGAGCAGGAATGGAGAAGAACGTCCAGCTGCAGGACAGGTCATTTAATATATTTAACTATGGCTCCTTAAACAGACACAGAGGATCCCATTTGTAAATAAATGGTTCGGGTGCACTCATGGATATAAGGTCTGAATAAACAAATAAGATGATACTTATATTGAGGTCGATGTTTATTCCAGGGTCGATATGAAATGACCCCCAAGTATTATTCTCCCTTATACGTTTTCTCCAGGAAAGTGGTGCAAAAATCCACTGGAGATTCCAAGGGAAGGACTTTTATAAATTCGATAATTCGGGGATATTGGCAAAAAATGACGCCAAAATGCAATGATCTGGGTAATCAAAACATTAAAATAATAAAAACATATTAACAATTGTAATCCAACTCGTTTCGTCATGTGACTTTTTCAAGGATTATAAAAATTCCCCATCGATCGATGCACATATATATAGTGTATCCCCTTAAGTGGTAATGTCCTCCCCTTCCGTCGGCGTCCTCCACGTGTTCCGGTATAGTTCTATAGGGTATCTTTCATTCGTGCTCTCCTATTTCCGGTTCCGCAATATTCCTCCACCTCACTTCCGGTGTTATGTTGCACAAAGTTCCAGTTTCTGTTTACTCCGATACGTCACTTCCGTCATAATCCTTCTCCAGTATCGTGTGTTCCGGGCGTCCTCTTTGGTGATTCCTATTGGTCTTCAACCACTTTCATTTTCGTTTCATCCCACGGAAGTTTCCAACAATCTAACTTTCAGAGGTCTAATGGTTGGTCCTAGATCTCTGAAAGTTAGATTGTTGGAACATAGAAATAATATTCTGAAGAAACGCACTGATCACTCAGTTCCAGTACATTGTAACCAATGCCCAGATTTTAATTGGAAGGGGTTCTTAAATATAGGTATTGATTTGGTAACTCCTAATTGGAGAGGAGGGAACAATTTTAAGAATATTGCTATAAGAGAAACTAAATGGATAATAGAACTTGGATCTTTAAAAGGCAAGGGTCTTAATATCGATATAGATATAGCCAATTGTCTGTAACTATGGTTTCTGTGGCGTGGATATAAGCACGCAATTCTACATATATCTGCATTTTCTCTCTCCTTTTTTAAGGAACCAATGATAGAGAAGAAAGAATTCGTAGCAAGTACTATAGGAACGAAAAGGATGGTCCATTATTCATACAGAACGGAATCTACTGGAGCCAGAAACTTCCGTGGGATGAAATGAAAATGAAAGTGGTTGAAGACCAATAGGAATCACCAAAGAGGACGCCCGGAACACACGATACTGGAGAAGGATTATGACGGAAGTGACGTATCAGAGTAAACAGAAACCGGAACTTTGTGCAACATAACACCGGAAGTGAGGTGGAGGAATTTTGCGGAACCGGAAATAGGAGAGCACGAATGAAAGATACCCTATAGAACTATACCGGAAGACGTGGAGGACGCCGACGGAAGGGAAGGACATTACCACTTAAGGGGATACACTATATATATGTGCATCGATTGATGGGGAACTTTTATAATCCTTGAAAAAGTCACATGACGAAACGAGTTGGATTACAATTGTTAATGTTTTTATTATTTTAATAAATGTTTTGATTACCCAGATCATTGCATTTTGGCGTCATTTTTTGCCAATATCCCCGAATTATCGAATTTATAAACGTCCTTCCCTTGGAATCTCCAGTGGATTTTTGCACCACTTTCCTGGAGAAAACGTATAAGGGAGAATAATACTTGGGGGTCATTTCATATTGACCCCAGAATAAACATCAACCTCAAGACAAGTATCATCTTATTTGTTTATTCAGACCTTATATCCATGAGTGCACCCCAACCATTTATTTACAAGTTTATACGGGGTGAATAGGAGGAACCACACAGGGTAGCACCATCCTTTAGTGCATTAGCAAAAATTGTAGTAAACAGAGGACCCAATGTCTGCCCTATTTACAAAGGGGAAATCCAGCTGAGCTTTCCATGCAGGAACCAATGGCCTCGACATGTCTATAGGGAAACACAAGAAGGACCCAAGCCCCACACAACGGGAGAGCCATCACGATACATACCACGACACGGCCAGGGGACACATACATTCAATGATGAGGAAACTGGTGAGTGAAAGGTGAGGAGCAGATACGTCTCACAAAGCCTCATAAATGGTATTTTACCCCAATTATTTCAGCATTTCTACTAGAAGCAATCGTAGCTTATTGTCGTATAAAATTAAACTGAACAAACCGGGAGAAAATGTTTTACTTTCCTGAGAGCCTGTCTGTGATACTAACCCGGACCGGTATTCCCATGATCCTCCATGTCCTCATATCCCCGACGCCCCCTGACACACGGCTCCTCCCCTTTCTCCATGGCGGATATAAGTGCAGGAATCCCATTGATCCGTCCTGTGTGAAGAGAAAATGTCCAGAAAGATCTTATGATCCAACAGCAATAGAAGATGTTTTGTATGAAGCTGCCTGTGAAGGAGGGGGAGACTTTCTTACCCAGAGAGCATAGGGTCTGGTAATTCTCCATCATCACATCCCTGTAAAGCTCCTTCTCTTCTTCCTTTAAACAGTCCCACTCCTCCTGGGAGAAGTAAACGGCCACGTCCTCAAACTCACATTCAGCCTAAACAGCAAATGACCTCATTAATGTGACGCCATTATTTATCAGCACAAACTCACATATACCATGAGGAAGATTTCCTGCTTTCCCTGGCAATCTGGCGTCTCCCCCCCCCCCCGTGTAACTCATTCAAGCTTCCCCTCCCCCATCACTGGAGGAAGAAGGGAGGAGATAAGAGACATTGCAATGTCTGGGTCAATGTCTGCCTTACCTGTCCGTTCAGCCGCTCCTCCGTCTCTGACATGTGACCCGGGGACCTCTCCATCACCTCCTCCTTCACTGACATGTGACCCGGGGACCTCTCCATCACCTCCTCCTTCACTGACATGTGACCCGGGGACCTCTCCATCACCTCCTCCTTCATCTTGGTTATTGTCCGGCGTCACACGATGACTTCCTTTATCCAATCACCAGCCTTGGGTCCACGGGGAGACGCTGAGTGCGCCAGCTGTGACGTGATTCACCGAGCAAACACTGGCCAGACTCTAAGAAGGACAGAGATCAGACCCAAACCCTGTGCTCACACATATCACTGTATGAGCGTATCACAGAATCCACAGCAATAAAACTCACAGTAATGTGCGGTGTGTATGAGCGTATCACGGAATCCACAGCAATAAAACTGACAGTAATGTGCTGTGTGTATGAGCGTATCACAGAATCCACAGCAATAAAACTCAGTAATGTGCGGTGTGTATGAGTGTATCACAGAATCCACTGCAATAAAACTCACAGTATCAAATAAAAGGTTAAACAATAAACAAGCAGTCGAAAAAATAAAAGACAATGGTGCAAAATCGTGCATATATCAGTTAAGTACCTGTTGGATCACCAGACACAGTTGGATCACCAAATCTGTACTCCGTCTTTACTTTTGATCTAGGGAAAAAAAATCAAAAAAGCAGAGTACGTTGCGTAGTATTTTAATAAAAATAAATCTTCAACAAAAAGCTCACTCACATTCTTTCAGGCACATAACAAAATTTGCCTATAAACATTTGCCACAATGACTCAGACCTCCCGAGTAAAACGTCCGATGAACATCCAGGATCCACTTCCAAAGGTCCCAGGTCTCCTCGGATGCGTTCCTCCCCGGGGTCTCCGAGCACACCGTCAGATCTTTTTCAATAAGTCACTCGACGCGTTTCGTGGGTACGTCTGTCCCACTGGGTGAGACCTTGGAAACCTCAGCTGTTAAGCATTTGACCCGATTTTAAAAAGTTTTATAAACTGCAGGGAAAAAGGACTGAAACATTCTGATTTATCCTCCTGATGAAGTGGGACAGACGTACCCACGAAACGCGTCGAGTAACTTATTGAAAAAGATCTGACGGTGTGCTCGGAGACCCCGGGGAGGAACGCATCCGAGGAGACCCGGGACCTTTGGAAGTGGATCCTGGATGTTCATCGGACGTTTTATTCGGGAGGTCTGAGCCATTGTGGCAAAATTTTGTTATGTGCCTGAAAGAACGTGAGTGAGCTTTTTTTATTAAAATACTACGCAATGTACTCTCCTTTTTGATTTTTTTCGATTTTGGTATTTTTAAAGGTTCCAAGGTACCTTTTACTTTGTGTTGCAATAGATTAAGTGACCTTTCATTCATACTATAGGTCCTTTCTAGTCACATGGACCCAATCAACCAGCTTTACCGCTTGGAGACACATGTGACTTTTCTTACACCACGGATTGGTTGATTCCAGGCCAAATAGGGAATATTCTATTGGTATACCATGTGACCTTCCCGCAGCAGATAGGATCTGGGTGGTCATGTGACCTTTCATTCATACTATAGGTCCTTTCTAGTCACATGGACCCAATCAACCAGCTTTACCGCTTGGAGACACATGTGACTTTTCTTACACCACGGATTGGTTGATTCCAGATCAAATAGGGAATAAAAAGAGGGAGGTACATACAACATTACTAACTATTTTTTTTGCTCCAGATGAAGCCAACGTTCAGTTGGCGAAACATATGTTGAGCTGATGTATCAACCTTTATTTTAAGTCGTGATTTGTTGTGTGTGCAGCATTTGCAGGGTGAGGACAGAAATTTTGAGCATGAGCTCGACTAGCTAAGGCTGGCGTCAGACCAGCGCACTTTTAACGTGCGTTCTGGCGCACATAATTACGGCCGCACTAGCAGCAGATGACGGGCAATGACGGCCAATATACGATGTACGGCCGCACAAAAGTCCAGCCGTGCAACGCAAGTGGAATTTGAACGCATTTTTCTGAGAACGCTGAACCGCTAGTACGGACGTACTGAGTGCGCAGCTGCGGCATAGCGGCGTGTGTGCGTGATTAGGAGATGTCAGATGCTGCTAATGTCCAGCCTACATAACGTCCAGACGCAAAAAGAGTTTTATTGACGATCCGTACAAAATCACGCCCGAAAATGCGCGTCGTCTGACCGTTTTTGCGCATTCTGTGAAAAAATACGTCAATGCGTTCGCACGGACTTTTTCACGTTCGCGGGGAAAAATGCGTTAGTCTGACCCTAGCCTAAGGGTCAGTGTTGGCGTGCTGATTGTGAAGGTGATTTATGGTTTGCTTTTTGATGCTAATCCCTTTGTGCAATTATGGAATTCTATTATGGTGCCTAATACATTGATTGCAATCCTCTCTCCACACCTCTTTTATGCACAGCCATTATACACTGGCGTCAATTCCAGTACACCCTGCTTTGTCTGCTGTCATATTTATGTTTTTTAATAGATTTTTCCTTGCATCTGAGAGTGTCTATATTCGTTCCAATAAAGATTAATTTTTCTGTAGCCACTCCTCCAGTGCCATTTGCCGGTTCTTTTTTGAGCTGCCAAGTGGTTTATTGACCACGCGCAGCCCCCACTCTCTGGAACGCTCTCCCTCGTACTGTCAGACTTTCCCCTAACTTCTCTTCCTTCAAACGCTCCCTTAAAACGTTCCTATTTAGGGAAGCCTACCACCCAACTCACTGACGCAACCATCAATCACTCTCACCTTACAGTCCTCTCCTCCTGTTTCCAACCCCAACCCTCCCAGATTGTGAGTTCCTAATTCCTGGAGTTCCTAAAACACTTTATATAAAGAGACACAGAGCCACCACTGACCTGCAACCGGATCCCCCGAGGTAACAATGGCCACTTGCCCCGGCTATGCTTCTCATCCAGCTGAACAAGCCACTCCCTCCTGTGAATGGGCAGAGCTCTAAACACCAGAGACACGCTCCATCTTGACAAACGTCTCTATGTGAGTACATGTGACAGGGAGCCCTGACAGGAATGTGTATAGTCATATGGCAGGAGGTTATATAAAGCAGCAATGTGTCTCCCAGCCCCCACTCCCTGTGTCTGTGTTAATCTCCTCTGTCATGGCGGTGCTGTATGGCTCGTGTCATAGTTTGTGGTGGTCGGGGGGTTATGGAGCCTCTTCTGATGTCATGTCGCGCTGTGTCTGCTCTGACATTGTCTCTCATGGCCGGATTTCTAATATTATTCATTTATTTATTCTGTCCTCACATATTTCAGGGAATCACACAAACCCCACCCGGGGCCACTGAGGTAAACGAAACCCCTCAATATCTCCACACAGGAGAGCTGATATATCAATGTGTGAGCCGACATACAGCCGGGAATACCCCTAACCGACAATCCCAACACGCCTCACACAGGAGAGCTGATATATCAATGTGTGAGCCGACATACAGCCGGGAATACCCCTAACCGACAATCCCAACACGCCTCACACAGGAGAGCTGATATATCAATGTGTGAGCCGACATACAGCCGGGAATACCCCTAACCGACAATCCCAACACGCCTCACACAGGAGAGCTGATATATCAATGTGTGAGCCGACATACAGCCGGGAATACCCCTAACCGACAATCCCAACACGTCTCACACAGGAGAGCTGATATATCAATGTGTGAGCCGACATACAGCCGGGAATACCCCTAACCGACAATCCCAACACCTCACACAGGAGAGCTGATATATCAATGTGTGAGCCGACATACAGCCGGGAATACCCCTAACCGACAATCCCAACACGCCTCACACAGGAGAGCTGATATATCAATGTGTGAGCCGACATACAGCCGGGAATACCCCTAACCGACAATCCCAACACGCCTCACACAGGAGAGCTGATATATCAATGTGTGAGCCGACATACAGCCGGGAATACCCCTAACCGACAATCCCAACACGTCTCACACAGGAGAGCTGATATATCAATGTGTGAGCCGACATACAGCCGGGAATACCCCTAACCGACAATCCCAACACGTCTCACACAGGAGAGCTGATATATCAATGTGTGAGCCGACATACAGCGGGAATACCCCTAACCGACAATCCCAACACACCTCACACAGGAGAGCTGATATATCAATGTGTGAGCCGACATACAGCCGGGAATACCCCTAACCGACAATCCCAACACGCCTCACACAGGAGAGCTGATATATCAATGTGTGAGCCAACATACAGCCGGGAATACCCCTAACCGACAATCCCAACACGCCTCACACAGGAGAGCTGATATATCAATGTGTGAGCCGACATACAGCCGGGAATACCCCTAACCGACAATCCCAACACGCCTCACACAGGAGAGCTGATATATCAATGTGTGAGCCGACATACAGCCGGAATACCCCTAACCGACAATCCCAACACGCCTCACACAGGAGAGCTGATATATCAATGTGTGAGCCGACATACAGCCGGGAATACCCCTAACCGACAATCCCAACACACCTCACACAGGAGAGCTGATATATCAATGTGTGAGCCGACATACAGCCGGGAATACCCCTAACCGACAATCCCAACACGCCTCACACAGGAGAGCTGATATATCAATGTGTGAGCCAACATACAGCCGGGATACCCCTAACCGACAATCCCAACACGCCTCACACAGGAGAGCTGATATATCAATGTGTGAGCCAACATACAGCCGGGAATACCCCTAACCGACAATCCCAACACACCTCACACAGGAGAGCTGATATATCAGTGTGTGAGCCGACATACAGCCGGGAATACCCCTAACCGACAATCCCAACACACCTCACACAGGAGAGCTGATATATCAATGTGTGAGTCGACATACAGCCGGAATACCCCTAACCGACAATCCCAACACGCCTCACACAGGAGAGCTGATATATCAATGTGTGAGCCGACATACAGCCGGGAATACCCCTAACCGACAATCCCAACACGCCTCACACAGGAGAGCTGATATATCAATGTGTGAGCCGACATACAGCCGGGAATACCCCTAACCAACAATCCCAACACGCCTCACACAGGAGAGCTGATATATCAATGTGTGAGCCGACATACAGCCGGGAATACCCCTAACCGACAATCCCAAAACGCCTCACACAGGAGATCTGATATATCAATGTGTGAGCCGACATACAGCCGGAAATACCCCTAACCGACAATCCCAACACGCCTCACACAGGAGAGCTGATATAAAATGTGTGAGCCGACATACAGCCGGAATACCCCTAACTGACAATCCCAACACGCCTCACACAGGAGAGCTGATATATCAATGTGTGAGCCGACATACAGCCGGGAATACCCCTAACCGACAATCCCCCAACACGTCTCACACAGGAGAGCTGATATATCAATGTGTGAGCCGACATACAGCCGGGAATACCCCTAACCGACAATCCCAACACGCCTCACACAGGAGAGCTGATATATCAATGTGTGAGCCGACATACAGCCGGGAATACCCCTAACGACAATCCCAACACGCCTCACACAGGAGAGCTGATATATCAATGTGTGAGCCGACATACAGCCGGGAATACCCCTAACCGACAATCCCAACACGCCTCACACAGGAGAGCTGATATATCAATGTGTGAGCCGACATACAGCCGGGAATACCCCTAACCGACAATCCCAACACGCCTCACACAGGAGAGCTGATATATCAATGTGTGAGCCGACATACAGCCGGGAATACCCCTAACCGACAATCCCAACACGTCTCACACAGGAGAGCTGATATATCAATGTGTGAGCCGACATACAGCCGGGAATACCCCTAACCGACAATCCCAACACCTCACACAGGAGAGCTGATATATCAATGTGTGAGCCGACATACAGCCGGGAATACCCCTAACCGACAATCCCAACACGCCTCACACAGGAGAGCTGATATATCAATGTGTGAGCCGACATACAGCCGGGAATACCCCTAACCGACAATCCCAACACGCCTCACACAGGAGAGCTGATATATCAATGTGTGAGCCGACATACAGCCGGGAATACCCCTAACCGACAATCCCAACACGTCTCACACAGGAGAGCTGATATATCAATGTGTGAGCCGACATACAGCCGGGAATACCCCTAACCGACAATCCCAACACGTCTCACACAGGAGAGCTGATATATCAATGTGTGAGCCGACATACAGCCGGGAATACCCCTAACCGACAATCCCAACACACCTCACACAGGAGAGCTGATATATCAATGTGTGAGCCGACATACAGCCGGGAATACCCCTAACCGACAATCCCAACACGCCTCACACAGGAGAGCTGATATATCAATGTGTGAGCCAACATACAGCCGGGAATACCCCTAACCGACAATCCCAACACGCCTCACACAGGAGAGCTGATATATCAATGTGTGAGCCGACATACAGCCGGAATACCCCTAACCGACAATCCCAACACGCCTCACACAGGAGAGCTGATATATCAATGTGTGAGCCGACATACAGCCGGGAATACCCCTAACCGACAATCCCAACACGCCTCACACAGGAGAGCTGATATATCAATGTGTGAGCCGACATACAGCCGGGAATACCCCTAACCGACAATCCCAACACACCTCACACAGGAGAGCTGATATATCAATGTGTGAGCCGACATACAGCCGGAATACCCCTAACCGACAATCCCAACACGCCTCACACAGGAGAGCTGATATATCAATGTGTGAGCCAACATACAGCCGGGAATACCCCTAACCGACAATCCCAACACGCCTCACACAGGAGAGCTGATATATCAATGTGAGCCAACATACAGCCGGGAATACCCCTAACCGACAATCCCAACACACCTCACACAGGAGAGCTGATATATCAGTGTGTGAGCCGACATACAGCCGGAATACCCCTAACCGACAATCCCAACACACCTCACACAGGAGAGCTGATATATCAATGTGTGAGTCGACATACAGCCGGAATACCCCTAACCGACAATCCCAACACGCCTCACACAGGAGAGCTGATATATCAATGTGTGAGCCGACATACAGCCGGGAATACCCCTAACCGACAATCCCAACACGCCTCACACAGGAGAGCTGATATATCAATGTGTGAGCCGACATACAGCCGGGAATACCCCTAACCAACAATCCCAACACGCCTCACACAGGAGAGCTGATATATCAATGTGTGAGCCGACATACAGCCGGGAATACCCCTAACCGACAATCCCAACACGCCTCACACAGGAGATCTGATATATCAATGTGTGAGCCGACATACAGCCGGAAATACCCCTAACCGACAATCCCAACACGCCTCACACAGGAGAGCTGATATATAAATGTGTGAGCCGACATACAGCCGGGAATACCCCTAACTGACAATCCCAACACGCCTCACACAGGAGAGCTGATATATCAATGTGTGAGCCGACATACAGCCGGGAATACCCCTAACCGACAATCCCAACACGCCTCACAAAGGAGATCGGGAACTCCTTATAAAACGGAATTTATATCAATAGTAACACGAGAAGAATGAGAAGAAACCTGACGCCGCACGAGGGGAAAAAGAAAATAATTCACAATAAAACCACTACGAGGAAAGGATGGAGGAGGAGATCTAATAATGTAAAATAATCCTGTGCTGATATCTGCCTCCTTATGGAAAACCCTGTAACGCAAAGAAGCGCGAGAAATACCTCCTCAACATAAATATATATATATATGACTTCCGAAGGAGGGTCATGATGGGACGAGAGTGGAGAATTATAGACCCATGTCGCTTATCTATTTCGATGTGAAGGTCTTGGCTAACAGAATGGTTCCTCTCCTTTCAGGGCTGGTTCATCCAGATCAGGTTGGGTTTGTGCTGGGTCATCAATTATATGAAAACACCCACAGAGGGGTGGACCAGGTGTGGTGGGTAGACTCTTCTCGGACGCCCTCTCTGCTCTGATCACTGGATGCGGAGAAGGCATCTGGCTGTATCTTTTTGGCTTATTAGAATGCTTAGGTTTCCCGAGTCATTTTGTTACATGGATACGAGCGTTATATACTGGCCTTAGGGGCCAGGTAAAACTTCCTTTCACAGTGTCGATCCCTTTCTCCATTTTCTATGGTACCTGGCAGGGGTGCCCACTATCGCCCATCCTCTCTTTTAGACCAGTGGTTCTCAACCTATGGACCCTCAGGACCCACAGTTGTCCTTGATCATTAAGTCGCAACCCAAAAATGATTGAATTTCTGAAACGTTAGAATTTATTCCACAAAACAATGTGTACAATATTCTACAGTGTTTGCACTTTTTAAACAATTTTGTAAACAAACAGGGATTCTTTCCAAAATGGATAGTGCAGTAATCACAAAACTAGTGAAGACGAAAGTGCTGTTGAGGCATATGGACAGACAGAATAACAGATATACAGAAAAAAGGATGCATAAATAGGTAAAAGGACAGATTACAGAAGGACAAACAGAAAGGGAAAAACACAATCAAATATACATTCCCCCCCCTTACCCAACAGCCTTTTGATTCATTGATATGTACATTGTGTACAGTGGCTCCTGGTATTGGGAGTACAGAGCTGCTGCCAGTCACTGAGTCCCACCCCACACCTTCCCATTACAGACCCCCCCCCCACCTTGCCATTACAGAGTATCTTACCTGATGCAGCGGGTCCCAGGTGGCGCCTGGGAACATTCAGAGGGAGCCACGCCCCCTGGAACCTGCTGCTGCAGGTAAGATGCATCAGCGGGTCCCAGGCATAGAGAGGCCTGGGGGCACTTGCCCCGCGACCCAGTCTGCCCCTGGTCACGACCCACTTTTGGGTCGCGACACACCACTTGTGAAACACTGCTTTAGAGCCTCTTCTCTCTCATATCCGAGCGTCATCTAAGATAAGCGGGGTCTCCATCGGGCGGCATTGTTTAAGGTGTCCCCTTATGTGGACGATGTACTATTATTTCTTACAAACCCGTTCACCTCAGTGGCTAACCTTCAGACCCTGTTGCTAGATTACGGGGTAGTTTCGGGTTATAAATTTAAATATGGTCAAATCTTCGGCCCTGCCCTTTTTTTTGTCGCCAGAAGAGGTGAGATCCATCCAGTCTAGGTTTAACAGAGTCGGGTAATAATTACCTGAGTATTACATTGACGAGAGACTTGAATAAACTTTTTTCCTAGAAATTGCGCACCTTTGTTTTCTCATACAAGATTTAGAGGGGTGGAAAGACAAGAAGAACTCCTGAGTCGGCCATATACACAGCATTAAAATGAATATTTTACCAAGGTTGCTCTTTTTGTTTCAGGCCTTACCAGACACGGGAAAGGCGAAAGATTTGGCAGCTCTCCAGGCTGTTTAGGATGCTTGTTGTCACGTACACACCTCCACTCCTGATGGACACGTGACGCGGCGAAGTAGATGCAGGGTTGAAAAATCACTATCTGTCTGCACTAGACCCAGAATAATGACACAATCCCCCCACACTCACTTGCCTAATTGTCACCTGTCGACTTCACTCCAGAAGGGCGCGTGACTCAGCGAAGTGAACGAAGGATTACAGATCACTATCCGTCTGCACTATACCCAGAATAATGACTACGTTGCACATAATCCCTGCACCCACTTCCCTTGTATCTACACTGCCACCACAGGCCAATGACTTGTTACCCAAGATGCCCAATATCTGGACCAGAGCTGGCCTGAGACTCTGTTGGACTATGCACCCCAACCAAAACATAAGACCGTTCAAATGACTAACTTCACCCCAACTCACTCTTGGTAGATCGATCCAAACTAAAATAACCCCTGGGATAATCCCGTCTCTTCAGTTAGCGAGTTCTTGTATCAGATAGAGGCAGATCTTAATAACTTTTATATTTATTATGACGAAAAAATGTCACATGCATATGGAACAAGATATTACAATTAATAGTTACACACAAGCAGAGAAATAAAAAGGATTAAAAACACAGAACCTACTTATGAGTCAGCAAACTAAAAGGACATCTGTGACCCCCGGAGGCTGGGATTGGAAACACGGCAAATCTCCACTTTCGCGTGGCCCCAGAAACAGTAAGTCACGAGCACGGATTTTGCCCCACAAGTTATACATTTCTGCTGCTCCCCCCAGCGTCATGCCCATAGATGGTACAGACCGCCCACTCCTAGTAATTCATGAGCATGCTCAGTTCACGTATTTAATTTTTATTTCTTATTTAAATTATAGTATCAACAGATGTTTTTTTAAACAATTTTTATTATGCACAGAAGAAAATGTGACTAACAATAGTACAGCATACAGGGTAATTATGAAATAACAGTCAGTAAGTGAGTTGTACAAAACAGTAAGCGTCGTGCATCAATTTTCCTTTTTTTCCTAACAATTCTACAAACCAATGTACAGCTCAATAAAATAGATATTCTACAGTAAAAGAAAAAGTAATGTTGTATGGTAATAGAGCTAAAGTAGCAGTAACAATCATATAATTAAACAAAACAAGACAAAACTGAACAGTGGACTGCCCGGTCCAGAACTTGTAGTAAATTCAAGGTACGGTCTTGGAGACAAAGAAAGTAAATCCAGTCTGTTGCAAAATATGTTGGAAGTCAGAAAGGCATGCACGTCCTAGATGATGCAAATCAAAGTATGGGGTGGAGAGGATTACGCCCCACCACCATTTCTGCCGAGTACCAAGCAGTGTATTGCAACGAGGTTTAAATCAATGTGCGCATGGGAGTATCCAGAGTTGAGAAGTAACATTGCCAAGTCATGAAGCATTTTTTAGCACGGGTTTCCTTGTTAATCAACGTGTGAAGCCAATCCACTTGAAAAAGATGGTTCAATTCATGTTGGAAAAGGGTAAGCAGGACTGGGGTAGAGTGATTCCAAGTGTGTAAAATAGTTTTTCGACCCACCGCAGCAACCAGAGATATAAAGTGCTTGTGACGTATGTGTAAGGATGAGGTGGGACCAAAAAGGAGAAAGTTTGGGGTCAATGGTAATGATAGTGTAGTATGTGAAAGTATATAAGATTGTACTGATAACCAAAATTGACGGATAACTGGATAACTCCAAAAACTATAGTATAAATCAGCATGATTCTCTGGGCATTTAAAACACAAAGGATTTAATTTCCAACCCATTTGATATAATTTGTTTGGTGAATAATAGCTATGATGTAGTGTTTTTACGAACATTTGCTGGTTTGACACTGACGGTAAAATTTTATTCATGTACGTGTGAGCCGACAGCAAGTCGTCTATAGTAAGGGATGGGACGTGTGATATCCACTGTACAGGGCCCGTCTTAATCGTGGACCAGTCGACTGTATAACGAAGTATATTCTACAACGACGAAATGGAGTATTTATGGGAGGAGCTCTTCCTGATATGATTATCAAGTCCAGTCTGTTGACGTGAAGGTAGATGTAACCTTGGAGAAATATGAGCGTAATTGAAAATATGCGAACCATGGGAAAGATAGAGAAGGATATTTATCCTGAAGAGCAGTGAGCGAAAGGAGAGTGTTTGTGGTGGGATCTAAAGCCTGATGCAAGAAACGAAAACTTCCCCTAGACCAGTCTGTAAACGGAGAACGTGTCAGGTCCCATCCAAAATGCGGGTTTCCCATTAACGGTAAAAAGAGCGAGGACGTGGGACAAGCGCTCATTTTAATACGGGATAGTTTCCACGCCTTAATGGAAATCATAATCAATGGGTTATGAGTCAATGTCTCAGGAAGTTCAGTATAGGGACAATGTAATAGAAATGTGAGAGAATGGGTGAGAGACCAAGCAGCGTCCAATTGGACATCAGAAAATTTTGAGTTGTTTCTAATGCAGTCCAGCGCATGTCGACACTGCGCTGCCAAGCCATATTCTCACAGATTAGGTAGATTAAACCCCCCACAGCATTTAGTTTGATAAAGTTTAGTTAGACTAAGAGCCTCTCCACAAAAATCTATGGAGGGCTGTATTCAAGAGCTTCTCGTCTTTAGGAGTTAGAATTATCGGCAGAACCGGTAGCGGGTATAAAAGTTTTGGAAAAGCGATTGTTTTGTAGAGGTTGACCTTGCCATATAGTGACAGCGGGAGATTATCACTATTTTGAGAGTTGACGGAACATTGAGTGCATAGACGTTTGGACGAAACGCGTTGGCTTTTATATTTTAATTAAATACTTTTTTACTACCACTGGAACCGGCTTCTGGCTCTTATCTCCTGTGACGGCAGGGTGTTTGGTCTGGCTGTATCAATCCTAAGGAGTGGTAACTAAGATATATGCGCAATATCTATTCACTTTCTGTGAGTGCAATCTATAAAAAGGGGGCCTAATTGTACCCAATCTGTTGTTTTTCTGCACCATGATCTGCCTTTTTGTCTCTCTTTAGACTCCATCCCCATTTTTTCTGTTTTATATTTGCATCTGTGGCGCCTTGGGAAAGAGACGCCTGGGGAAGAGAGACCTTCTATAAAGATTTTAAAAGTTATGTATTATTTTGTGTGATCACACGTTTGTATATTATTTTATTGAGTGCATAGAGGTTGGTTAAATCTGCTGAGATGTGTACTCCCAAATATTTCAGTGAGGTCGTAGACCATTTAAGTGGTATCTGCGTAGGTAGCTGGGGTGGGGGAGTGTTTTGGAGGTAAAGAGCCGTGGATTTAGCCCAATTCACTCGTAACCCTGAGATATCCTGAAAATTATTTAAAAGTTGGGACAGTAATGCTTCAGGCAAATTTGTAGTGAATAAAAGCAAGTCATCAGCAAAGGCAGAGACTTCCAGTTGAATCCCGCCCAACATTATGCCTCAAAAAGAGGGAGAGTGTTCTATGGCGCGCAATAAAGGGTCTAGAGCTATATCGAACAGTAATGGCGAGAATGGACAGCCCTGCCGCGTGCCTCTACCGAGCAGAAAGTATAGCGAGTCTTGTCCGTTTGTGACAATACACGAAGCCGGGTATCTAGTGATATTACCGATAAAATATGTGAACGTCTGACCGAATCTACGGCGGGACAGTACTCGAAGCAGATGTGACCATGTAACCGAGTCAAAAGCCTGTTCAAGGTCTAAACTGAGCAAGGAGGGATGGGTACCACTAGAAGCTGAACGAGCCCCCAACACCGCCGCCACGGCCCGTCAAATATCCACTACCGAGTGTCGCCCATGCACAAACTCTAATGGATGGTGAGTCAATAAATCTGGTAGGAAAGTTTGGAGTCTTGAGGCTAAGATTTTGGTGAGAAGTTTGTAGTTGGTGTTAAGAAGAGAGATTGGGCGGTAGGAGGACATATTATCAGCAGGTTTTCCAGGTTTAGGAATTAAAATTGTGCGGGACGCATTAAAGGAATCAATAGCATTGCCTGACACGTAGCTATCATTAAACATAGTTGATAATATTGGGCATATTTGGGCTTTTAAAATTTTAGAATAGTCCGCTGTCAGACCATCTGGGCCTGGTGATTTGCCTGTCTTAAGCGAGGTTATGGCATCCCCCACCTCCCGCTCCGTGATAGGGCCTTCTAAGATCTCCCGTTGATGCGCTGAAAGACGAGGCGCCGGGTAAGCCTCGTGAAAGACATTACCAAGATCAACATTATCCTGTGGCGGCTGAGATCGGGCTCGAAAAAAATCATAAAATAGACTATCAATGCGGTCAGGGGAGGGGACAGATATACTGTTCTCAGTAGTGAGACACGTAATAGGTTGACATTTACGTCGGGGGCTAGCCATCCGCGTCAAGAGCTTACCTGCCCTACCACCCCAGCGATGAGAAAAATTGGGTTTGAAAGTCACACTGGTCCTGCGACTTAGCGTGTTTGGTGGTCTCTAGGTTTTGTTTAGCCTGCGAATATAGAGTATAAGTATCATCAGTCAGATGTCGTTTATACGCACTATGGGCAGTCCGCATGGTGGATTCAATCAAGTGTAGTGTATCTTTCCATTGCTTATAACGGGAAGCAGTATATTATATAATATGTCCGTGTAGGACTGGTTTAGAGGCTGCCCAGAGTAACCTAGGTTGATCAGAGTGAATCAAATTGTCGTCTACATAATTTGCCCAGCTGGACTCTAAGTGAAGTCGAAAGGTGGGCGTGGTGGTAAATTGAGATGGAAAGGACCATTGAGGGTGATGTGTACGTTTATAGGGAAATCGTAGTCCTAGTCTCACTGGGGCGTGATCAGATAAAGAGATCGGTTCTATGTCAGCACGAATCCGTGTAGAGAGCAAGTTCGAGCTCAGCAAGAACATATCAATTCGAGAGTGTGTGTTATGAACTAGCGAGTGAAAAGTGTAATCTCTTTCTGAGGGATGCAATACCCTCCACGTGTCATGCAAATTTAATGTTGAGACTAAGGTCTGAAGATCCTGAGAAGTGGAGCGGGAGATAGGCAAGGCCGACACTGATCTGTCCAGAGAGTGGTTAAGAACATTATTGAAATCCGCCCCCAATATCAGGTTTGGAGTGGAAACATCTAACAGAAGTTGGAGGAACCTGCAATAAAAAGAATCGTTAGGACGATTAGGAGCATAGACATTTACGATGCAATACTTTACGTTGTTGATGATCAAATGTAGAAAAATATATCGTCCCTCAGGGTCACACACGCAGGACTCAACAGAATAGGATAGCGAAGTGTGGAGAATAATCGCCAAACCTCTCTTCTTGGAGCTGTAATTAGCTACAAAGCAGTCCTTAATCCATTTGGCTTTGAAGGTTGAGGTACAGTTCGTGGACCAAAGAGTTTCCTGTAATAATTAATATGAGGCCGTTTGTGAGACAAAAAAGTCAATATTTTCTTCCTTTTCACTGGAGTATTAGCACCGTTAACGTTCCAGGACAAAAATGGAAGCGTATCGTAGGACTGAACCTTGTCAGTAGTTCGTGGAGGGGTTTTATCCAATACGAAAGTCTAATATGGTGTACAAGATAAAAACAGAAAAGGAGGGGCCCTGGTCCCAGCTCGAGCCAGAGAAAACACCCCTTATTCGGGAAGATGAAGCAAAGTGCGGGCAGTCAACAAAATGCCAAACCAAAGCAACTATATACAATCATGTCAAGAAAGAATCACTGTTCCTTGAAAGAGAGCTCATATGGATTCGTGAAGGGAAGATGTAGGTCCGCAGAGGGGAAGCAGCACAGACTTTAGGAAGTGACCTCCAGGGACTTTAGGAAGCGACCTCCAGGGACCATTCTCCCAATCTGTTACCACATGGTTGAGGAATAAATCAGCCTCACTTGCCGAGGTCATAGTGAGAGATCTACCACCAATTTGGAGGCGAAGTGTAGCAGGGTAAAGTAAGGTAAATTTTATGCCTTTACTATAGAGCGCTGTGCATACAGGAGCAAAGGCTTTGCGCTTGAGTGTGACCTGGGCCGAATAATCACGAAAAATCTATATTTTGTGTTGTTGGTATAAAAGAGTGGAGAGCTTTTTGTAGGCCACCAAAATTTTTACTGTGTCTTGGAAGTTCAAAAATCGCGCAATGACAGGTCTAGGTCTGGAGTTGTCGGTCGGTTTAGCCGGGCCTAGTCGATGCGCCCGTTCAATTTGTATGGGAACAGCCCGATCGTTGGGGATAGCCAATGCCGAAGGAAGCCAATCCTGAACAAGGGCTAGGAGATCAGGAGCTCGTACGGATTCTGGAATCCCAATGAAGCGTAAATTATTACGTCTACTTCGATTTTCCAGGTCCTCCAACTTATCCTGAAGTGCTGTGATCGTTGACTGTTGCGCATGAACTGTGGATTGTAAAGAATTGAGGGTATCTTCTGCTGCGGATTGACGTGTTTCAAGCTGGGTGGAATGTGTTTGAAGCAGTTGAAGTGTGCTGTCAATGGACGATTTTAGAGCCTGAAATTGATTTTCAAACAGCGGGGTGAGGAGCGTAGTAACCTCTCTAGCCATCTCCGTCGCTGATGCATGCATCTCTGGGGCTTGTCTGGAGGGCTGGAGAACGAATTCGTCATCCAAATCTTGGACAGACGAAAGTGGGGATGGCGGCAGAGATTCCAGTGAAGATGTTTTTTGTTGTTGTTTACAGATTTGGTGCCCTGTTTTTTGGACGTCTGTTTTGCTACAAATTTATCCATGGGGGAATACGGTGTGATATAAAATGGTGTGGATCCCGAAAAAATGAGGACAAGTCCTCTAGATAACTGTTCGTTTTGATAGTTAATATATTGTCCAGTTCTCTTTCCCTCTCTGTAGGCCTTTTCCCCTGAATACATAATTCTCAATTTTTTTGGTTTAGGTGAAGCATTTGAAGTCTCTATTTTCGGTTTTAGGTTCACTTCTGTTTTTGCTCTGTTTCTTCTTTCCCCTTTTTTTTTCTTTTTTCCTTCCTTCCCTCTTCCTTCCATTTTTTTCCCTTTTTCCTTCTCCTCTCTTTTTTTTTAAATTTTTTCCTTTTCCCCCTTTTTCCTGTTGTTTATTCGTCTCACCTTTTCCCTATGTGGCCATTCTTGTGAAAAAAAGTGTTGTGACAATAAATGTACGCTCCTCCCTCTTATTTCTCGTTGCTGCGTATTTTCTGAGACTTCTGGTTCCACTATGTTAGTGTTATGTTTGCTTATTCTTTTGTCCCTCCGTTTGTGTTTTTGATTTTTATTTTTCCGTGTTTTTCTTTCCTTTTCCCCTTCCGATAAAAATGGGTGCTCCGCAATGTGTGGACGCGGGTCAAAATGGCGGCCGCGAGGTCACCAGGCCCTGTCTCCGATGGCCGTGTGAAAACGGGGTTCAGGGTATTGGCGATATGGCAGGTGGGATTTGCCACCCGGGCACAAGGGTACTAGATGGTGAAGTATACGTCACCCGCGGCCCCCAAGTAACATCCGCCGCCATGCACCTGGAAAAATAAAGTGCTTCCCGCACATGGCGTCTGGCGGCTCGATGGGCCCCGCTCCCGGGTTTGCGCTCCATGAGGCTAAAGTAGAGTCTCGGCTGCGCTTACCGTGGTCCCAGCTATCGTGTGTTCCCTCCAGTCATCGTCACAGTTATGGATCCAGGTCCACCTGTGTGCCTAACTCCAATCCTGCTCAGAGCCGATGTTAAGCGCAACCAGCTAGGATGGCCGCGAAACCGGAAGTCGTTCCACAGATGGTTTTTAACTACAAAGGCATAATTGCTTCTTTGATATTCATGATTAGGTACAGTGTCGCTGCCACAGAGTCTGGGAGAACACTTTTTGGTGTGCTTAGGTTGTTAGCCCCAGAACAAATGGGTAATTTCCCCCTGCTGAGCAGACCAAATGGGCAATTTCCCCCATCCTGCAGTTTTCATTCACCATTCACACCTTCCAGGGTGTTCAAAGGGGAGCTTAATTGCTTGTCCCCATCAGGGGGGAAGCAAACCAACAAACGAACATCATGAGAGAATCAGGCCTGCATAGGCAGAAGCATTGTATCACAATTTATATACAAGGAAATATCAACAATAACGTCCTGCAAAACACGACCAAACATTTATGACGAGTATATATATATATACATACAATCGTCACACTTATGTGTGGTGTAATAGGATGGGTAGGGTGCCCAGAAAACTGCTTTACCGCCCCAAATCTAGGGGAGGGTTAAGTCTCCCAAATTTATTTCTATACTATTGTGCAGCTCTGTTGGCACAGGTGGTGGCCTGGCATTCACTCCCAGGTCGTAGGAGATGGGTGGAAATGGAAGCGGCTGTGGTAGACCCGGAATATCTTCATATGCATGTTTGGCCTCACAGGAGTGCGAGACCAGCTTTAAAATGTGCATGCCCTGCGGTGGTAAATTCTCTATGGGTCTTCGACTTGGCCAGAACTAAATTTCACACAGACTCTCTTCCATCCTCACTGGCGCCTCTATATAGGAACCATGAATTCCCCCCCTGGGATGCAGCCGGGTGACTCTTCTGCTTTAGAAGCCACAGGTTTAAATCACTTGAGGGACATTGTGTGGCGAGATGGTAAATGTACGTTTGAAAGTTTGGGTGAGGACCTCCAGCTACGCCCACTATATCATTTTCATTTTCCTCATCTTAGACATTTCATGGATTCCAGTAATGGATACGCTGTGGCAGGGAAGCCGCTTACACACTTTGTATCTTTATGTCTGGGTGGTCGTGTCCCGAAAGGTCTGACATCACTATTGTATCTAAATCTATGTTCTAATTGGAAAGAGTGGGGGGATTTGAAGTATCGCAGCCAATGGAGGCAGATTTGAATGAGGACATACCTGGAGAAGAATGGGAAGAAATATAGGAAGCTACAGCCCAGTCTTCTATTTGTGTATCCCACCAGGATATACGACCCCTGTCCAACTCTGTCACATGGGTAAAACCACCTCTGATGTATGCTGGAGAAATTGTGGTCAAAAGGGAACTTTTATCCATGTGTGGTGGGAATGTCCATTAGTGAAACAGTTCTGGGGTGAGATGAGATGTTTTCTTTCGGCGGTATTTAGGAGGGATACTGGGTTAGATCCCTGGGCTCTCCTCCTGTCCAGACCCCTGTAAATACTTACATGAGGAAAATAAGTTGTTTGTGAAAGTAACATCAGCCATGAGGAGGGCTCTGGCGGGTAACTGGTTAAGTGATAGAATCCCCTCTATAAAGGAGATCTGTGTTAAGATTGAGGACGCTCGTTTAATGGAAGAGCTTACAGCTAAGATAAATCAAACTCAACATATGTATGATAATGTGTGGGGACCCTGGGAGGAATATGTTGGGCCGGTATCGTGATAGGTTATCGCCATGATGCTACGATTCGTTTGCCACGGTGATGTAGGTTTTTTTTTTCTTGCTTTTGTTTTTGATTTGGATGAAGAAAATTAGCCCACTATCAGATCTCATTCTGCTATCAGCTCTTTCCTCGGGAAGCCTAGACAGCACAATTGATCCCCTGCAGCCTTGTCTAACTATTCCCTCCCCCACCCCATTGCCTCTTCACTGCTGCTTTATCCTATACCACAGCTGTAAAGCGAGACTTTCCATGAAATTTTGGTAAATGTTGCATCTTGGGAAAAATCCAGAAAATGGAAACAGGAGATAAAAACCTAACTTTATTTTTTCCAGTTTGCATGCGTTTACTTCACACAGGAAAAAAACAGCAGCAGCATATGCTTTATAATGTGTTTTATAAAGTGATTTAGAATGTGTTTGTGTTTTTAATGCACAAGTCATCCCATTACAGCTTATATTAGTGATACTGTCCCTTAAACCACGTTCAGACTGTGGAAAGGCCACACTCCAGTGTGAAGTCTCTGCTTACAACGACATGCTTAAGGTTCCTCAACTGCGTGAGTTCCCTGATGTATAACAAGAGCTGAAGAATAACTAAAACTTTTCCCACATACAGAACATGAGAAAGGCCTCTCTCCTGTATGAGTTCTTGTGTGTAAAGTAAGCGCTCTGCCACTGCCGAAATATTTCCCACATTCAGAACATCCATAAGAACTCTGTCCTATGTGGGTTGCCTGATGTTTAAAATGGGTTGAGCGAGATGCAAAACTTTCCCCACATTCTGAACAAGAGAAAGGTTTCCCTCCTTTGTGGGTTATCTGATGATTAATAAGGGTTGAGTTAAAGGTAAAGCATTTCCCACATTCTAAACAAGAGAAAGGCTTCTCCCCTGTGTGAGTTCTCTTGTGTACATTAAGAGCTGAGCTACGGCTGAAACTTTTCCCACATACAGAACATGAGGAAGGCTTCTCTCTTGCGTGAGTTCTTGTGTGTAAAGTAAGCGCTCTGCGACTGCCAAAATATTTCCCACATTCAGAACATCCATAAGGACTCTGTTCTATGTGGGTTGCCAGATGTTTAAAATGGGTTGAGCGAGCGGCAAAACTTTCCCCACATTCTGAACAAGAGAAAGGCTTCCCTCCTTTGTGGGTTATTTGATGATTAATAAGGGTTGCTTTACAGCTAAAGCATTTCCCACATTCTGAACAAGAGAAAGGCTTCTCCCCTGTGTGAGTTCTCTTGTGTACATTAAGAGCTGAAGTATAAGTAAAACTTTTCCCACATACAGAACATGAGGAAGGCCTCTCTCTTGCGTGAGTTCTTGTGTGTAAACTAAGCGCTCTGCCACTGCCGAAATATTTCCCACATTCAGAACATCCATAAGGACTCTCTCCTATGTGGGTTGCCTGATGTTTAAAATGGGTTGAGCGAGAGGCAAAACTTTCCCCACATTCTGAACAAGAGAAAGGCTTCCCTCCTTTGTGGGTTATCTGATGATTAATAAGGGTTGAGTTAAAGCTAAAGCATTTCCCACATTCTGAACAAGAGAAAGGCTTCTCCCCTGTGTGAGTTCTCTGATGCCGATCCAGATCTGCTTTAAGTGTGAAGCTTTTCCCACATGTAGCACATGAGTGTGTCTTTCCTTTAGTTCGCTTTCTCTCTTCTATAGATACACTCGTGTCCATGGAAGGGGTTTGCTCTATGAAGTCCTTTGATTCTATTGATTCCTCCTTAGTGTTGATTAGTAGCTTCCTGACCATTTGTCGTCCTCTGGGATCATTTCTGTGCAGAGAGTCTGAAAATAAATAGAGAATAAATATGTTTGTACACACGCCTCATTAAAAGCACAAACCTGCGTTAACTGCACTTTATTACTGAACATAACACTATTATGTGGCCTGAGTGCAGGAATGCAATCACTGGGGCGCCTTAAATCAAGGTCCAGGACACCTACAGGGCAGTGCAGCTCTTATTGCTGCCGCTGGAAACCGATCCGGCTCTAGTATCGGCATTCTGACACTAAAGCTGCCAAATAACAAGACTGATCAGTCAGACACCAGACCAGAGCACGAGCAGCACCGGCTTCAATCTGCAGCAACAAACACCGGAAACACTGACTGTGGGCGACCACTAGGTGGCGAGGGCCGAGCTGAGTGGGAAGCCCAACCCAGAGCAGGAATGGAGAAGCAATAGAAGCAATCTACTAGAAGCAATCGCAGCTAAGGTTAGGGTCAGACCAGCGCATTCTGAGTGGACTGTGCATCTGTGCACAACAGACGTACTGACGGACGTTACTGCAGGCACCACACAATCCGTTTTTCTTGATGGACGTAGGACAAGAAAGGGAACTATGGGAAACAATATTAATATGAAAAATGATACAAATTGATACATGATATGAAAAAGCCATTTTGTGCGTCAAGGTGCTGGACGTCGCCAATGCGCTCCGTCTGCCATCTCTTTACTCACACAGAACGCTATGCGGACGCAGCGCACTCTGTGCGTCCATGTTAGCAGATTTACGTTCTTTCCCAATTGCGTTGGTTTGCCTCGTGCGTTGTGTGTGCGCAGTTCAGTGCGGACTCACTTCATGTGTTGGTCTCTATTGCTCATGATTCTCTGCTACTACGGACGTTAAAATGTGCGCATAAATGGTCGTGAACACTGCGCTCGTGTCTCTCCCGAGCCTTATTGTCATATAAAATTAAACTGAAGAAACCGGGAGAAAATGTTTTACTTTCCTGAGAGCCTGTCTGTGATACTAACCTGGACCGGTATTCCCATGATCCTCCATGTCCTCATATCCGCGGCGCCCCCTGACACACGGCTCCTCCCCTCTCTCCATCTCCCGGCGCCCCCTGACACACGGCTCCTCCCCTCTCTCCATCTCCCGGCGCCCCCTGACACACGGCTCCTCCCCTCTCTCCATCTCCCGGCGCCCCCTGACACACGGCTCCTCCCCTCTCTCCATCTCCCGGCACCCCCGGACACACGGCTCCTCCCCTCTCTCCATGGCGGATATAAGTGCAGGAATCCCATTGATCCGTCCTGTGTGAAGAGAAAATGTCCAGAAAGATCTTATGATCCAACAGCAATAGAAGATGTTTTGTATGAAGCTGCCTGTGAAGGAGGGGGAGACTTTCTTACCCAGAGAGCATAGGGTCTGGTAATTCTCCATCATCACATCCCTGTAAAGCTCCTTCTCTTCTTCCTTTAAACAGTCCCACTCCTCCTGGGAGAAGTAAACGGCCACGTCCTCAAACTCACATTCAGCCTAAACAGCAAATGACCTCATTAATGTCACGCCATTATTTATCAGCACAAACTCACATATACCATGAGGAAGATTTCCTGCTTTCCCTGGGAATCTGACGTCTCCCCCCCCCCCCGTGTAACTCATTCAAGCTTCCCCTCCCCCATCACTGGAGGAAGAAGGGAGGAGATAAGAGACATTGCAATGTCTGGGTCAATGTCTGCCTTACCTGTCCGTTCAGACGCTCCTCCGCCTCTGACATGTGACCCGGGGACCTCTCCATCACCTCCTCCTTCACTGACATGTGACCCGGGAACCTCTCCATCACCTCCTCCTTCACTGACATGTGACCCGGGGACCTCTCCATCACCTCCTCCGTCTCTGACATGTGACCTGGGGACCTCTCCATCACCTCCGCCTTCATCTTGGTTATTATCCGGCGTCACGTGGTGACTTGCTGTATCCAATCACTGGCCTCTGGTCCAAGGGGAGATGCTGAGTGCCCTGGTTGTGATGTGATTCACCGAGAAAACCCCGATCAGGCTGTAAGAGGGACAGAGATCAGACCCAAACCCTGCGATCACACCATATCAAAGTATGAGCGTATCACAGAATACACAGCAATAAAACTCTGTAATGAATAAAAGGTTAAACAATAGACAATTAGAGTCAGAACCGACGAGAGCTAAACACTGGGGACAACACAGCTTAATATCTGTGTCTGCATCTCCGGCGCCATCTTTATGGAGTGTGATGAAACACCGGCCGCAGGAGTAACACAAAAACATCCAGAAATACTTTGGTGTACGTTTAATAAACCGTGTAAAACTAGCTTTATCACGGGTTAGCTTTACTCAGCATTATCTCTTTGTTTTACTCGGCTGCACAGAGGCTGTTTAATAACCTGCGAAAAGAAAACTCACCTCACGAAACAGCTGTGAAAGGCAGTGATACTTTATCCACTGATCACTGTGATAACTTAATGGGGGGAAGGTATTCTGAGCTGCACAATGACATCATTTGTGATAATCTACAATCCTCCTGACAGGATCGGAGTTTACTCTGCCAAACCACCCGTTAACAATATTATAAAGTCCCTCTCTAGAAAAGTGCAACTTTATTTCTGTTAAAATAATGAAAAATGCTCAAAAGCAGGATATACATGTGTAGCGCTCACCCCCGGAGGAGCCGCTGAATAAACCTCGGGATAGTCTCACCGCACTAGGAAATAACTATACACCAGCACTGTTGTGGATTTTTATATATTATATTCTTTACCGATCCCAATAAAACAGCATATAATACGCATATACGGTATTTGAGTAACAAGAATTCGTAACGCGGGAAAAACACACGGCGGTAAAAGAAAACCGGTTAACCCCCTCAGTTCTGGAGTGTAAGTCCCGTGAATAATAGCTCAAAAATATATATGTGTGTTGTCTAGGGTACCCGGGTACTGTGTTCAACTGGCCAATCTCGACTAGTCACCTTTGGGGCCCTGTGAATTTAAACAATATCGCAGCGTGCGTTTCTGTTTTGGAACTGCGGCCTGAAGGCCTCTCACCAATCCGATGAACGAAACTGTCCAGCACTCAATGCCTCGACCAAAATATCTTCTCCGCTGTGTATTGGGACTCCGTGCTACTGAATCTGCTCTCAGCTTGCCAAATCTCCGCAACTGGAACAACCATCCGCTGCCTGCACTCCCAATCGATCGGCGCGGCCTCCTAACGCGGGGTCTTGCCGGAACTAGCTTTTCCTCCAGACCTCTCAGCGCTGCGCAGGTAGGTCTCAACACGATTACTGTCCTGATCTCCAGCACCAGTAAGACAGCGTCTGTACTCCGGCCTGGTTGCGATCCCTGACAGCTCCAATGTGCGTCCTCCACCTTTCACTGCTCCGCTCACTCTGCCCATGCCTTGCACGAGGCTGCTGATCTCTTTCCTCTTCCTTGTACCACCCACTTCCTGTCCTCACACAAAGGATGATGGAAGATGTAGTTCGGTTTTGTCCAGCATAGTCCACAATGTCTCTGTCTCCCTCTGGTGGCAGCAATAGTTCAATGCACCAGAATACAGTGTTTTTAAAGCAGCGCTACACTCTCCCCCCTAACACTCCCTTAGAGGGACCTAAGAGTTAACAGCTATGTAGCGCTGCTTTAAAACCACTGTATTCTGGTGCATTGAACTGTTGTTGCCACCAGAGGGAGACAGAGACATTGTTAGACTATGCTGGACAAAACAGAACTACATGTACCCTGATGCTTTGCGTGGGGACAGGAAGGAGGTAGTTACAGGAAGAGGAAGTAGATCAGCCTCGTGCAAGGGAGAAGCAGTGTGAGCAGAGCGAGGAGAGACGTAGGATGCACGCTGGGGCCTTTAGGGTTTGAAACCAGGCCGGAGTGTGGAAATTGCTACAATCCTGTTAAAGATCGTGCTGTTCCCTGAGCGTTGAGAGTGTGCATCGGCCTGCTGTGTGTTAAGCTGAACTGTTCGTGACAAAGTGTTCGTGACAAAGTGTGGTTTGGGAGAAGAGGGACATCGTGTGAGGAGAGGCTGCAAACTGGAGAGGAGTGCTGGCAGCCTATGTATTCGTGTTCTGGCGGAGGAGAACCCGATCAGAAGTGCAGAGGTTAACAGCATCGAGTTTCAAGTGGCAGCGAGGACAGATCCCTTTCTTCAACGTTCATCAGTCCAAGACAAGCGGTTACACCAGATGGGTGAGAATGCTTCGGCCTGGTGAAAACGCAGAACATTGCGCACTTGTTTATCTGTTTCTTTAAGGGCCCCAACGGTGACTAGTCGAAGATTGTTTTGTTTCATTCACTGGCCAGTTGAACACAGTACCCGGGTACCCTAGACAACACACATATATATATTTTTTTGAGCTATTATTCACGGGACTTACACTCCAGAACTGAGGGGGTTAACAGGTTCTCTTTTACCACTGTGTGTTTTTCCCGCGTTACGAATTCTTGTTACTCAAATACCGTATATGCGTAATATATGCTACTTTATTGGGATCAGTAAAGAATATAATATAGAAAAATCCACAACAGTGCTGGTGTATAGTTATTTCCTAGTGCGGTGAAACTAACCCGAGGTTTATTCAGCGGCTCCTCCTGGAGTGAGTGCTACAGATACATAACATTGCAATATTTACATTAATCAATACATTCAGGCTCAGTAGCAGACATATAATGGGTCAGATATACATCCTCAAGCTGACTCATGTCCCTAACTACCTCAGCTAGCGTAGCAGACACTTCGGGCAGCCTTCGCACAGTGGTAACAGCCTCTTCAGTGCTATGTCTAGTGAATCATAGGTAAGTCTCTGAGGGGGTTATATTGAAGGTTTAGGCTCAGATTTATCAATTTCCTCTTCAGGTGGAAGGGCCACATTTACAGGCTCAATTCTCTCTTCTACAACCAGAGCAGACACCTCTTCAGAGTACGAGCCTTCCAGTGAAGGCATAGAACTATAGTCTATTGATACATCTTCTAGAATTTCAGGAACTTCCACGGTTTCAGGTACTTCAGGTCTGAATTTTGGAGCATCAGGCCTCAGGCTACTATCATACTGATCAGAGGCCGGAATAACTTCTTCAGGCTCAGGTGGGCGCACCCAGCTCAAACACCAGTCCTCTTCCTCACTGTCTTCTTCACTTTCTCTGACAGAACGTAACTGCTGAGACCGAGTAACAGGAGCCGAACAAGGAACAGGCGGATTAGGCAAGGAAAGTTTGTCTCCAACTGGTATCCGTACCGCCTCTATCAAAGGTAACAGATGATTTCTGTGCCAGTTCTTTAGAGGCCCGGCCTTTCCATCCGGATGGATTTGGTATACCGGCAGACCAGGCAGTTGCTTGCAGACAATGTAAATTTGAGAACTCCATCTATCGGCCAGTTTGTGCCTTGCAGAAACACCCAAGTTCTTTAACAAAACCCTATCGCCGGACTGTAGGTCCTGTACCCGAACTCTTAAATCGTAATTTTGCTTGTTTCTCTGCTCTCTACCTTCTGAGGTCAAACGTGCATGTTCAAATGCAGCAGCTAGGTTCCTCCGGAGTTTGTCCAAATAATTTTTGTAGGAAGTGACAGACGTCTGGTCAAGAGATAGGCCAAAAGCTAAAATCAACTGTCAGTCGAGCCTCTCTTCCAAACATGAGATGAGTACCCAGTTGCATCACTCTCAGTACTATTGTACGCATGCACCAGCGTAGCTATGTGACGACTCCAACTCTATTTCTCTTTAGCTGACAGTGTCCCCAACATATTCAGTAGAGTGCTATTAAACCTTTCTGGTTGAGCATCACCTTGGGGGTGATAAGGAGAAGTTCGAGTCTTATGAATTCCTAATACTTCTAACAATTGCCCGACAAGTCGGCTCTCAAAGTCTCTGCCTTGATCTGAGGGGATTCTTTGTGGTAGGCCATAATGAACGAAAAACTTCTGCTACTGTAGGAGCACGTTGGTCTTTTGTAGAGAAAGCTTGGGCATAACGAGTGAAGTGATCAGTCACTACTAAAATATTTCCCTGCCCACTAGCATCAGGCTCTAAGCACAGGAAATCAATGCACACCAAGTCCATGGGTCCTTGACTTTGCAGGTGGCTCATTGGAGCAGTTCGGGTTGAAAGGGTCTGCCTCTGAATACACCTCAAACACGAATGGCAGTAACTTTCAACTTCAGATCTCATACAGGGCCAATAGAATCGGTCTCGCACCAGTTTAAAAGTTCTCTCTGCACCCAAATGTCCATGATCATCGTGCAATGCTCTCAACACACTTTCTCTGTGCTTCTCTGGTAGGAACAATTGTTGCGTTTCTTCAGCATTGTTCGAGGGGCCCCTTCGGTAGACCACCCCATCTAACACCTTCAGCCGCTCCCATTCTTTATAGACCAAAAGAACTCCTTCGGGGGAATTAGTCAGAAATCCCCTTTGCTTTCATTGTCAATCCGATCAGGGGATCTCCAGCTTGATCTGCTCTCAGGTCCTGTTTCGAGAGAGTAGGTAGGCTTTCACTCCTCAGCTGTGTAGGATTACAATAAAGTTCTGGAATGCCCGCAGCCATAACTCCTATAGCTTCTGCCCCAATCGCTCCCTTGACATAAGGCTTGCACCCCATCAGGAGTCAACTGAGTCCATTCTGTATTATAAGGCCTTCTTGACAAAGCATCTGCATCTCGATTATTTACTCCAGGTTGATACTTGAGGCTGAACCGGAACCCTGACAAAGCGGCTAACCACCAATGTCCTGTCGCATCCAGTTTCTCAGTAGTAAGGACGTACGTCAGAGGATTGTTGTCAGTCTTTATCACAAATTCAGCCCCATAGAGATAATCTTTCAGTTTGTCCACAACCGCCCACTTCAAGGCCAAGAATTCCAATTTGTGAGTAGGATAATTCTTCTCTGAAGGAGAAAGACTTCGGCTCACATAAGCTACAGGCCTCAGCACACCATCGTATTCTTGATACAAGACTCCCCCTAGACCTTCTCTGCTGGCGTCCACATGCAATTCGTACGGCTTATGAGGATCAGCGTAAGCCAGGACGGGAGCTTGAGTCAGACTCTCTTTCAGCTTCATAAAAGCACTTTCACATTGATTAGTCCACTCTTCTTGGATGGGTTCTCGAGCCTTCCTAGGCCCTTGAGCCAACGAACTTCGATCAGAGGCCTTGGAGTCTTCTCCCACTTCTTTTCGTAGGAGCTTATTCAAAGGTTGAGCTATCTTAGCAAATCCTCCTACGAATTTTTGGTAGTATGAGCAGAACCCCAAGAAGGATCTAAGTTCGGTAACATTCCGGGATCTAGGCCAGGAAGCTACGGCTTCCAACTTCCGAGGATCCGTCGAAACACCTTCTGCCGAAACAACATGTCCCAGGTACGTAACTGAAGGTAGACAAAATTGACACTTCTCCAGGGACAGTTTCAACCCCTCTTCATGGAGCCGCTTTAAGACCTTCTCCAACCGTTGCTCATGTTCTTCCAAAGTCTTCCCGAACACAATAATATCATCTAGATACACCAACACCTCTATCAAGTTCATATCTCCGACTGTCTTCTCCATTAATCGTTGGAACATGGCGGGAGCCCCCGTGAGGCCTTGAGGCATTCTGTTGAATTCAAAGAATCCCAGTGGGCAGATGAATGCAGTCTTCTCTTTGTCTTCAGGATGAATTGGTATCTGATGATACCCACTTCGCAGGTCTAGTACACTAAACCATTTTGCTCCAGACAAACACTGTAGGGCATCTTCTATCCAAGGAGTAGCATATTGATCTGGAATGGTCCTCTGATTTAGCGTGCGATAGTCTATACATAAACGGATAGAACCATTCTTCTTTCGAACCATCACTATGGGAGAGGCATAAGGACTCCTGGACTCTTGACTCACCTTAGTCCTCTGTAGTTCATTCAGCTGTTCTCGTAGATCATCCAAGTCTCCCAGCGGAACTCGTCTTGACCTTTCTTGAAACGGCTTATCCTCTTGTAGTCGAATGCGATGTTCAGTACTCTTAGCGCATCCCACGTCGAACTTATCCTTCGAAAACAAGTCCTTCCATTTTAAAATCTGAGACTGAAGTCGCTTCTTCCATTCAGGCGAGATGGGAGCATCTTTAGGATAGAACCGTTCAGCTGGAATCTCTTTGTTCACTCCCCCTCCTAAATCGGTAGGGGAGAGAGGCGTAACAGAAGCCACTTGTCAGAGGGGCATTCGTGCTTTTAGGACCACTGGAGAATCAGATACATTACATACACTGACGGAAATTCTTCCTCTTGCCCGTTGTAAAGCTCTTGTGTTGGTGCAGTAGACATTGCTTATTTAGATTTCAGTAAGGCGTTTGATACTGTTCCGCATAGAAAGCTTATCAATAAATTGCAATCTTTGATCTTGGATTCCAATATTGTTGAATGGATTAGGGGCAAAGGTTTAAAAGTAACATCAGGAAGCATTATTTTACTGAGAGGGTGGTGGATACATGGAACAGCCTTCCAGTTGAAGTGGTTGAGGCCAAAACAGTAATTGAATTTAAGCAAGCATGGGATAGGCATAAGGCTATCCTAAACAAAAGATAAATCCAGGTTAAGTATCCATGTAATTGGGCGACTAGATGGGCCGAAAGGTTCTTATCTGCCGACATTTTTTCTATGTTTCTATGTTTCTATTATCTCAGGGATTACTTCCACTCCGGCCTCACTCTCGCGACTGGGATCAGTTTCCAGTACCACATAAGGACCCGGTTGTGATCCGTTCAACTTGACTAAAGCCCGGAAACACGCCTCTTCTCCTGATTGGGAGGAACAGAGAAGGTTCTGCAATCTCCACAGACGCCCCACTTTGGCAGGTGCCCTCTGTTCTTCGACCATTCGTTGATAGACTGGACGTAACATCAGATGCACTCCTCTTGTAGAACCTTCTTCCATTACTATGGGAGTCAGAAGACGCCTCACCAGATCAGTATTCGTCCCCACTATCATAGAACTTCTGTTGGCTCCTGAAGGGCGAGGACACTCAATGGCTAATGCATCACAACCTCCAGACTGTCCAACGACTTCGGATCCGATTTCTAACTTCACCTGTAGATATCCATCATAGGGAGTTTCTCAGTTCCGATGCCCCAGATCTCAAGGTCCTTTAAAGGTATGTGCTTCAAGTGCTTCTCGTAGAAGCCTCGATAGATCAACGTCACTTGAGCACCTGAGTCTAACAGAGCTTTAGTGTAGACTCCCTTTATTTGGATTGGAACGATGGGAGAAGGACCTATCAGCTGGTCAGGAAACTTGTTCGTAGCCGCAGGAGGTATAGGCCCAGTTCGTTGCACTCTAACCTTCTTTCTGACCCGTTGAGGTCTTGGGTGTGCATTGCTTTCCCGCGACATAGGACCGAATACTAAGGGAGTAACTCTTTCAGTCCTGGCAGACACAGCATTTGGCACGGATCTGGGCCCTCTTGGCCTTTCATTTCGGACTTGAAAATTGGAGCGGTTTTCAACAGTCAGGCGCCTAGTTTGCTCCCTCACCAGGGCCCTCTGGAGTTTCCCCGCTTGCAAGGTGGACAACAGTTTCTCCACGGCCTTCAGGAGTTCTTCGACTGGTTTCTTTTCGGCCCTCCCTTTTGGGGACTGAGCCCTGAAATGGCCGATTTCCCCGCAGCCAAAACATTTCTTTCTCGAGAGTGTGGGCATATTCTCTTCTTGCGGCTCACTTGGAGACACCCTGTTGGAGGCTACAGCAACCCCCTCAGTTCTGGTGTCCTAAGCCGACAGCAATGTCATCAACTCTATCATTTGCGACATCTGAGTTTTCAAAGCCAGCACTTCAGTCTGTATGTCCGCTACACAGAGAGTTCCTACTTCTGCGGTGAAAACTATGTGTGAAGCATTAGCAACCCTTTTAGCCTTAATTAAAGCCTCTTCTTCTCGGATAGCTTTTACCAATCTGGAATAGGTCAGTCTCTTGCTCTGGTATCTAGTCTGAAATTTCAACATTATGGAATCCAGTGGGAGTGCTCCGTTGAAAATTTGATCCATCACAGCTTTGCTTGCATGACTCGGTTCCATGCCTCCTTTTAGAATAACCTGATGGATGATTTTATCCAGCCGCCAGACATAGGTGTGAGAGAACTCGTGGATAAGCTCGGCACAATCCTCCACTCCCCCGAAAATTTCCTGTAAAGCTTCTAGATACTCAGCAGCAGTGCAGCCTGACTTGTCCCTTTTCAGATTTCGGATGACATCTGAAGCAAGAGCTCTTAAGCTCTCAATCAACCTTTGTCTCTTCATGGGGTCAGCAACTTCCCATTCTTCCACGGCTTGCACTGCCTTATCTATCCAAGTCTCAAAGTCCTCTTCTCCAGCTGGCACAGGGGCCTTACCAGAATAAAACCGTAACTTGCGATATCCATAATTGGCAGACGCAGCAGAGTTTTGGGCTAATGTTTCCACCAGTTTTCCCATTGCGGTAAAGAATTCAACAGGAGGGAACCCTGTCACCGGGGTAGAAGTAGTATCCGGTACCCTATGACTTGACGTTGTCGGGCTAGCCGCGGGAACGTTCACGGGATCACCACGTGGCGCACTGGGCTGGACCAGTCGAACTTCCACATCGTCAGCCAGCTTCACACTCGCGCCCTGAAAACACACTGGAACATCCTTTCTCCGCTCAAAAAGTACATATGTGTGAGAAGTCTCTGGGTTCGCCTTAATGTCCAGTATTGCCCCCCTATGATCTGGTGTCAGCGCGGCCACGGCCCGGCGAATTTGGTCTTCGGCCCAAGTGTCTGCGGGAATGTCCATAACTACACTTAACCCTAGCTGGCTATTCTGCCCCTTACACCATTCTGCAGCAGCGTCTGGATCCATATTAACCCCTTAATTGCGGTATACTCAGAGACTGTAATCCCGGAACGAGCCCCCACGTGTAGCGCTCACTCCCGGAGGAGCCGCTGAATAAACCTCGGGATAGTCTCACCGCACTAGGAAATAACTATACACCAGCACTGTTGTGGATTTTTATATATTATATTCTTTACCGAACCCAATAAAACAGCATATAATACGCATATACGGTATTTGAGTAACAAGAATTCGTAACGCGGGAAAAACACACGGCGGTAAAAGAAAACCGGTTAACCCCCTCAGTTCTGGAGTGTAAGTCCCGTGAATAATAGCTCAAAAATATATATGTGTGTTGTCTAGGGTACCCGGGTACTGTGTTCAACTGGCCAGTGAATGAAACAAAAACAATCTCGACTAGTCTCCGTTGGGGCCCTGTGAATTTAAACAATATTGCAGCGTGCGTTTCTGTTTTGGAACTGCAGCCTCAAGGCCTCTCACCAATCCAATGAACGAAACTGTCCAGCACTCGATGCCTCGACCAAAAGATCTTCTCCGCTGTGTATTGGGACTCCGTGCTACTGAATCTGCTCTCAGCTTGCCAAATCTCCGCAACTGGAACAACCATCCGCCGCCTGCACTCCCAATCGATTCGGCGCGGCCTCCTAACGCGGGGTCTTGCCGGAACTAGCTTTTCCTCCAGACCTCTCAGGGCTGCATGGGTAGGTCTCAACACGATTACTGTCCTGATCTCCAGCACCAGTAAGACAGCGTCTGTACTCCGGCCTGGTTGCGATCCCTGACAGCTCCAACGTGCGTCCTCCACCTTTCACTGCTCCGCTCACTCTGCTCATGCCTTGCACGAGGCTGCTGATCTCTTTCCTCTTCCTTGTACCACCCACTTCCTGTCCTCACGCAAACGATGGTAGATGTAGTTCGGTTTTGTCCAGCATAGTCCACAATGTCTCTGTCTCCCTCTGGTGGCAGCAATAGTTCAATGCACCAGAATACAGTGTTTTTAAAGCAGCGCTACACATGTTCCAGTACAAAATCCTGAATCGAACTACCAAACACACCGAAAAGGTGCTCCACACTCCATTTGCGAATGAAATCAAATCCAAATGTAATTAAAGCATGTACCCATCTAGATATTCGCCAAATGTGATCAAACACCCCCTTCACCTTTGACTCATACTTACCTCCTTCTCATATTCCCTTTGGTGAGCGTTGCAGTTTGGCCCTTTGTGCCCTGTCATTGTTCCACATAATTCCCATCTTTCTCCTTCCGCACACCCTCACAAATTCGCATGTTTTTTTTATGGATTACAAATGGTATTTTATTTGATGTGACATCTGCATCTACCAATAATTTTTTACGTTTCTGTAGGAGGGTGCCAAAATGCCCCTCCCTCTGGGACATCACAAAATCCTTACTTTTTTTTTTTTAAATTATTTATTTTAGAAGTTTTGCATAGTCAGACAAAAAACCAGCGTAGAGAAAGTGGCCACGCAGGGCCGCATAAAGCCATCTAAGTAAATACAGGGCATCGGTATAAATAAAACAACATCTACCAATGGTCATAATGAGTCATCTGCAATAACACGCTGAAGGGCTAACATGTCCTTGATAGAGGACAGACTCATAGAAATAAAAGCATACTCAAAGTGCCCAATACATCTCATAATAAGGGGGGGGAGCAGGAGAAGGACATCCAAAGAACTAGACTACGCATCGTATTAAAAGGGAGGAGGAGGGAGAAGGAGAAAATAAAATTAAAAAAATAGTAATAAAAAAAATTATATAATACAGCGAAATTTTTTTTTTAGAATAATATGGCAAAGGCCAAAAGTGACATTCCCGGCACAAACCTCATAGCCCAAGAACCGTGGGGAAGGCCAAGGAGTGGATTAGTCACGAGGCCAGGGCGACCGAGGATACTCCTCTGTACAGCCCAAAAATGCCAAAATAGCAAAAGAGAGGGGGAAAAGAAAAAAAGGGGGGGGGAACGGGGGTAGCAATCTCTCGAGCAACGAAGAACTTGAAAAGAACTGGCTAAACCAAGCGTATGCGGGGTAACATTGCCTCAAAAAGTCCTAGTAGAAAAAGCAACAGGTAATGTCCTAGACAAAAAAAAAAAATTAGCCTGGTGAAGTAGTCACCGGATCCTGAGACAAGCCAATACTGGCTAGTATCGACCAAGCCTCGGCCGGGTCAGAGATGATGCATGGTATGTTCCCGTGGGTCACCACGAGCGAGCCAGCTATCCCCCAACGGTAAGGAACCTCTTTAAGACGGAGAAACCCTGTCACCAGTAGGAAGCGACGTCACGCCAGCAGGGTGACAAACAGTAGGTCTTGGTATAGTGACATCGTCGCCCCTTCAAACTTCACCGCCATCCTGGCCCCAGGAGCTGACATAATCCGAGTCTTAGTCGCTACGTCCCGGGCAATCGCAATAATATCTCTCGTGGAATCTCTGGGGGCCGTCGCGGGTTTACGGATCCGTGAGGCTGAGACAAACAGTTCTGAAACATCAGGGGACGATCCTATTATATGATGAGCGAGGCGATTTACATAGGAAAGCAAATCAGACGTTGGCACCGACTCCAGGGCACCTCGGACTCGTATGTTGCGTCTGCGGTGCCTAGATTCGAGGGCCTCCACCGAGCGAGTCAGTAAGTCGACTTGGGATCGTAAGGTGTCAACTTGCGATGGAAGTATATTCTGCTCCGCAGCCACATCCGACGTCTGAGCCTGTATTGCCACCACTTGAGAGCGCACCGATGCCACTTCGGTCCGCAGTCCAGACACCTCCGTCATCCACAGGGATTTTATTTCATCTATAAACCGGCGGTAGTCTCCCATCGTGGTGGGACGAGCATCATCTATCTCCGTAGTAGGGGTAGCAACAGTGCAGGGTTTCAAGGAAGGTGGACAGGCCTCCAAAGAGGCCTCTGTCCCCCAAAGAGGCCTCTGTCCCCACAGAGGCATTCGTCTCCCGGATCACATTCTCCCGTGGCGAAAGTACGCACCTCTGCGGTACCTCTACGCCACTGGGTGAGGGTATTCTATCTCCATCAGAGGGACCCCGTACAGGGCCTGCAGCAGGTCCCACGACCCCACATGAAGCTGCTGCTTTCCTCAGTTTCTGTGCTCTTTTTTTTGCCGCTTTTCCCTTTGCTGCACTATCTCCCCGTGACAACGGAGCCAGCCAGTCTATTCCTGCTGCAGTATCTGTGGGCCAGGAACCATCATCCTCATCCGAGGAGCCATAGCCTGCAGGGAGCATCGGTGATGGGACCGTGCTACAGGAGAGTCTGCTGCTGTACAGGGAGTCTCTGATATCCCTCTGACGAGGGCCATCCGAGACGTCCCGGCGGGGCTGCAATTTCTTTACCTCCCGATACACAGCGGATGGGTATCAGGAGAAACGGCAGTGCTGACCTGTGGGAAACTCCCCGGCTCCAGAAAGAAGACTGCTCTGTCTAGGCCGCACTAGGCCCAGATCCTGTCGGCCCAGAAATACGTCGTCTATCACCCAGCAAGTCGCAGTACCGGAGTCTAGGGGCAGCAGTGGATCTCAAGTTCACTAGGAAACCTGGTTTTAGCCCATAAATCAGAGGAATTTCAGCAATAGAAAACAGATTTTCAGAGGATCTCTGAAGCATGCAACCACTCAGTTCAACAGCTAGCTCCGCCCTCTCAAAATCCTTACTTTTTACCCTACCAATGTCTGAATAATTATTGTCGCTAACAGAGTAATTCGTCACGTATTTCAAAGGGTATATCATATGTCCATTATTGATGTTTATTTGTAGAGTAATATGTTTCCTATTCAAACGACTCCACATCGATGAGGTTCCAACATTGAAACACATCTTGTAAAAGTTTACTGTTAAATAGAGGACACTAAGGGCTAGTTCCCACAAGCGCATTACAGGAGCAGAACCATTCCAGACCGGATCAAAACTGCGTTCAATGTATTCCTATGGTATTTTGGCCTCTAGCTCACACCACAGCTTTCAGTTCCAGAGCACGTCAGAAAACTGCAGCAAGCCCTATTTTTTTCCTGCCCTGGGACGCTCTGGAACACATGCATACGCATCCAAAATGCATGCAATCTTTTTAGTGTGGCAGGAGTGGCCTTGGCAAGCCATGGAACTGAATGCCGCAATCCAATCCGATGCATGGGATCACAAGGCACGTGATGCCTGCGGGCATGTTCGGATCAGTTCCATTAAAAATCTGAAAACACAGTATTGATCACACCAGACTGCAGGCATATGTGTTTTGCCATTCCGTGCGGCCAATCGCATTGCGGACGGAGGGTGTGGCTACAGTGCCATTGACTTCAATGGCCCGGAACACCCCACCCTGCCATAACAGTGAGCCGGCCGCAATGCCAGCCAGTGATGTCACCTGCACATTTAAAGAGTGTGTGCATTTTCGTTTGCAAAACTGCTCCTCACGTTCAAGTGGTGGGATCAATTTGATATGAGTACAGTCGATGGCACCTAAGCAATTGGGCATCACTCCAAGTTGGTAAAAACCCACCTTAACCTCTTGCCACTCTGCTGGTGTTTTGGGAAAACGGATGTAGCGGTCCATTTGCCTCATGATGGCCCGTAACACTGGTTTCAGGAAACGACAGAGGCTAGAGCGGCTAATTCAAAGGATGTGTGTACTAGAGGGCTGAAAATTACCAGTTCCCAAGTAGTTTAAAACTGACAGCAGTTTCACCATGCCTGAGATGGCATGTCCTCTCATTGCCAGGGGCTCGAGATCCTCAGCAATAAGGTTGTAAAGCTCCATGATCCCCTGATGGTTCAATCTAAACATGTCCTCCACATCGTGATCTGACAGTTCATCCAGGACTGTGCGGGTCCTGTACATATACGTGGTTTCCTGAACCGAACATTCCCAATCCCTTCCTGGGTTACAGGCACTGCAGCTGCTGTTCATGCCACAATTGCTGCTGCCAACTCCACATCAGCCTCAGCAAACCTTGCGAAGGAGTTGTGCTTTTTCCTGGTCTGTAAAGGAAGTAACTTCATGACAAGTTCCTGAATCTTTGCTCAGTGCTTCAGGAGATAGAGGCCTTTATCAGCAGGTCTGACAGGGTGATAAATAAAGGGTACTTTGCACAATACTTATCCAGTGATAAAGCTGGTCTCTTTACACAGTTTATTAAACAGGTACATTCCCATTACTCTCTGTGTACTTATCACCAGGATGAGAAAAGGTGACATGTTTCAGTTCCTACCGGACTTACCACGGGTTATTAAACACCATTTTATGGACTTTTCACTTTGCTAAGGTGAGTAAAGCCTTCTCACTGCTTATCACACGCTTTCACAGTTTATTAAACGGACACCTTAATGTGAAGAGACACAGAGCCAGCACTGACCTGCAGCTGGATCCGCCGACCAGGAAATGCTTCTCATCCAGCCTGCACTGAACGAGCCCCTCCCTCCTGTGAACAGGCAGAGTTGTAAACACCAGAGACACGTTCCATCTTGACAAACGTCTCTATGTGTGTACATGTGACAGGGAGCCCTGGCAGGAATGTGTATTGTCACAGGGCAGGAGGTTATATGAAGCAGCAATGTGTCTCCCAGCGTCTGTGTTAATCTCCTCTGTCATGGCGGTGCTGTATCGCTCGTGTCGAAATGTAATGGCTATCTGACCGGGTATTTAGGTGATGACTCGACAAAAGAAATGCCAGACGGAGGCCTTGATTCTTGAAAGGAAAAAAGGTTTTATTCGGTACCGGACGAGAGCTGCAAGTCTTGCTCACAAATCAAAGCTCAAGTCCCGAGCCAACAGAGAAACAAAGAATTTATACATGGCGAGTGAAAATGCTCACCTTATTCCCTCCCCAGGTTACCCTCCCACTTAGCATATCAACCTTCTGTAGCGCTCACTCCCGGAGGAGCCGCTGAAAATGAACCACGGGTCAGTCTCTCCGCACTAGGGAATAAATATACTCCAGCACCGCTGTGGGTTTTTATCATTTAAATAGTTTACTAAAATATTAAGCAGACGTTGAGACACGGTATTCACAGGTATTATTACAGTACTTTCGTATCGCGGTAAAAACGCGTAGCGGGAAAGAAACGAAACACGAGGCTTCGTATTTCGGAAAAATAATATATTCGCAACCGAACAGAAAAGAATGCAATTGCACGAAATTGCGGAAAAAAGGGACGCGTAGCGGAACCAAGAATACAATCTCTTCGTATTTCAATAAACGCGCCGCGGAAAAGAGAAAAATATATTCGGAACGTATCTTTAACCCCTGTTCCGATTCGTAACAGAATGAGTCCTGCACAGGTTAAGTCCCGGAATGTAAAAGGTGTGTATGTGTGTGTGTATGGTACCCGGGTACTGTTCAACTGGCCAGTGAATTTACTTAAGGAATGTCTTCGACTAGTCAAGTTGGGGCCCTGTGGACTTTAGAGAGAAAACAGCAGCGTGTTCCTTATTTACAAACGGCCTTGGAGGCCTCTCACCCATCCACCGATTGCTTTAGGCTCCGCTGACCCAGGACGTCTCTCCGCTCGATATTGACTGGGGATACTTGCGGCCGGATCCGTTGTCTGACTTTCCGTAGCTTGTCCACGACTTGTCCAGCTCACCGCCCGCTCTCCGTATCCGATCAACTCGCGGCAACTCCTCACTCAAGGTCTTTGGTTCCTTAATCTGCAGCAAATCTCGGGAACTTGGAGGTCTCCTTCTCCTAAGGCTGGATGACCCGATGTAAGGAACTGACAGGTCTCACTCGCACTCTGGCCTAGGCCCTCTAGCGATATCTTGCACTGTGTCTGCTCTCCCTCGTTCCCTGGCGCGCTCTGGCGCGTTCCCCACGAGGCTCAGGATGTCCAGCGTCTGTGTCCCACCCACTTCTTGTCTGTTTGCAAAGCACGCCGGGAAATGTAGTCCCAATGTCCAGTGTCTCTGATCGCGATTGTCTCCATCTTGTGGCCAAAAATAGGTACTGCCACAGCAAGGTTTTAACACAGCGCTACACTTCATTATACATATTGGACTTTATTCATCATTTTGCAAGTCAGCAAGGTTCACTTCAAAGAAACGACCCTTGAGCCCACTCTGAATTCTCTGTCTAGTCAATATGGTTATAAAAAAGAATCATTCTTCCAAAGCAAATATGGCAAGCTATGGGATTTACGCATTCCTTCTGCTGTCTCGATATATTAAGCAACTTTTATGGCTTAGAGTTAGAGACCTGGGGGGGAGAAGAGATAATTCTTCAGTCGGCAGAAATCAGGTTTATTAGAGGCTACACTTAGCTGTTAGTTAGAGCAGGCAAACTTAGTTGACTCTAGTGAGCACAAAGGGACTGCAGACTTTTAAAACACAAAATGGAGTTGGTAGCATACCTTGAGCGAACACCAAAATGGCAGATTAGCTCTGTTAGTATATTTCTAAATTAAATCCCAAGAGGTGCTATCTCAATAGTTTGTGGTGGTCGGGGGGTTAAGGAGCCTCTTCTGATGTCACGTCGCGCTGTGTCTGCTCTGACATTGTCTCTCATGGCCGGATTTCTAATATTATTCATTTATTTATTCTGTCCTCACATATTTCAGGGAATCACACAAACCCCACCCGGGGCCACTGAGGTAAACGAAACCCCTCAAAATCTCCACACGGGAGAGCTGATATATCAATGGGTGACCCGACATACAGCCGGGAATACCCCTAACCGACAATCCCAACACGCCTCACACAGGAGAGCTGATATATCAATGTGTGAGCCGACATACAGCCGGGAATACCCCTAACCGACAATCCCAACACGCCTCACACAGGAGAGCTGATATATCAATGTGTGAGCCGACATACACCCGGGAATACCCCTAACCGACAATCCCAACACGTCTCACACAGGAGAGCTGATATATCAATGTGTGAGCCGACATACACCTGGGAATACCCCTAACCGACAATCCCAACACGCCTCACACAGGAGAGGGATATATCAATGTGTGAGCCGACATACAGCCGGGAATACCCCTAACCGACAATCCCAACACGCCTCACACAGGAGAGCTGATATATCAATGTGTGAGCCGACATACAGCCGGGAATACCCCTAACCGACAATCCAAACACGCCTCACACAGGAAAGCTGATATATCAATGTGTGAGCCGACATACAGCCGGGAATACCCCTAACCGACAATCCCAACACGCCTCACACAGGAGACTGATATATCAATGTGTGAGCCGACATACAGCCGGTAATACCCCTAACCGACAATCCCAACACGCCTCACACAGGAGAGCTGATATATCAATGTGTGAGCCGACATACAGCCGGGAATACCCCTAACCGACAATCCCAACACGCCTCACACAGGAGAGCTGATATATCAATGTGTGAGCCGACATACAGCCGGGAATACCCCTAACCAACAAACCCAACACGCCTCACACAGGAGATCTGATATATCAATGTGTGAGCCGACATACAGCCGGGAATACCCCTAACCGACAATCCCAACACGCCTCACACAGGAGAGCTGATATATCAATGTGTGAGCCGACATACAGCCGGGAATACCCCTAACCGACAATCCCAACACGCCTCACACAGGAGAGCTGATATATCAATGTGTGAGCCGACATACAGCCGGGAATACCCCTAACCAACAAACCCAACACGCCTCACACAGGAGATCTGATATATCAATGTGTGAGCCGACATACAGCCGGGAATACCCCTAACCGACAATCCCAACACCCCTCACACAGGAGAGCTGATATATCAATGTGTGAGCCGACATACAGCCGGGAATACCCCTAACCGACAAACCCAACACGCCTCACACAGGATAAATATGGACAAATCTTCGGCCCTGTCCTTTTTTTTTTGTCACCAGAAGAGGTGAGATCCATCCAGTCTAGGTTTGCTATTTCATTTACGGAGTCGGGTATTAATTACCTGGGTATTACATTGACGAGAGACTTGGATAAACTTTTTTCTAGAAAATACACACCCTTGTTTTCTCGTATCAAAAAAAGATTTAGAGGGGTGGATAGACAAGAAGATCTCCTGAGTCGGCCGTATACACAGCATTAAAATGAATTTTTTACCAAGGTTGCTCTTTTTATTTCAGGCCTTACCAGTCACAGTTAAGAAGAAAGATTTGGTGGCTCTCCAGGCTAATTTGGATGCTTATGTTTGGTGTAATAGGAGGCGTAGGGTGGTCAGAAAATTGCTTTACCGCCCCAAATCTAGGAGAGGGTTAGGTCTCCCAAATTTATTTCTTACTATTGTGCAGCTCTGTTGGCACAGGTGGTGGCCTGGCATTCACTCCCGGGTCGTAGGAGATGGATGGAAATGGAAGCGGCTGTGGTAGACCCGGAATATCTTCATATGCATGTTTGGCCTCACAGGAGTGCGAGACCAGCTTTAAAATGTGCATGCCCTGCTGGTGGTAAATTCTCTATGGGTCTTTGAATTGGCCAGAACTAAATTTCACACAGACTCTCTTCCATCCTCACTGGCGCCTCTATATAGGAACCATGAATTCCCCCCCTGGGATGCAGCCGGGTGACTCTTCTGCTTTAGAAGCCACAGGTTTAAGTCACTTGAGGGACATTGTGTGGCGAGGTGGTAAACGTACGTTTCAAAGTCTGGGTGAGGTCCGCCAGCTACGCCCACTATATCATTTTCATTTTCCTCATCTTAGACATTTCATGGATTCCAGTAATGGATACGCTGTGGCAGGGAAGCCGCTTACACACTTTGAATCTTTATGTCTGGGTGGTCGTGTCCCGAAAGGTCTGACATCACTATTGTATCTAAATCTATGTTCTAATTGGAAAGAGTGGGGGGATTTGAAGTATCGCAGCCAATGGAGGCGGATTTGAATGAGGACATACCTGGAGAAGAATGGGAAGAAATATGGGAAGCTATAGCCCAGTCTTCTATTTGTGTATCCCACCAGGATATTAAACCCCTGTCCAACTCTGTCACATGGGTAAAACCACCTCTGATGTATGCTGGAGAAATTGTGGTCAAAAGGGAACTTTTATCCATGTGTGGTGGGAATGTCCATTAGTGAAACAGTTCTGGGGTAAGATGAGATGTTTTCATTCGGCGGTATTTAGGAGGGATACTGGGTTAGATCCCTGGGCTCTCCTCCTGTCCAGACCCGTCAATACTTACGTACGAGAAAAATAAGTTGTTTGTGAATGTAACATCAGCTATGAGGAGGGCTCTGACGGGTAACTGGTTAAGTGATAGAATCCCCTCTATAAAGGAGATCTGTGTTACGATTGAGGACGCTCGTTTAATGGAAGAGTTTACAGCCAAGATAAATCAAACTCAACACATGTATGATAAGGTGTGGGGACCCTGGGAGGAATATGTTGTGCCGGTATTGTGATATGTTATCGCCATGATGCTACGGTTAGTGGCCTACAGCGGTGTTTTTGTTTTTATTTTTTATACATTATATATAGATATATACACACATACACCCCTCTCCAAATGTAGAGTCACAGTAAGTGGTAAGTAGTTACACTTTGCCCAGGCTAATGGAGAAACACAGATAAAAAACACATGATAAATAACTGTAAAGTAGATTCTCCAAAAAAGCCCGAGCAGCAACTAGTAACTAGTCCTGCGATCAGTATACATTATCCGTGAGATGGTGAGGGGTCTCATTCTATGGGGCACTCTGGTTGAAAAGAATTATAATTGGGAACCTGTTATGTGTAGTATCTGATGTGTAGTAACGCTTTGCGCCATCACCTCTACATTGGGTCCCGGCGTGGAAAATGAGAAGGTGATTTAGTGCAGCGGCATTGTTTGTGTTTAAACTGAAAAGTGAACAATAGTGCTGCATTATTAAAAAAGAGGAAAATTTAATTATTATAGTTCTTTTTGTTTTACATATAACATGGTCACGTGGTGGGATCATTGGAAAGGACATGCTCTGGCCTTTCTAACAATTCCAAGCATGGCCCTGTGTCTTTTATGCTACAGGAGATATGGGGGTCCAAAGGACGACAAGCAGAGCACAGCCTTCGCACCCTAGCAGGAAAAGTAAGGACGCGATTAGCGCGTCCCCAGTAGGGATGAGCTGTTCGGTTCGATATGTTCGAAGTTCGCATCGAACATCGGCCGTTCGCGAACTAAGAACATTTCCACATGTTCGGTTCGAGTTAGAAAAAATTGCTTAAAAAATACTAAAAAAATCTAGAAATAAAGAGACTCTTCACTGCAGAATATTATAAGCAACGGTTTATTAAATATTGAATTAAAATGGGAATATTTTTAACATTGAAGCCTATGGGATAAAACATTCTTGTTACTAAAACATCAGGCAGACACGGCCCTCTAATCAGGCACTGTAGAGGGCAGCCTGCAGGGGCCTCCCAAGGATCCCCTTGAGGAGCATACGACCGCCGGATGACAGAGCTGCGACTGTGCGGGCTAGACGCCCGGGTGCATGTGGCAGAAACAGGCAGTGCAGGGAGGGAGCCACGGCAGCCCCCCCCCCCAACCAGGATCCAGGGAGCCCCCACTGACCACCAGGCTAAGGTAAGGCGACACATTTCTAAAAAAAAAAAAAAAATCGAGGACATTTTTAAATGTCCCCGGGAACATAAAATAAAACTTTTTTTCTTTCTCTACCTGGCTGAATGTATATAATATATATAATTAAATACATTCAGCCAGGTAGAGGAGGGTGGCATGTGGGCTGTGCGGGGTCTCAGGCAGTGGTTTGTTTTTTTGTGTGTATATTTTTAGCACATTTATAGGGGAAAGGTAAGGGTAGGTATGATATATATATATATAGATAAGATATATATCTATATTCTTATAAATATATATATCCAGACTTGTATTACACACACATTTTGGCAACTAATGCCCCCCCCCAATTTGGCTGATCCCTCCAGAAGAAATGTTGAACCCGATAGAGCAGAGAATAATATATATATTCTCTGCTCTGTCGGGTTCAACATTTCTTCTGGAAGGATCAGCCAAATTGGGGGGGGGGCAAATTTGTTTGAGATTCTCCACATGCCACCCCCCATGTGCGTATGTGTATATCTGGTCTGAGGTCTGTGGGTGGGTGTATATATATATATATCTGCGTTTTGATATATATGTATATATAGGTCTGCGTGTTGATATATACGTATATGTGTGTGTGTGGTATCCAGGGCCGGTGCAACGCATTTTTGTTTACTCAGGCGAAGTTGCGTTTTGGTGCCCCCCAATCCGTGCCATGCCAATCCGGAGTGTTTGGTGTCCTCACGCATTGCCAATCTATGCTGTGCCTGGTGCCCCTCCTGTGCCACAGTGCAATCTACAGAGTGTGTGGACCCCTCCTTTGGCAATGTGGCATAGGAGGGGCACCAGGCACTGCACAAATTTGCAATGTGGCCTGGTGGTGCCCCCTGGTCTTGCTGTGTCAATATACCCACATATTTCAATCTGCCTGCCACTCCCAGTGTTTCCCTGTGATCCTGAGACCTACCATTTTCACTCTGTTGCTGTGGTCCACTGTCTGACTCCAGGTCTCCAGAAGCAAACTGGCAGCAGGGTCCTCGTCCTCTAATTCAATTCACTACCCCTTAATTCCTTTTTCCCCTTTTAATTACTTTCACCCCCTCCCCCCTTAAATTCATTTCCTATAGCGTATGACAGAGCTCCACAGCAATAAAACAAACAGTAATGTGCGGGGTGTATGAGCGTAGGACAGAGCTCCACAGCAATAAAACTCACAGTAATGTGCGGGGTGTATGAGCGTAGGACAGAGCTCCACAGCAATAAACCTCACAGTAATGTACCGATATCAGTTTACTCAAACCCCCCAGCAGAAAATTATACACACACCCCCCCAGCAGAACATTAACCCCCCCGAGCAGAACATTACACACACACACCCCCTCCCCTTCCTCAGTTTATTCAAACCTTTTATAAATCTTCTCTCGGCCTCTCTGCCCAGACCTCTTTCACACTACAGTGGAAGCACGCCGGCTGACTCTGCTGCAGGGCCGCACCCTAAACTTTGGGGTTTGTCCTCCAGGCTTTTTCTGCTGCTGCGTGCCCTGGCTATGTGTGTCACGTGAGGAGGCAGGGCCAGATTATGCAGCGTCCCTGCTCATGTTTAGAATGTGGGACTGAGGCAGGCACACGGCATCGGTTTGAGAGTGCGCGGCTGGGCCCCTGGTTGATGTCTGAAGATCATTCATAGCTCCGCTTCCGGTATTTTAAAAACAGATTTTTTCCGCCCCTCACACTGACAGCAAGCCAGGACAGTAAGGCGGCCGCCTGTGCCGCCTTACACTAACGCCGGCCTGGTGATATCAATGCATCCCTACTCTATACACGGCGCTCCGTGTCCCTATAATATTTATGGTCAGGAGTTACCTTTTTTATATTTTTATACTATTCCTATTAAATTAACAGTAATTTTTGATGTATTTTATTCAGTAGAAACTTTTTTGCTTATATAACATGTGCTTTGTGAAAATAAAACGGTTTTGTGTGTACATTTTAATTTAGTTAGTGGATTCCTGTCCAGTGCGGTGAGAAGCAAACGTAATGCAGTGTAGACACGCTGCGAGGAGGAGCGGAGTGAAGTCAAGCCTGCAAAATGTTTGCTTCTCTTCGCTACGCTGTGCGTCGCTACACGCTCAGTGTGTCTCAGCCTTTATTCCCGCATCGCTAGCTTACTGTCACGATGTGCCCCCGTTCCGGCGGCGCCTGGCAGCAGCTTCCTCGCTGCTCGCTGACCAGGCGCCGAGTGATATCGGCAGCCAGTTTCCACACACGTGGGACGCCGGGGGCGGGGCCTGGCGCGCTGACGCGGACCCGCCGGGTTTAAAGCCCAGCCTCACAGAGACGCCGGTGCCCTGACGTGGTATTCACTTCCGCAGAGCTCTTGTGTATTTTGGCTATTATCTGTGTCTGACCTTGCTTCTGACTTTAATCATTCTGTGTATGACCCCTGGCATTGGCGAACGAACCATTCTGTGTATGACCCCTGGCATTGGCGAACGAACCATTCTGTGTATGACCCCTGGCATTGGCGAACGAACCATTCTGTGTATGACCCCTGGCATTGGCGAACGAACCATTCTGTGTATGACCCCTGGCATTGGCGAACGAACCACCCTGTGCATAACCCCTGGTATTGGCATTAACTCTTCTCACGGTTCTGCTCTTAACTTTGGTACCGAGGTCAGTCTGTGTGGCACCCTAAGCACACATCAGACTACCCCTTATATTACTAAGGTCCTAGGGAGAACGAATACTCTATTCTGTACATCTGTCTGGTGTTTACCCTTTTTTGTATATTGTCTGGTTTATTATCTGTCTAGTTGTGCCGACCATTCAAGGATCGGAAGGTTAGAAATCGGTCTACGTATAGGGACCACTATTCTGGTATTCAGGGGGAATCGTGACACTTACTGAATCAGTTTGTATACTTGTTACTGACCCTGCTTGTTCTGAGGACCCGATCTGTTGCCGACTTTGCCTGCCATTTGACTAATCTCTTTGTGTTCCCTCCCTGTTTTGTTTGCTTTCTGTTGCTACTGGAGTGTGCCAATTCTCACCATATACCGTAGCGCAGTACAAGTGCCTAAACATTGCTGACCCAGTTTTGTTATAGCTGCTGATGTAACTGAATAGATCGGGGATCTCTTCTGCATTCCCTAAACCTCCACCACTGCACTCTTCCACAACACCACAGAGGGGTTACGGTGTGACGGCACTGTTGCCAACACTAAAGGCCCAATTTTAAAGCACCTATTGTTACTTTCATCCAAAGCCTGCATAAGTTTCACCATAATTTAGCCAAAAAAAAATCACTAAACTTGTTCTTCGTGTCCTAAAATGTCTCTTCTTTTCATACAGGCTGCCGCCCCAAGCAGTTGTTTATGAATAGATTAAAGGAAAACCATTTACCGTCATTTGAAATGTCATTTTTTTGTTTTTAAATGTTTCTACAAATGTGCCTACAAATCGACCACTTCATGGGCAGGTTATGGAGACCTCGTAGACACGATATTTGAAGGAATTTTTTGTTTTTATTCTTAACCTTTATTTCATGGAAAACTCACTGTTCCTTTAAAAACATTTTTTTTAAAAAACTTTTTGTCCTTGCTTCCTGTCCCCCAGGGCAATACCCGGACCCCCATACACCTTTTATGGCAAATATCTTGCATATATGCCCTCTTGGAGGGCACTCTAAAATTCGAACTTTCGAGTCCCATTGACTTGCATTGAGTTCAGTTCGTGCTCGCGTTCGAACTCGAACTTTTGAAATTGTTCGAGTTCGAATGCGAACCGAACACGGGGGTGTTGGGCTCATCCCTAGTCCTCAGTAGCCAAATGGGGAAAGGACCACAAACCCCCAAAAAATGGAATGTCCTTATTGTGTTTATTTGCTGTTGCTGATATCTTACATGTGCTTTGATTTTCTCTTGAATGTTTAGTTCAAAAATTATTTTCCTCTTTATGTGTCACTGGGTGCATCCACTGTGTGATGGTTTGTGATGCAACCTCCCCACACAGTATCTATCCTTCACTTGCTCCTCACTGTGTGGCTTTGGCCATAGAATGGAGTGAATGGGTCAGATCTCCGAAATCCGACTCATAGCATTACATTGTGTGGGATGTACTCAAAGGACATCACCATGGTTACCATTCAGTGTTGATAGCCCACTATCAGATCTCATTCTGCTGTCAGCTCTTTTCTCAGGAAGCCTAGACAGCACAATAGATCACCTGCATCCTTGTCTAAATATTCCCTCCCCCACCCTATTGCCTCTTCACTGCTGCATTATCATATACCACAGCTGTAAAGCGAGACTTGCCATAAGATTTTGATAAAATCCACAAAATGGAAACAGGAGAAAAAACTAACTTTAGTTTTACATGCGATTACGTCACACAGAGAAAAAAAAACAGCAGCGGCATGTGTTTACAATGTGTTTTATAAAGTGATTTATAATTTGTGTTTTTAATGCACAAGTCATCCCATTACAGCTTATGCTATTGATACTGTCCCTTTAACCACGGTTAGACAGTGGAAAGGCCACACTCCATTGTGAAGTCTCTGTGTTTACAAAGACATGCTTAAGGTTCCTCAACTGTGTGAGTTCCCTGATGTATAACAAGAGCTGAAGTATAACTAAAACGTTTCCCACATACAGAACATGAGAAAGGCCTCTCTCTTGCGTGAGTTCTCTGGTGTTTAATGATAGCTGAGCCACTGCCAAAATATTTCCCACATTCAGAACATCCATAAGGACTCTCTCCTGTGTGGGCTATCTGATGTTTAACAAGGGTTGAGCTATGAGCAAAACTTTCCCCACATTCTGAACAAGAGAAAGGCTTCTCTCCTGTGTGAAGTCTCTTGTGTATATTAAGAGCTGAGCTACTGCTGAAACTTTTCCCACATTCAGAACATCCATAAGGACTTTCTCCTGTGTGAGATCTCTTGTGGTAAACAAGGTTTGATTTTTGAGTAAAACATTCCCCACATTCTGAACAAGAAAAAGGCTTCTCTCCTGTGTGAGTTCTCTTGTGTAAAATAAGAGCTAAGGCACTGCCTAAATATTTCCCACATTCAGAACATCCATAAGGACACTCTCCTATGTGAGTGCTCTTGTGGCTAACAAGGTTTGCTTTACGAGTAAAACATTTCCCACATTCAGAACATGAGTAAGGCTTCTCTCCTGTGTGAAGTCTCTTGTGTAAAGTAAGAGCTAAGCGACTGCCTAAGTATTTCCCACATTCAGAACATCCATAAGGCTTCTCTCCTGTGTGGGTTATCTGATGAGTAATAAGGGTTGAGTTACAGCTAAAGCATTTCCCACATTCTGAACAAGAGAAAGGCTTCTCACCTGTGTGAGTTCTCTTGTGTCTAACAAGGTGTGATTTACGAGTAAAATATTTCCCACATTCAGAACATGAGTAAGGCGTCTCTTCTGTGTGAGTTCTCTGATGCCGATCCATATCTGCTTTAAGTATGAAGCTTTCCCCACATGTAGCACATGAGTGTGGGTTTCCTTTAGCTCGCTTTCTCTCTTGTATAGATACACTCGTGTTCATGGAAGGTGTTTGTTCTATGAAGTCCTTTGATTCTATTGATTCCTCCTTAGTTTTGATTAGTAGCTTCCTGACCATTTGATGTTCTTTGGGATCAATTCTGTGCAGAGAGTCTGAAAAGAAATTGAAAATAAATCTTTGTACACACACCTCATTAAAAGCACAAACCTGCGTTAACTGCACTTTATTACTGAACATAACACTATTATGTGGCGTGAATGCAATCACTGGGGCACCTTAAATAAAAGTCCAGGACACCTACAGGGCAGTGCAGCTCTTATTGCTGCCGCTGGAAACCGATCCGGCTCTAGTATCGGCATTCTGACACTAAAGCTGCCAAATAACAAGACTGATCAGTCAGACGCCAGACCAGAGCACGAGCAGCGCCGGCTTCATTCTGCAGCAACAAACCCGGAAACACTGACTGTGGGCGACCACTAGGTGGCAAGGGCCGAGCTGAGTGGGAAGCCCAACCCAGAGCAGGAATAGAGAAGAACGTCCAGCTGCAGGACAGGTCATTTAATTTATTTAAGTATAGATCCCTGAAACAGACACAGAGGATCCCATGTCTGTCCTATTTACAGATGGCAAAGCAAGCTGAGCTTTCCATGCAGGAACCAATGGCCTCGACATGTCTATAGGGAAACACAAGGAGAACCCAAGCCCCAGCAAATGGGAGAGCCATCACGATACATACCATGACACGGCCAGGGGACGCATATATTCAATGATGAGGAAACTGGTGAGTGAAAGGTGAGGGGCAGATACGTCTCACAAAGCCTCATAAATGGTATTTTACCCCAATTCTTTCAGCATTTCTACTAGAAGCAATCGCAGCTTATTGTCGCATAAAATTAAACTGAACAAATAGGGAGAAAATGCTTTACTTTCCTGAGAACCTGTCTGTGATACTAACCTGGACCGGTATTCCCATGATCCTCCATGTCCTCATATCCGCGGCGCCCCCTGACACACGGCTCCTCCCCTCTCTCCATCTCCCGGCGCCCCCTGACACACGGCTCCTCCCCTCTATCCATCTCCTGGCGCCCCCTGACACACGGCTCCTCCCCTCTCTCCATGGCGGATATAAGTGCAGGAATCCCATTGATCCGTCCTGTGTGAAGAGAAAATGTCCAGAAAGATCTTATGATCCAACAGCAATAGAAGATGTTTTGTATGAAGCTGCCTGTGAAGGAGGGGGAGACTTTCTTACCCAGAGAGCATAGGGTCAGGTAATTCTCCATCATCACATCCCTGTAAAGCTCCTTCTCTTCTTCCTTTAAACAGTCCCACTCCTCCTGGGAGAAGTAAACGGCCACGTCCTCAAACTCACATTCAGCCTAAACAGCAAATGACCTCATTAATGTCACGCCATTATTTATCAGCACAAACTCACATATACCATGAGGAAGATTTCCTGCTTTCCCTGGGAATCTGGCGTCTCCCCCCCCCTGTAACACATTCAAGCTTCCCCTCCCCCATCACTGGAGGAAGAAGGGAGGAGATAAGAGACATTGCAATGTCTGGGTCAATTGTGCCTTACCTGTCCGTTCAGCCGCTCCTCTGTCTCTGACATGTGACCCGGGGACCTCTCCATCACCTCCTCCTTCACTGACATGTGACCCGGCAACCTCTCCATCACCTCCTCCTTCATCTCTGACATGTGACCCAGGAGCCTCTCCATCACCTCCTCCTTCATCTCTGAGATGTGACCCGGGAACCTCTCCATCACCTCCTCCTTCATCTCTGACATGTGACCCGGGAACCTCTCCATCACCTCCTCCTTCATCTCTGACATGTGACCGGGGAACCTCTCCATCACCTCCTCCTTCATATTGGTTATTATCCGTCTGTCATACGATGACTTCTTTTATCAAATCACCGGCCTCTGGTCCGTGTGATTCACTGAGCAAACCCCAGCCGGGCTGTAAGAGGGACAGAGATCAGACCCCAACCCTGCAATCACACCATATCACTGTATGAGCGTATCACAGAATCCACAGCAATAAAACTCACAGTAATGTGCAGTGTGTATGAGCGTATCACAGAATCCACAGCAATAAAACTCACACTAATGTGCAGTGTGTATGAGCGTATCACAGAATCCACAGCAATAAAACTCACAGTAATGTGCAGTGTGTATGAGCGAATCACAGAATCCACAGTAATGTGCGGTGTGTATGAGCGTATCACAGAATCCACAGCAATAAAACTCACACTAATGTGCGGTGTGTATGAGCGTATCACAGAATCCACAGCAATAAACTCACACTAATGTGCAGTGTGTATGAGCGTATCACAGAATCCACAGCAATAAAACTCACACTAATGTGCAGTGTGTATGAGCGTATCACAGAATCCACAGCAATAAAACTCAGTAACAAATGGTTAAACAATAGACAATTAGAGTCATGCAGAACCGATGAGCGCTAAACACTGGGAACAACACAACTTAATAACTGTTTCTGCACCTCCGGCGCCATCTTTATGGAGTCTGCTGACACACCGGCCGCAGGAGTAACGTAAAAAGATCCAGAAACACTTTATATAAAGAGACACGACAGACCCAGCACTGACCTGCAGCCGGATCCCCAAGATAACAATGACCACTTGCCCCAGAAATGCTTCTCATCCAGCCTGCACTGAGCGAGCCCCTCCCTCCTGTGAACGGGCAGAGCTGTAAACACCAGAGACACGTTCCATCTTGACAAACGTCTCTATGTGTGTACATGTGACAGGGAGCCCTGGCAGGAATGTGTATTGTCACAGGGAAGGAGGTTATATGAAGCAGCAATGTGTCTCCCAGCCCCCACTTCTGATGTCATGTTGCGCTGCGTCTGCGCTGACATTGTCTCTCATGGCCGGATTTCTTATATTATTCATTTATTTATTCTGTCCTCACATATTTCAGGGAACTGTTGTGTATTGATTATGCTTATACTTCCTGTTTCCTGCTCTGACCTCTGACCTGGAGGCAGTTCTATGATCCAACATGATTCCTCACACAAGCAGCTCGCAGTGTCTTCATTTCTATACATGAAACATGGTGTCAGAAGTAACTAGAATCAGGACTGAGCCTCTTGTCTGGAGCTCAGCAGCTTTGGGAAACTACACAGGTTTGTGAACTGTGGACTAAGACTGGTCCTTGTGGAATTTTTTTCTATTTTGAGAGCTCAGAGGCTTCCTGGCAATATGGCTGCAATGAATTGCAAACCTCCCCCAGAGGAGATGAGAATGAGTGGAGATTGGAGCAGCAACTGGGAATCTTTCAGAGCTGAATTTGAAGATTATTCCCTGGCTACAGGCTTGAATGAGAAATCTGCAGCAGTGCAGGCAGCAACTCTGAGGAGAGTGACGGGCAGTGAATGCAGGCAGCAACTCTGAGGAGAGTGACGGGCAGTGAATGCAGGCAGCAACTCTGAGGAGAGTGACGGGCAGTGAATGCAGGCAGCGTCTCTGAGGAGAGTGACGGGCAGTGAATGCAGGCAGCAACTCTGAGGAGAGTGACGGGCAGTGAATGCAGGCAGCGTCTCTGAGGAGAGTGACGGGCAGTGAATGCAGGCAGCAACTCTGAGGAGAGTGATGGGCAGTGAATGCAGGCAGCAACTCTGAGGAGAGTGATGGGCAGTGAATGCAGGCAGCAACTCTGAGGAGAGTGACGGGCAGTGAATGCAGGCAGCAACTCTGAGGAGAGTGACGGGCAGTGAATGCAGGCAGCGTCTCTGAGGAGACTGACGGGCAGTGAATGCAGGCAGCAACTCTGAGGAGAGTGACGGGCAGTGAATGCAGGCAGCGTCTCTGAGGAGACTGACGGGCAGTGAATGCAGGCAGCGTCTCTGAGAAGAGTGACGGGCAGTGAATGCAGGCAGCAACTCTGAGGAGAGTGACGGGCAGTGAATGCAGGCAGCAACTCTGAGGAGAGTGATGGGCAGTGAATGCAGGCAGCAACTCTGATTAGAGTGACGGGCAGTGAATGCAGGCAGTAACTCTGAGGAGAGTGACGGGCAGTGAATGCAGGCAGCGTCTCTGAGGAGAGTGATGGGCAGTGAATGCAGGCAGCAACTCTGAGGAGAGTGATGGGCAGTGAATGCAGGCAGCGTCTCTGAGGAGAGTGATGGGCAGTGAATGCAGGCAGCGACTCTGAGGAGAGTGATGGGCAGTGAATGCAGGCAGCGTCTCTGAGGAGAGTGATGGGCAGTGAATGCAGGCAGCGACTCTGAGGAGAGTGACGTGCAGTGAATGCAGGCATGTGTATAAACACAATGTGAACCTCACAGCAGAGCAGCAAGAAAACGTTACAGCCATTCTACAAGCCCTGGAAGCTTATTTGAAACCTGCTACAAACATCATTTATGAGAGGTATATGTTTTAGGGAGAATCTCTTGATAACTTTGTTACACGCCTGAGAGAAAAGGCAGCAACTTGTGAATATGGAGCTCTCAAAGATGAATTAATAAGAGACAAAATTGTTTTGGGTATAGCTAGTGAGAGCGCACGCAGGCGCCTCGTCAGAGAACATGACTTAACTCTAAACATAGCCATTGAAACGTGCCGTACAGCAGAGCTCACTGACAGACGTCTGAAAGTCATGGAACAGGACAGACAGAGGACTGACAGCATAAACATTGCAATGCAGCGTTATAACATAAGCAAACCGCAGCAACGCCACCTGATTAACGTAAACACTGCCAACCTTACAGCATGCACATACTGTGGGACTGTGCATCAAAGAGTTAAAGAGCAGTGTCCAACTTATGGGAAGTCTTGTAGGTCTTGTGGAAGAACAAACCATTTTGATAATGTTTGTCTGTCAAGTAGACGACAGCCATCGATTGGAAAATTACACACCGTGGAGAACGCATCTGCATATGAGGAAGAGACAGTCTCCGCTGAAGTTCTATACAGCAGTGAAGTGATCGGCGCTGTGTAATCCAGAAGAAAGAAATGCTTTGTCACTTTACATTTAAATAATAGACCCCAATCCTGTCAGCTCGATTCAGGAGCAACGTGTGATGTAATGTGTTTAAAAGACAAAATGATGTTGGCACCGGACGCACATCTACTGCCAAGTGACACCAAACTAAAGCTATACTCTGGTGAGCTTATGAAATATCTAGGACTCTTCAGTACAGAATGTGTCTTACGCGGACAGAGACACAAGCTAGAGTTTGAGATTGTGGAGGCCCACCAATAGCCAATGTTATCCGGCTCAACCTGTGAGCGTCTAGGGCCGATACGTTTCTCTGTCCCTGCAGAGCTCAACGTGATGGACAATCAATCCAAAGGGCCCTTGACAAAACAACGGCTGTTACAAGAATTTAGTGATGTGTTTACTGGGCCAGTAGAATCTTTACTAGGGGAAGTTCATTTCGACCTTAACTTGAGTGTCCCTCCAGTCCAATGTGCACCACGCAATGTGCCAGTGGCGTTAAAACAGGCAGTCAAGGCGCAGCTTGACCAATATGAGGCCGATGGACACCTAGCTCCAGTGACTGATCCAACTGACTGATAAGTAACATGGTTATTGTAAAGAAGCCTGATAAGAATATGCATAGATCCCAAATTCTTGAATCTGGCACTGAGGCGATCTCACTACATCATGCCAACGCTCGAGGATGTTTTGTACAAGCTGCCTAAAGCGCATTTGTTCACGCTTGTTGATGCCCGGGATGCATTTTTACAGTGTAAACTGGATACTGCAAGTAGTTACATGACAACCTTCTGGACTCCTTGGGGCAGGAAAAGATGGCTCAAATTGCCTTTTGGAGTATCAGTTGCACCAGAGGTGAATCAACGTAAACAACATGAACTATTGACTGGACTCGGTGGTGTTGAACCAATAGCTGATGACATCCTTGTGGTTGGCTGTGGGGACACAGATGAGGAAGCAGAGAAAGATCATGATGGCAAACTGCTGGAACTGATGGATCGTTGTAGGCAGGTGTGACAGAACACGCTGTCACTGTGCGACTTGGAGGGGGATGTGCGCTAGCCTCCTGCCCAGAGACTATGGCCCGTGAAAGAGACTATTGGGGAACTGGTGGACCTTTTAAATATATTTTGGTTTTCACTGGTTTATAGATATGCCAGTTAACTAAAGATTTCTGATGTCTGTGTGTTATTCCCTGTATAGTGTAGATCTCTGTATTAGTACCTGCTATTGTGTAAATTCTCTCAGTAAGAAATTCCATTTGTTTACGTGCTTTCTCCTTCCCCCATTCTCCATTGTTTGAAGGCCCTGGGTAGTTATCTGATCTGTGTTGTTGTCTGTTTGATTGTATGCAAATGTTATGGTCCTTGACTCCTATCTGTCCTCTCTGTGAATAAACAGTCAGTTCTATTCTGACCAAGCTTGAAGTCACGACTCATGTTTTGGAGTACCAGGAATCTTCTGCCCTCTGTTCCAAGGAAAGGCTCCAGGTCTACAGCTTCGGCTTATTCCTGGGGGTGCTAGCCAGGCTCTCTACATACACCGGGCCTTGAGCTGTGGCTAAGGTACAAGAGAAAGGTGTGAGAGTCACGAGGAGAAACTGGGTGTCTAGCGAGGAAGCAGCATTTGGCAGATGCGACCCTGTGCGGTCACAGAGATCTGTTACAGCAGGAAAAATTAAGACTTGGTGTAAAAAAGCTGCAATTCAAGGTCAAAGAGGTCCGCTTCCACGGACACATCCTATCCTGGGAGGGTTTGAAGGCCGACCCAGACAAAATCAGAGCCATACTGGATATGCCACAGCCGGAAAATGTGTAATCCCTGCAGCGCTTCATTGAGTTTATTACCTACCTGGAAAAATTCCTACCTCACCTATGAAGTCTGCGATCCGTTGAGAAGGCTTCTGGACAAGGATGCTGTTTGGCATTGGCTTCCTAAGCATGATAATGCAGTGCAGGACATCAAACGTTTGGTCACAGATACACCTGTCCTGAAGTACTATGACGTTACTACTCCTGTAACTATTCAAAGTGATGCAAGCGATACTGGACTCAGGTGTTGCCTATTGCAAGCTGGCCAGCCTATCGCTTGTGCTTCAAGGGCACTGACTCTTACTGAACAAAACTACGCTCAAATAGAAAAGGAATGTCTGAGTATAGTGTTTGCCTGCCAGCGCTTTCACTAGGGATGCACCGATACCACTTTTTTAAGACCGAGTACGAGTACCGATACTTTTTAAAAGTACTCACCGATACCGAGTACCGATACTTTTATTTAATGTCATGTGACGCTTTCCAATAGGAACAGACCTCATATAAAAATTTATATGAGATTGACCGCAGCTCACATGGATTTGCCCCAGGTCTCATGGATTTGCCCCAGCTCACATGGGTTTGCCCCCAGCTCACATGGGTTTGCCCCCAGCTCACATGGGTTTGCCCCCAGGTCTCATGGATTGGCCCCCAGGTCTCATGGATTGGCCCCCAGGTCTCATGGATTTGCCCCCAGGTCTCATGGGTTTGCCCCCAGCTCACATGGGTTTGCCCCCAGCTCTCATGGATTTGCCCCCAGCTCTCATGGATTTGCCCCCAGGTCTCATGGATTTGCCCCCAGGTCTCATGGATTGGCCCCCAGGTCTCATGGATTTGCCCCCAGGTCTCATGGATTGGCCCCCAGGTCTCATGGATTTGCCCCCAGGTCTCATGGATTGGCCCCCAGGTCTCATGGATTTGCCCCAGGTCTCATGGATTGGCCCCCAGGTCTCATGGATTTCCCCCAGGTCTCATGGATTGGCCCCCAGGTCTCATGGATTGGCCCCCAGGTCTCATGGATTGGCCCCCAGGTCTCACGGATTGGCCCCCAGCTCGAACGCTGGGGAAGCTGGCCGCGTGCATGTAAAGCACGCGGCCAGCGTTCCCCTCCGGCGCGCCAAATACTCACCCTTCCTGAAGTTCCGGTCCCTGTGCAGTGATGCGGTCACGTGGCCGCCGGGCGCATCTGTGACGCTGCCTCCAGCCGAGAGGCCGCGTCACAAGAGCGCCCGGCGGCCACGTGACCGCATCACTGCACAGAGACCGGAACTTCAGGAAGGTTGAGTATTTGGCGCGCCGGAGGGGAACGCTGGCCGCGTGCTTTTCATGCACGCGGCCAGCTTCCCCAGCCCCGCGGATACCGGCAAGCCGGCCCAGCGCCGGCTTCCGGTATCGGCGGGATGTATCGGGCCGTTTGCACGAGTAACAAGTACTCGTGCAAACGGCAATATCGGCCCCGATACCGATACTAGTATCGGTATCGGTGCATCCCTAGCTTTCACCTCTACCTCTTTGGCCGCGATGAGATCACGGAGGAAACTGACCATGAGCCTTTGATTTCTATTTTCAAGAAACCTCTTTTGTGTGCACCCAAACGCCTACAGAGCATGTTGCTCACACTACAAAACTATTGCCTAAATGATGTCTACAAGCCTGGCCCGGAAATGTACATTAGTGACACTCTTAGCAGAGCTACAGCAGCTGGAGGTGCACCCGACAATGCACAACACAGTTTGCAATGTTCAACAGGACCTTGATGTCCTGACCAATGATTGCTTCAGATAAAACAGCACACTGAAACTGATGAGAGTTTGCAAGCTCTTAAATATGTTGTTCTGGATGGTTGGCCTGATTTCAAGGAGGAGGTGCCATTAACTGCGAGAGAATATTGGACTTTCAGAGATGAAATTGGCATTCAGAATGGCTTACTATACAAGGGGCCGAGGGCCATCATTCCTAAATCTTTAAGATCAGAGATGCTGACACGTATTCCTGACAGTCACATTGGTGGAGAAGCATGCTATAGGCAAGCACGAGATACCCTATACTGACCCAACATGCAGAATGAGATTAAAGACTTTGTTAGCCATTGCTCGGCATGTAATGCATATGCACATGCACAACAGAAAGAACCCAAGATGTTGCATGTGCTGCCCATTCGGCCTTGGCAAATTGTAAGCATGGACTTATTGAATTATGCTGGGCAAGATTTTCTAGTAATTGTTGATCACTATTCTGACTTTTGGGAGATTGAGCTACTTCCTGACCTGTCTGCTGATACTACAAAGCCTACTGGAGCTGCACAACCTTCCCCAGGCTAAATCTCTGTGGCCTTGAGTAGCGGTCGAGTTTCATGACCACCAGATAGACTCAATCTGTAGTGTACCTACCAGTCACTCAGCATGCTATGTTTGACACTGTTCTGGATCTGTTTTAGGTTAATTGTTTACAAAGTTTGTATTGAATGTTAAAAAAGGGAGATGTTATGTATTGATTATGCTTATTCGTCCTGTTTCCTGTTCTGACCTCTGACCTGGAGGCAGTTCTATAATCCAACATGATTCCTCACACAAGCAGCTTGCAGTGTCTTCATTTCTATACATGAAACAGGAACCACACAAACCCCACCCGGGGCCACAAAGGTAAACAAAACCCCTCAATATCTCCTCACGGTACAGCTGATATATCAATGGGTGACCCAACATACAGCCGGGAATACCCCTAACCGACAAACCCAACAAGCCTCACAAAAGAGATCGGGAACGCCTTATGAAACAGAACTTATATTAATAGTAAAACGAGACAAATGACAAAACACCTGACGCCGCACGAGGGGAAAAAGAAAATAATTCACAATAAAACCACTACGAGGAAAGGATGGAGGAGGAGATCTAATAATGTAAAATAATCCTGTGCTGATATCTGCCTCCTTATGGAAAACCCCGTAACACAAAAGTGCTAGAAATACCTCCTCGGCATAAATATATATATACCTTACTCCCGAAGGAGGGTAAGGATGGGACGAGAGTGGAGAATTATAGAGCCATATTGCTTATCAATTTCGATGTGAAGGTCTTGGCTAACAGAATGGTTCCTCTCCTTTCAGGGCTGGTTCATCCAGATCAGGTTGGGTTTGTGCTGGGTCATCAATTATATGAAAACACCCACAGAGGGGTGGACCAGGTGTGGTGGGTAGAATCTTCTCGGATGCCCTCTCTGCTCTGATCACTGGATGCGTAGAAGGCGTTCAATAGAGTCGAATGGACGTATCTTTTTGGTTTATTAGAATGTTTAGGTTTCCAGAGTCATTTTGTTACATGGATACGAGCGTTATATAGAGGCTTTCAGGCCAGGTAAAAGTTCCTGGCGCAGTGTCGATCCCTTTTTCCTCGGTACCCGGCAGGGGTGCCCGCTATCGCCTATCTAGAGCCTCTTCTCTCTCATATCCGAACGTCATCTGGGATAAGTGAGGTCTCCATCGGGCGGCATTGTTTAAGGCGTCCCCTTATGTGGACGATGTTCTATTATCTCTTACAAACCCGTTCACCTCAGTGGCTATCCTTCAGACCCTGTTGCTAGATTACGGAACAGTTTCGGGTTTTAAGGTTAATATGGTCAAATCTTCAGCCCTGCCCTTTTTATTTTTTGTCACCAGAAGAGGTGAGATCCATCCAGTCTAGGTTTAACGGAGTCGGGTATTAATTACCTGGGTATTACATTGACGAGAGACTTGAATAAACTTTTTTTCTAGAAATTGCGCATCTTAGTTTTCTCATACAATATTTAGAGGGGTGGATAGACAAGAAGAACTCCTGAGTCGGCCGTATACACAGTATTAAAATAAATATTTTACCAAGGTTGCTCTTTTTATTTCAGGCCTTACCAGACACGGGAAAGAAGAAAGATTTGGTGGCTCTCCAGGCTGTTTTGGATGCTTGCTGTCACGTACATGCCTCCACTCCTGATGGACACGTGACGCGGCGAAGTAGATGCAGTGTTAAAAAAATCACTATCCGTCTGGACTAGACCCAGAATGACTACGTTGCACACAATCCCCTCGTACTCACTTGCCTAGTTGTCACCTAACGACTTCACTCCAGAAGTGCGCATGACTCAGTGAAGTGGACGCAGGATTACAGATCACTATCCTTCTGCACTAGACCCAGAATAATGACTATGTTGCACATAATCCCTGCACCCACTTCCCTTGTATCTACACTGCCACCACAGGCCAATGACTTGTTACCCAAGATGCCCAATGTCTGGAACAGAGGTGGCCTGAGACTCTGTTCAAACGACTAACTTCACCCCAAATCACTCTTGGTAGATCAATCCGAGCTAAAATAACCCTTGGGATAATCCTGTCTCTTCAGTTAGTGAGTTCTTGTATCAGACAGAGGCAGATCTTAATAACTTTTATATTTATTATGACGAAAAAAATATCACAGGCATATCGAACAAGATATTCCAATTAATAGTTACACACAAGCAGAGAAATAAAAAGGATTAAAAACACAGAACCTACCTATGAGTCAGCAAGCTAAAAGGACATCTGTGACCCCACTGAGGCTGGGATTGGAAACAGCAAATTTCCACTTTCGCGTGGCCCCAGAAACAGTAAGTCTCGAGCACGGCTTTTGCCCCACAATTTATATAACTTATGGTACAGACCGCCCACTCCTGGTAATTCATGAGCATGCTCAGTTCACTTCTTATTTAACCACTTGGCTGCTATGGACGTGCCTAGCGCATCCAGCCAAATGGTTCTCCTGTGCTACGGACGTGCTGAGCGCGTTCATGCACAGGAGGCAGCAATCGGCTGGGATTCTGACCGATCGCCGCGCCCCCGGTGCGGGCTCACATCTTGGATGTCAGCCCAGCACTCTGGGACCCTGGCGGGGCCATTAGATGTCATTGCAGCGGCGCGATGACGTGCATAGCACGATGACGCCAGTCCTGGAGTTAACCCTAGCTGCCAGCAATGGTGGAGATAGGGGTTCTAATGAACCCCCTATCTTCCGATCCGTGGCAGCTAGGGGTTAATGTTTGACATCGTTGGATCGGCCAGAGCATGGCCTTTCCAACGATACCAAACAAGACCATGTAAAACGTTTTTTGCTTTAAAAAATAAAAATATATTTTTTTAAAAATAAACAAGTTTTTGTTTTGTTGATGCAGCAATATTGTTCCCATTTCAATTAGAATGTCAACAATGATGCTGCACTAACGATTTTTGTATGCGGTGCGTTTAAAAATAGCGAAATGTCCCCCCAAACAAAATGTAACGAGTCCCCATTTCTAATTTTTTTTAACAAGTGCACCCCATAGAAAATATAACCGCAAATGCTTGCATTTTAAAATGTGAAAAAAAAAACACTTTACACATTGTAAATTATTGAAAATTCAAATTTTATTACATTTTTTGTTATAATATACAGACAGGACATCACGTATACATATAATAATGACATGTTATGAATCTGCCGAGTCTGCCGGAAAGAACGATATATAATATGTCTGGGTCATATACTAAAATATGGCTTCAAAACGCGGTTAAACATGATGAGCGAAAGCGGTAAAAATGACCTCAGCACAGAGGTGTGAAAAGCCTCAACAGTGAAAGGGTTAAATTATACAGGGTTATCCAAAGAGATCCGAATTGCTTGAGAAAGGTAACCGAATGCTGAAAATCAGCGTTCGGTTACCTTTCTTGGCCATTCGGCGATCCAGAGAGCAGGCAATTCGCCAAATCCTGGCGAATTGCCTGCACATACGGTGCCTGTTCGGTGCCTGTTCGAGGGCAGTGAAATCCCCATGAAAAGCACTGCTTCGGCTATTCAGAGAACACAAACCAGCAGTGAAAGGTTCCCCTAATGCCCTGTCATTCGGTGGTTTAATTCGGCAGGTTTATTCAGGCGAATCCCATAGGCTTCAATGTTAAAAATATTCCCGTTTTAATTCAATATCTAATAAACCGTTCATTATAAAATTCTGCAATAAAAAGTCTCTTTATTTATAGATTTTTTAGGATACTTTAAGCATTTTTCAGATTTTTTTTTTTTTTTTTTCAGTTTACTTACTTTTTTTGTAACAGCCCTCTTTATTATCATTCCCTGGACCTCCTGTGAAAATTTCAGACATTTTCGCTCAGTAGTTTCTTTGCAAACAGCGTTTCATTTTCCCAGATTCATACAAATGGTTTTTCTAATTTATTCACTGCCTCCTCTACGTCACAACTGCTTCGGCTCTGTGTGATTCGGCTCCTTTTCGGCTCCTGTTCGGGTTTTTCGAAGGTTAATCCAGATGTTTTTGCTTGTTTTCAGCGTGCATTCGGTTAGTTTTCGTCAGGTTTGCGGCAGCTTTTCCCTGCAATTCGGGGGCCCTGTGCTGTTTGCTGAATACACCGCAGGGTCACCGAAATGGGATCGGCAAAAGGAACCGAATTGAAGAGAACGAAAAGTCACCGAACGTGCAGTGACTTTTCGAATCTCTTTGGATAACCCTGATAGTATCAACAGCTAGATTTTAACTACAAAGGCATAATTGCTTCTTTGATATTCATGATTAGGTACAGTGTCGCTGCCACTGAGTCTGGGAGAACACTTTTTGGTGTGCTTAGGTTGTTAGCACCAGACCAAATGGGCAATTTCCCCCATCCTGCAGTTTTCATTCACCATTCACACCTTCCAGAGTTTAAATGCTTGTCCCCATCAGGGGGGATAGCAAACCAGCAAACGAACATCTTGAGAGAATCAGGCCTGCATAGGCAGAAGCATTGTATCACAATTTATATACAAGGAAATATCAACAATAACGTCCTGCAAAACACGACCAAACATTTATGACGAGTAGTTGCATAACCTTATCTCTGCTAGAAAGCCATAGTTTGGCATAGCATTGATTTTAGGGTTCTGTGTAATAACAGATCCAGGATGTATAAAAGTGAGACAGAGGTCATTTGCATATCCTACCCAGAATTCCTTGCTACATATAGGGAATGTGGCACAGGAGCTCTGGGATGCAATTCTTTGAATTGCTACGATGTGCAGGTGGCTTCTGCAATATTAAACACAACTATATATACACACAGTCAGGTCCAGAAATATTGGGACATGGACACAATTCTAACATCTTTGGCTCTATACACCACCACAATGGAGTTGGAATGAAACAAACACAATGTGCTTTAACTGCAGACTGTCAGCTTTAATTTGAGGGTATGTACATCCAACTCAGGTGAACGGTGTAGGACTTACAGCAGTTTGCAGATGTGTTAAGGTACCAAAGATAATGGGACAATTGGTTTGTCAGCTGTTCCATGGCGAAGTGTGTGATATTCCCTCATTACCCCAATTACAATTTGCAGATAAAAGGCCCAGAGCTCTTTTCAAGTGTGCTATTTGCATTTGGAATCTGTTGCTGTCAACTCTCAAGAGGAGATCCAAAGAGCTGTCACTATCAGTGAAGCAAGCCATCATTAGGCTGAAGAAACAAAACAAACCCACGAGAGAGATAGCAAGAACAATAGGCGTGGCCAAAACAACTGTTTGGAACATTCTCAAAAAGAAAGAAAGCACCGGTGAGCTCAGCAACACCAAAAGACCCGGGAGACCACAGAAAACAACTGTGGTGGATGACCGAAGAATTCTTTACCTGGTGAAGAAAACACCCTTCACAACAGTTGGCCAGATCAAGAACACTCTCCAGGAGGTAGGTGTACGTGTGTCAAAGTCAACAATCAAGAGAAGACTTCACCAGAGTGAATACAGAGGGTTCACCACAAGATGTAAACCATTGGTGAGCCTCAAAAACAGGAAGGCTAAATTAGAGTTTGCCAAACACCACCTAACAAAGCCTTCACAGTTCTGGAACAAGATGCTATGGACAGATGAGACCAAGATCAACTTGTACCAGAGTGATGGGAAGAGAAGAATATGGAGAAGGAAAGGAAAAAGGAACTGCTCATGATCCGAAGCATACCACCTCATCAGTGAAGCATGGTGGTGGTAGTGTCATGGCGTGGACATGTATGGCTGCCAATGGAACTGGTTCTCTTGTATTTATTGATGATGTGACGCTGACAAAAGCAGCAGGATGAATTCTGAAGTGTTTCGGGCAATATTATCTGCTCACATTCAGCCAAATGCTGCAGAACTCATTGGACGGCGCTTCACAGTGCAGATGGACAATGACCCAAAGCATTCTGCAAAAGCAACCAAAGAGTTTTTGAAGGGACAGAAGTGGAATGTTATGCAATGGCCAAGTCAATCACCTGACCTGAATCCCATTGAGCTGCATTTCACTTGCTGAAGACAAAACTGAAGGGAAAATGCCCCAAGAACAAGCAGGAACTGAAGACAGTTGCAGAAGAGGCCTGGCAGAGCATGACCAGGGATGAAACCCAGCGTCTGGTGATGTCTATGCGTTCCAGACTTCAGGCTGTGATTGACTGCAAAGGATTTGTAACCAAGTATTAAGAAGGAAAGTTTGATTTATGATTATTATTCTGTCCCATTACCTTTGGTCCCTTAACAAGTGGGAGGCACATCTGCAAACTGCTGTAAGTCCTACACCGTTCACCTGAGTTGGATGTACATACCCTCAAATTAAAGCTGACAGTCTGCAGTTAAAGCACATTGTGTTTGTTTCATTCCAACTCCATTGTGGTGGTGTATAGAGCCAAAGATGTTACAATTGTGTCCATGTCCCAATATTTCTGGACCTGACTGTATATATATATATATATATATAAAATCGTCACACTTATGTGTGGTGTAATAGGAGGTGTAGGGTGGCCAGAAAACTGCTTTACCGCCCCAAATCTAGGGGAGGGTTAGGTCTCCCAAATTTATTTCTTTACTAATGTGTATCTAAATCTATCTTCTAATTGGAAAGAGTGGGGGGATTTGAAGTATCGCAGCCAATGGAGGCGGATTTGAATGAGGACATACCTGGAGAAGAAATATGGGAAGCTATAGCCCACTCTTCTATTTGTGTATCCCACCAGGATATTAAACCCCTGTCCAACTCTGTCACATGGGTAAAACCACCTCTGATGTATGCTGGAGAAATTGTGGTCAAAAGGGAACTTTTATCCATGTGTGGTGGGAATGTCCATTAGTGAAACAGTTCTGGGGTGAGATGAGATGTTTTCTTTCGGCGGTATTTAGGAGGGATACTGGGTTAGATCCCTGGGCTCTCCTCCTGTCCAGACCCCTGTCAATACTTACATACGAGAAAAATAAGTTGTTTGTGAAAGTAACATCAGCCATGAGGAGGGCTCTGGCGGGTAACTGGTTAAGTGATAGAATCCCCTCTATAAAGGAGATCTGTGTTAAGATTGAGGACGCTCGTTTAATGGAAGAGCTTACAGCTAAGATAGATCAAACTCAACATATGTATGATAAGGTGTGGGGACCCTGGGAGGAATATGTTGGGCCGGTATTGTGATATGTTATCGCCATGATGCTACGGTTAGTGGCCTACAGCGGTGTTGTTGTTTTTTTTTTTACACATTAGAGATTATATATATATATACACACACACACCCCTCTCCAAATGTAGAGTCACAGTAAGTGGTAAGTAGTTACACTTTGCCCAGGCTAATGGAGAAACACAGATAAAAAACACATGATAAATAACTGTAAAGTAGATTCTCCAAAAAAGCCCGAGCAGCAACTAGTAACTAGTCCTGCGATCAGTATACATTATCCCTGAGATGGTGAGGGGTCTCATTCTATGGGGCACTCTGGTTGAAAAGAATTATAATTGGGAACCTGTTATGTGTAGTATCTGATGTGTAGTAACGCTTTGCGCCATCACCTCTACATTGGGTCCCGGCGTGGAAAATGAGAAGGTGATTTAGTGCAGAGGCATTGTTTGTGTTAAAACTGAAAAGTGAACAATAGTGCTGCATTATTAAAAAAAGAGGAAAATTTAATTATTATAGTTCTTTTGTTTTACATATAACATGGTCACGTGGTGGGATCATTGGAAAGGACATGCTCTGGCCTTTCTAACAATACCAAGCATGGCCCTGTGTCTTTTATGCTACAGGAGATATGGGGGTCCAAAGGACGACGAGCTGAGCACAGCCTTCGCACCCTAGCAGGAAAAGTAAGGACGCGATTAGCTCGTCATCAGTAGCCAAATGGGTAAAGGACCACTACCCCCAAAAAAACGGAATGTCCTTATTGTGTTTATTTGCTGTTGCTGATATCTTACATGTGCTTTGATTTTCTCTTGAATGTTTAGTTCAAAAATGATTTTCCTCTGTATGTGTCACTGGGTGCATCCACTGTGTGATGTTTTGTGATGCAACCTCCCCACACAGTATCTATCCTTCACTTGCTCCTCACTGTGTGGCTTTGGCCATAGAATGGGAGGAATGGGTCAGATGTCCGAAATCCGACTCATAGCATTACATTGTGTTATTCAAAGGACATCACCATGGGTACCATTCAGTGTTAGCCCACTATCAGATCTCATTCTGCTGTCAGATCTTTTCTCAGGAAGCCTAGACAGCACAATAGATCACCCGCATCCTTGTCTAAATATTCCCTCCCCATTGCCTCTTCACTGCTGCTTTATCCTATACCACAGCTAGAAAAAGCGAGACTTGCCATAAAATTTGGGTAAATGTTGCATCTTGGGAAAAATCCACAAAATGGAAACAGGAGAAAAACCTAACTTTAGTTTTACATGCGATTACGTCACACAGAGGAAAAAAACAGCAGCAGCAGCATATGCTTTATAATGTGTTTTATAAAAGTGATTTATAATTTGTGTTTTTAATGCACAAGTCATCCCATTACAGCTATGCTACTGATACTGTCCCTTTAGCCACGGTCAGACAGTGGAAAGGCCACACTCCATTGTGAAGTCTCTGTGCTTACACGACATGCTTAAGGTTCCTCAACTGCGTGAGTTCCCTGATGTATAACAAGAGCTGAAGTATAAGTAAAACTTTTCCCACATACAGAACATGAGAAAGGCCTCTCTCTTGTATGAATTCTCTGGTGTATATTAAGAGCTGCGGCACTGCCTAAAAATTTCCCACATTCAAAACATCCATAAGGCTTCTTTCCTGTGTGGGTTATCTGATGTTTAACAAGGGTTGAGCTACGGCTGAAACTTTCCCCACATACAGAACATGAGAAAGGCTTCTCTCTTGCGTGAGTTCTCTGGTGTATATTAAGAGCTGCGGCACTGCCAAAATATTTCCCACATTCAGAACATCCATAAGGACTCTGTCCTGTGTGGGTTATCTGATGTTTAACAAGGGTTGATTTATGGGCAAAACCTTCCCCACATTCTGAACAAGAGAAAGGCTTCTCTCCTGTGTGAAGTCTCTTGTGCTTTTTAAGATCTGAGCTACTGCAGAAACTTTTCTCACATTCAGAACATTCAAAACGACTTTCTCCTGTGTGAGATCTCATGTGGTAAACAAGGTTTGATTTTTGAATAAAACATTTCCCACATTCTGAACAAGAGAAAGGCTTCTCTCCTGTGTGAGTTCTCATGTGGAAAGTAAGAGCTCTGCCACTGCCGAAATATAACCCACATTCAGAACATCCATAACGCTTCTCTCCTGTGTGGGTTATCTGATGAGTAATAAGGTATGCGTAACGGCTAAAGCATTTCCCACATTCTGAACAACAGAAAGGCTTCTCTCCTGTGTGAATACTCTGGTGTTTTTTAAGAACTGCGTTACTGGTGAAACGTTTCCTACATTCAGAACATTCATAAGGTCTTTCTCCTGTGTGAGTTCTCTTGTGGGAAATAAGTTGTGAATCTTGAGAAAAACATTTCCCACATTCTGAACAAGAGAAAGGCTTCTCTCCTGTGTGAGTTCTCTTGTGTCTAATAAGGTATCGTTTACAAGTAAAACATTTCCCACATTCAGAACATGAGTAAGGCGTCTCTCCTGTGTGAGTTCTCTGATGCAGATCCAGATCTGCTTTAAGTGTGAAGCTTTCCCCACATGTAGTACAGGAGTGTGTCTTTCCTTTAGCTCGCTTTCTCTCATGTATAGATACACTCGTGTCCTTGGAAGGTGTTTGCTCTATGAAGTCCTTTGATTCTATTGATTCCTCCTTAGTTTTGATTAGTAGCTTCCTGACCATTTGATGTTCTTTAGGATCATTTCTGTGCAGAGAGTCTGAAAATAAATTGAGAATAAATATGTTTGTACACACGCCTCATTAAAAGCACAAATCTGCGTTAACTGCACTTTATTACTGAACATAACACTATTATGTGGCCTGAATGCAAACACTGGGGCGCCTTAAATCAAGGTCCAGGACACCTACAGGGCAGTGCAGCTCTTATTGCTGCTGCTGGAAACCGATCCGGCTCTAGTATCGGCATTCTGACACTAAAGCTGCCAAATAACAAGACTGATCAGTCAGACACCAGGTCACAGAGCACGAGCAGCACCGGCTTCATTCTGCAGCAACAAACACTGGGAACACTGACTGTGGGCGACCACTAGGTGGCGAGGGCCAAGCTGAGTGGGAAGTCCAACCCAGAGCAGGAATGGAGAAGAATGTCCAGCTGCAGGACAGGTCATTTAATTTATTTAATTATAGATCCCTGAAACAGACTCAGAGGATCCCATGTCTGCCCCATTTACAAAGGGGAAATCCAGCTGAGCTTTCCATGCAGGAACCAATGGCCTCGACATGTCTATAGGGAAACACAAGGAGAACCCAAGCCCCACACAACGGGAGAGCCATCACGATACATACCACGACACGGCCAGGGGACGCATATATTCAATGATGAGTTAACTGGTGAGTGAAAGGTGAGGAGCAGATACGTCTCACAAAGCCTCATAAATGGTATTTTACCCCAATTATTTCAGCATTTCTACTAGAAGCAATCGCAGCTTATTGTCGCATAAAATTAAACTGAACAAACCGGGAGAAAATGCTTTACTTTCCTGAGAGCCTGTCTGTGATACTAACCTGGACCGGTATTCCCATGATCCTCCATGTCCTCATATCCCCGGCGCCCCCTGACACACGGCTCCTCCCCTCTCTCCATCTCCCGGCGCCCCCTGACACACGGCTCCTCCCCTTTCTCCATCTCCTGGCGCCTCCTGACACACGGCTCCTCCCCTTTCTCCATCTCCTGGCGCCTCCTGACACACCGCTCCTCCCCTTTCTCCATGGCGGATATAAGTGCAGGAATCCCATTGATCCGTCCTGTGTGAAGAGAAAATGTCCAGAAAGATCTTATGATCCAACAGCAATAGAAGAGGTTTTGTATGAAGCTGCCTGTGAAGGAGGGGGAGACTTTCTTACCCAGAGAGCATAGGGTCTGGTAATTCTCCATCATCACATCCCTGTAAAGCTCCTTCTCTTCTTCCTTTAAACAGTCCCACTCCTCCTGGGAGAAGTAAACGGCCACGTCCTCAAACTCACATTCAGCCTAAACAGCAAATGACCTCATTAATGTGACGCCATTATTTATCAGCACAAACTCACATATACCATGAGGAAGATTTCCTGCTTTCCCTGGGAATCTGGCGTCTCCCCCCCCCCGTGTAACTCATTCAAGCTTCCCCTCCCCCATCACTGGAGGAAGAAGGGAGGAGATAAGAGACATTGCAATGTCTGGGTCAATGTCTGCCTTACCTGTCCGTTCAGCCGCTCCTCCGTCTCTGACATGTGACCCGGGGACCTCTCCATCACCTCCTCCTTCACTGACATGTGACCCGGGAACCTCTCCATCACCTCCTCCTTCCCTGACGTGTCACCTATGATCACTTCCATCACCTCCTCCTTCATCTTGGTTATTATCTGGTGAAAAAGAATAAAAGGACCCCTCGAAACGTAAAACAAAAACCACACATTACTGTATCACAGAGCCGTCACAGCAATAAAACGCACAGTAATGTGCAGTGTGTATGAGTGTATCACAGAATCCAAATGTCTCCCTTACCTGTCTGTTCAGCCGCTCCTCCGTCTCTGACATGTGACTCGGGAACCTCTCCATCACCTCCTCCTTCATCTTGGTTATTATCCGTCTGTCACACAATAAATTTCTTTATCCAATCACCGGCCTCTGGTCCACGGGGAGACGCTAAGTCCACTGGCTGTGATGTGATTTACCGAGCAAATACCTGCCAGGCTGTAAAAGGGACAAAGAATGAGATCAGACCCCAACCCTGCGCTCACACCATATCACTGTATGAGGGTATCACAGAAACCACACATTACTGAGCTGCTGAGCATATCACAGAATTCACAGGAATAAAACTCACAGTAATGTGCAGTGTGTATGAGCGTATCACAGAATCCACAGCAATAAACTCACAGTAATGTGCAGTGTGTATGAGCGTATCACAGAATCCACAGCAATAAACTCACAGTAATGTGCAGTGTGTATGAGCATATTGTCACGGAACGGACATAGGGGCTCTGACCAGCGAGCCCCAGAACTAACAGCCTGGGACATTTCAAAGACCTTTTTCTTTATTTGAGACTCTTTCGGTTTTGCGTGTTGGAATGAACAGTTATACCTTTTCTAGATGTGGTTTTATTGGTGTGATGTATTACCATGTATCCTGTATTGTATGAGTGTGGATTCAGATGTGTAATTGTGTGATGCATTTAAAGGTATTATATTTCCCCTTGGTTGCTAGGAGTGAAAGGCTGTGTTGAAATTCAATTGTATGCTAATTTCTGTGTACATTAGCTCTGTGTGTGTGTAATCTGATGATGCAAGCATGCCATTGTATGCAAATTGAGTTCTCATTCAAGTCTGGGCATGTCTCCTTTGTGTGTGAGATTTTTAAATGCGTGTCCCATTTGAGTAAAAGTTCAGTTCAACTGCGTTTGACTTGAAGCATACAGCCTCGTTTGGTGTCGTCAATTCATAGCTAAAATCACAGTGCAGGAGGCACTCTGCGGTCTCCTAGCTCCCCACTACGCAGAACGGGTCAACTTAATTCGGCAGCACCATCTCGCCAAGTAACGCCAGGGTCATCTCAGGCCGCTCGAGACGCTGAGTGCTGTGACACTCGGTAGTCGGGCCTGACGCCATCAAGAGGGGGTCAGATTGGAGCACACCCGCAGACGGATAACACCCCATTCCGTCACACTGGTGGCAAGCGGTGAGGATAGCTCTCTGCACCCCCAGAAGACCCTCATCATGGCAGCATATGCCAATTATAAACGGGACACACTGCGGGGCATGCTGGAGGACCGTGGAGGAACCATGGGCTCAAAGAGCAAGGATGCCCTGGTCGAAGAATTGGCGGCCCTGGATCAGCAGACCAGGGACCTGCCCGCAACCTCACCACCGATCGTAGCTCAGGCGTCCAGCCCTGAAAACTCCTTACAGAGGAAGGTACAGCAGCGGGCAGTGGCTTGCGGAGCCGCGCCGACAGAAGCCACCTTCCAGAACTTCGTCCGGGACATCACCCATGAAGAAGAGCAGGAGCTGGTGCACCAACATGAGATACGGCTGGCGGAAATCCAGTACCAACAGGGAGGAAACCCCAACTGGTAAAGACCAACGGCACGGAAGGTGCCCTTCCAGGCCTTCAAGAGCTTCAACAAGGCAGAGGAGGAAATATAAAGTTTCCTCCAGGACTTTGAACGCTCGTGCCAACTACACGAGGTTCAATGGGCCGCTTGGGTTGGGATCCTGGCGTGTAAACTAACAGGGCGGGCTGGGGAGGCCTACCAGACTGTCCCAGACGAAGAAGCCCGGGACTACGAACAGGTGAAACAAACCCTGCTGACCCGTTTTGCCATCACCCCCGAAGCCAGCCGGATGAAATTCCGAAATTCCCGGCGGCCCCACGGTACTACCCATGTGGAGTTGGCGCACCGGCTGCAACGGGACATGAAGACCTGGTTCGCCGGAAGCAAGGCTCGAACCCTCGAAGAAGTCACTCAGCTGTTCCTTCTCGAGCAGTTTTTCGACCACACCGCCCCGGCCATGCGGGAGTGGGTGAGGGACAAGAAGCCCCAGACGGTGCAGCAAGTGGCCACCTGGGCCGATGAGTATACGGACACGCACACGTCCCACGGGTGGGAACGACCTCCACCCTCCCGATCCACCCTACCACCTCCCCGTGCCACACCCCCACCTCCCCGGCCGGAGCCAACAACACGCTGGCACGCACCGTGGGTCCCAAACCGGGCCCCTTCCACGGCTACCATCCGTTGTTATGGGTGCGGCCAGATGGGCCACTACCGCCAGAACTGCCCCAACCAGCCGCCCCTTCTGCGGGGCACCATCCGAGCCCCACCCGTGGCTCATTGTTACCAGGAGGAATCCCCATACTGGGACCCACAGGAGGAATGGGGGATGCTGCATGAGGCCGATCCCGTGCAGGCTGCATCTGCCGACAACCGCCAACACCACAGACAGGCGGTATGGATTAACGGGCGGCCGCCGAAGGTCTCCCACGACTCCGGCGCTACCATCACGCTTGTCCGGCCTCACCTGATTCCCCGAAAGGACCGGCTGGACCGCACCGTCACTGTTCGCGTAGCCGGAGGCAAGGTGCTCCGACTCGCTACCGCCCGAGTCCATTTGGATTGGGGGTCGGGGGAGGGATCCGTGCGGGTGGGGTTACTCGACCAACTACCGGCAGAAATCCTCCTGGGGAACGACCTGGGACGCTTGGTATCAGCCTACGCCACGGACGCGGCCGCCCCAGTGACCACCCGGCAACAAAGCCACCGGATCGACCAAGGTGAGACCAACCAGACCTCTCCGACCCCCCAAACCCCCCAAGCCTCCCAGACCTTTCCCCCCCGACCGGACGAACCCACACCTCCTCCCCCGGACCACCCCCTCACGTGGAGCTCTCCAGCCACCCTCCGGCACCAGACCCAGACTGACCCCACCCTAGAAAGGTACCGCGACCGGGCCGGCCAGGGTCCCGGCGACGGACGGGACGACAGCATTGAGTGGGAAGATGGGCTACTGTATCGGTACACCAATAGGGGAGACGCTCAGAAACCACGGGCTCCCCAGAAACAGCTAGTAGTACCGCAGGCCCCCAGAAAGGAACTCCTGAGACTGGCCCACGACATTCCCCTCGCTGGCCATCTAGGAATGGCCAAGACCCGACACCGGTTAACCCGAGCATTCTTCTGGCCTCGCCTTAGTGAGGATGTCTGGGAGTACTGCCGCACCTGCCCACCTGCCAGAAAACGGGGAAAACTGGGGACCACCCGAAAGCCCCCCTTCACCCCATGCCCATCATTCAAGAACCCTTTAGTCGGGTGGCAGTAGACATAATTGGTCCCTTACCCCGCCCCAGCGCCACCGGGAAGAGATATATTCTCACCGTGGTGGACTACGCCACCCGATACCCTGAGGCAGTGGCCCTGTCTAACATTCAGGCAGACACCATCGCCGATGGCCTCCTACAGGTGTTCTCTAGGGTAGGATTTCCTCAGGAAATCTTGTCTGATCAGGGCTCCCAATTCACCGCTGAGCTAACCCAACAGCTCTGGCATCTGTGCGGGGTTAAGGCGCTTCACAGCGCCCCATACCACCCGCAGACGAACGGGCTGTGCGAGCGGTTTAATGGGACCCTGAAACAGCTCATCCGCGCTTACACCCAGTGACCCAAGAGAGGAAAGACTGGGAGAAATACCTACCCCACCTGTTATTTGCCTACCGGGAGGTCCCCCAAGAGTCGACCGGGTTCTCCCCCTTCGAACTCCTGTACGGGCGATGGGTGCGAGGCCCCCTAGACTTAGTCCGGGCGCAGTGGGAGGGGGGACAGGAAGCCGAAGGGCTCCCCGCCGTGAGTTACGTCCTGGAACTCCGAGAGCGCTTGACCGAACTCACGGCGATGGTTCAGGGGAACATGCAGGCAGCCCAGACCCAGCAGAAGGCATGGTACGACCGCTCTGCCCGCAGCCGCTCCTTTCTCGTGGGGCAGAAGGTCCTGGTGTTGAAACCACAGCGGCAGAACAAGCTGCAGGCGTCCTGGCAGGGCCCCTATCGGGTGGTCACCCAAGTGGGAGAGACCACCTACGTGGTTGTCAGCTGTACCGACACCAGGATCCAGCGGACGTTCCATGTCAATATGCTGAAGGCATACCACGAGCGCCCCGAGACGGTATCTGCCATCTGCGCTCCTGCGACCGAGGAAGCAGAACAGTTCCTCCTGGTAGACCTCCCCGGGATAGACGGTCGGCCCTCAGGCGTGGAACAAGTGCAGCTAGGGGAAGGGTTGGGTCCTCATAAGCAGGAGCAGGCTAGGCAGCTGCTCCAAGAGCACCAGGAGCTCTTCTCCGCACTCCCTGGCTACACCAGCCGGGCCGTGCACCAGGTGGAAACCCCCGGCCAGCGTCCCCTCCGGCAACTGGCATACAGATTCCCGGAGGCAGTACGCGAATCCATGCGGGCTGAAATCCGGGAGATGCTGGAGCTGGGAGTTATCGAGCCCTCTGCCAGTCCATGGTCCTCGCCCGTAGTCCTGGTCCCCAAAAAGGATGGTACCACCCGGTTTTGTGTCGACTACCGGAGGCTCAATGACTGCACTGTCACTGATGCTTACCCCATGCCCCGAGTCGACGAGCTGTTGGATCAGATCTCCCAGGGCCATTTCTTGACCACGGCAGATCTGTGCAAGGGGTACTGGCAGATTCCCCTTGCAGAGGAGGCGACCCCGAAGTCGGCCTTCATCACCCCGTTCGGCCTGTACCAGTTTCGGGTCATGCCGTTCGGGATGAAGAACGCCCCGGCCACTTTTCAGCGGTTGATCGATCTCCTCCTCGATGGCCTCCAGGAATTCGCTTGCGCGTACCAGGACGACATCGCCATCTACAGCCAGACTTGGGAGGAACACCTTCACCATCTGGGGGTGGTATTCGCTCGGATAAGGGACGCCAACCTGACCCTTAAACCCGCGAAGTGTAGGATAGGGATGTCCAAGGTACATTACGGTCCACCGGGTGGGTCGGGGAACCCAGCGTCCAGAACCGGCCAAGATAGAAGCCATTCTGGAGTGGCCCACCCCCATCACCAAGACTCAGGTCCTCGCTTTCTTGGGCACGGCAGGGTACTACCGGAATTCGTTCCCAACTATAGCGTCCTCGCCAAACCCCTGACCGACCTGACTAAGAAAACCCTGCCCCGCCAAGTCCTGTGGTCCCCGGAGTGCGAAACCGCCTTCCAACAACTGAAGACCGCCCTAACCCAAGCACCCCTCTTGGCAGCTCCCAATTATAACAAACGCTTTATTGTCCATACCGACGCATCGATGTTCGGACTGGGAGCCGTACTAAGCCAAGTGGGGGACGACGGGGGGGGGATCATCCGGTGGCTTACATCAGCTGCAAACTCCTACCCCGGGAGGTGGGATACGCAGCGGTCGAGAAAGAATGTCTGGCCTTGGTTTGGGCCCTGCGAAGGTTCCAGCCGTATGTGTACGGGCGGTCCTTCACTGTAATGACGGATCACAACCTCCTGGTGTGGCTCAACCGGGTGGCGGGGGAGAACGGCCGCCTGTTGCGGTGGAGCCTGGCCCTCCAACCTTTTAACTTTTCTATCCAATACCGGGCCGGGCCACAGAACGGGAATGCCGACGGTCTATCCCGGCAATCGGCCCGGGAACCCGGAGATCCAAGCTCCCCGACTTCCCCTATTTGACCCGTGTGGGTCCAACCGGGTCCGTCGGACTCGATTGAAGGGGGGAGGAATGTCACGGAACGGACATAGGGGCTCTGACCAGCGAGCCCCAGAACTAACAGCCTGGGACATTTCAAAGACCTTTTTCTTTATTTGAGACTCTTTCGGTTTTGCGTGTTGGAATGAACAGTTATACCTTTTCTAGATGTGGTTTTATTGGTGTGATGTATTAACATGTATCCTGTATTGTATGAGTGTGGATTCAGATGTGTAATTGTGTGATGCATTTAAAGGTATTATATTTCCCCTTGGTTGCTAGGAGTGAAAGGCTGTGTTGAAATTCAATTGTATGCTAATTTCTGTGTACATTAGCTCTGTGTGTGTAATCTGATGATGAAAGCATGCCATTGTATGCAAATTGAGTTCCCATTCAAGCCTGGGCATGTCTCCTTTGTGTGTGAGATTTTTAAATGCGTGTCCCATTTGAGTAAAAGTTCAGTTCAACTGCATTTGACTTGAAGCATACAGCCTCGTTTGGTGTCGTCATTTCATAGCTAAAATCACAGTGCAGGAGACACTCTGCAGTCTCCTAGCTCCCCACTACACAGAACGGGTCAACTTAATTCGGCAACACCATCTCGCCAGGTAACGCCAGGGTCATCTCAGGCCGCTCGAGACGCCGAGTGCCGTGACACTCGGTAGTCGGGCCTGACGCCATCAAGAGGGGGTCAGATTGGAGCAGGACCGCAGATGGATAACACCCCATTCCGTCACACATATCACGGAATCCACAGCAATAAACTCACAGTAATCTGTGGTGTGTATGAGCGTATCACAGAATCCACAGCAATAAACTCACAGTAATGTGTGGTGTGTATGAGCGTATCACAGAATCCACAGCAATAAACTCACAGTAATGTGTGGTGTGTATGAGCGTATCACAGAATCCACAGCAATAAACTCACAGTAATGTGTGGTGTGTATGAGCGTATCACAGAATCCACAGCAATAAACTCACAGTAATGTGTGGTGTGTATGAGCGTATCAGAGAATTCACTAGGGCTGCAACCACCGATTATTCTCCTAATCGATTAATCTATTCATCGGATAAAAAAAAAAGAAAATGTGTTTACTTAAAAGGAGTTTAATGTAAATAACCACTACCCCTCCCCCTTTTTCATAAGCAATTTGCCTAGTGTATGTAACTTTCGTACGTACATGCGCAAATTGTGTATCTTGTGTACTTTGCACACAAGGTATACGAGTGCTTGGTCAGAGGGATGGGTTGATGCTGCGAGCGCTTGGTCAGAGGGATGGGTTGATGCTGCGAGCGCTTGGTCAGAGGGATGGGTTGATGCTGCGAGCGCTTGGTCAGAGGGATGGGTTGATGCTGCGAGCGCTTGGTCAGAGGGATGGGTTGATGCTGCGAGCGCTTGGTCAGAGGGATGGGTTGATGCTGCGAGCGCTTGGTCAGAGGGATGGGTTGATGCTGCGAGCGCTGGTCAGAGGGATGGGTCGATGCTGCGAGCGCTTGGTCAGAGGGATGGGTCGATGCTGCGAGCGCTTGGTCAGAGGGATGGGTCGATGCTGCGAGCGCTTGGTCAGAGGGATGGGTCGATGCTGCGAGCGCTTGGTCAGAGGGATGGGTCGATGCTGCGAGCGCTTGGTCAGAGGGATGGGTCGATGCTGCGAGCGCTTGTCAGAACGGGTCGATGCTGCGAGCGCTTGGTCAGAGGGACGGGTCGATGCTGCGAGCGCTTGGTCAAAGGGATGGGTTGATGCTGCGAGCGCTTGGTCAGAGGGACGGTTGATGCTCGAGCGCTTGGTCAGAGGGATGGGTTGATGCTGCGAGCGCTTGGTCAGAGGGACGGGTTGATGCTGCGAGCGCTTGGTCAGAGGGAAGGGTTGATGCTGCGAGCGCTTGGTCAGAGGGAAGGGTTGATGCTGCGAGCGCTTGGTCAGAGGGAAGGGTTGATGCTGCGAGCGCTTGGTCAGAGGGACGGGGTGATGGCTGCGAGCGCTTGGTCAGAGGGACGGGTTGATGCTGCGAGCGCTTGGTCAGAGGGATGGGTTGATGCTGCGAGCGCTTGGTCAGAGGATGGGTTGATGCTGCGAGCGCTTGGTCAGAGGACGGGTGATGCTGCGAGCGCTTGGTCAGAGGGACGGGTTGATGCTGCGAGCGCTTGGTCAGAGGGATGGTTGATGCTGCGAGCGCTTGGTCAGAGGGATGGGTTGATGCTGCGAGCGCTTGGTCAGAGGATGGGTTGATGCTGCGAGCGCTTGGTCAGAGGGACGGGTTGATGCTGCGAGCGCTTGGTCAGAGGGACGGGTTGATGCTGTGAGCGCTTGGTCAGAGACAGGGCCGGCGCTAGTGTAAGGCAGTACAGGCGGCTGCCTTACTATTCTGGCTTTCTGCCAGTTGAGGGGCGGAAAAATATGGACCACCCAGCGAGCGGAGGCCTTGCAAAGATCGGGCACAAGGTTTCCCATTTACTCGGCAGCGTGTGGGATCCCACTCCACACGCTGCACCGGAAGTAAAGGCCCTGCGGGGGGGGGGGGTGCAGAGGAGGAGGAAGACAAGGCTGCCAGACCGCAGCTTACATGGGAACATGCTGGCCCCGCCCATCCACCCCCTTCCTCCTCACAGCAGCTAGCAGAGCCTCCCTCCCCTGCTCCTGTGCGGAAGTGTCCAGCACGTGCAGGGTGGGGGGAGTGGGGAGAGACCAGCTGAGCTGTAACCACGGAGGCAGCCAGGGATTTGAATCCTAGGGTAAGTAGCAAGCAGGGGGTGTGAGTATGGGGGTGAGCATGGGGGGGTGGTGTGTGTGTGAGCATGGGTGAATGAGAACATGGGGAGGTGGGTGGAGCATGGGGGGTGGGTGTGAGCATGGGGGGTGGGTTGTGAGCATGGGGGGTGTGTGAGCATGGGGGGGTGGGTTGTGAGCATGGGTGGGTGAGCATGGGGAGGGTGTGTGAGCATGGGTGGAGCACTGTGAGCATGGGGGGGTGGGTGTGAGCATGGGGGGGTGGGGTGTTGAGCATGGGGGGTGGGTGTGTGTGAGCGGTGATGTGTGTGAGCAGGGGTGATGTGTGTGAGCAGGGGTGATGTGTGTGAGCAGGGGTGATGTGTGTGTGTGTGTGTGTGAGCAGGGGTGATGTGTGTGTGTGGTGTGTGTGAGCAGGGGTGATGTGTGTGTGTGTGTGTGTGAGCAGGGGTGATGTGTGTGTGTGTGAGCAGGGGTGATGTGTGTGAGCAGGGGTGATGTGTGTGTGTGTGTGTGTGTGGAGCAGGGGTGATGTGTGTGTGTGTGTGAGCAGGGTTGATGTGTGTGAGCAGGGGTGATGTGTGTGTGTGTGTGTGTGGTGTGTGAGCAGGGGTGATGTGTGTGAGCAGGGGTGATGTGTGTGAGCAGGGGTGATGTGTGTGAGCAGGGGTGATGTGTGTGTGTGTGTGAGCAGGGTGATGTTGTGTGTGTGTGTGAGCAGGGGTGTGTGTGTGTGTGTGAGCAGGGGTGATGTGTGTGAGCAGGGTGATGTGTGTGTGTGTGAGCAGGGTGATGTGTGTGAGCAGGGGTGATGTGTGTGAGCAGGGGTGATGTGTGTGTGTGTGTGTGAGCAGGGTGATGTGTGTGTGTGAGCAGGGTGATGTGTGTGTGTGTGAGCAGGGTGATGTGTGTGTGAGCAGGTGGTGATGTGTGTGTTGTTGTGAGCAGGGTTGATGTGTGTGAGCAGGGGGTATGTTGTGTGAGCAGGGGTGATGTGTGTGAGCAGGGGTGATGTGTGTGTGTGTGAGCAGGGGTGATGTGTGTGAGCAGGGGTGATGTGTGTGAGCAGGGGTGATGTGTGTGAGCAGGGGTGATGTGTGTGTGTGTGTGTGTGTGAGCAGGGGTGATGTGTGTGAGCAGGGGTGATATGTGTGAGCAGGGGTGATGTGTGTGAGCAGGGGTGATGTGTGTGTGTGTGTGTGTGAGCAGGGGTGATGTGTGTGTGTGAGCAGGGTGATGTGTGAACAGGGGTGATGTGTGTGCAGGGGTGATGTGTGAGCAGGGTGATGTGTGAGCAGGGGTATGTGTGAGCAGGGGTGATGTGTGAGCAGGGGTGATGTGTGAGCAGGGGTGATGTGTGAACAGGGGTGATGTGTGAGCAGGGGGTGATGGTGAACAGGGATGTGTAGCAAGGGGTGATGTGTGAGCAGCAGGGTGATGTGCGCGTGTGAGCAGGGGTATGAAATTAATTAAAAGGGGAGATTGAATTGAAGGGAGAATGAATTGAAGGGAGAATGAATTGAAGGGGTGGAGAATTGAGGGGGTGAAATTAATTGAGGGGAAGAATGATGTGAGCTGGGGGCAAATTTACCCATGTGTGAGTTCTGGGGGCAAATATACCCATGTGTGAGCTGGGGGCAAATATACCCATATGTGAGTTGGGGCAAATATACCCATATGTGAGCTCTGGGGGCAAATATACCCATGTGTGAGCTGTGGTAAATATACCCATGTGTGAGCTGTGGTAAATATACCCATATGTGAGATGGGGGCAAATATACCCATATGTGAGATGGGGGCAAACATACCCATATGTGAGATGGGGCTATATATATATATCTCCATGTGAGCTGGGGGCAATATATATATACCCTTGTGAGCTGGGGCAAATATATCCATGTGAGCTGGGGTCAATATATATATATATCTGGACATGTTCTGGTCTGAGGTCTCTGTGTGTGTATATATATATATATATATGTATCTGGACATGTTCTGGTCTGTATATATGTATCTGAGTGGGCATGATATCGGTGAATACCTGAAAAAAAGTATTGGTACTTGTACTCGGTCTTAAAGTGGTATCGGTGCAACACTAGAGTGCGTATATATGTATGTGTGCATATAGAGATTATTATGGCACCTCTATCCTGATTGGCTTGACATGACACGGATGGGGGGGGGCACCAAAACGCACCTTCGCCTGACTAGACAAAAATGCTTGCACCGGCCCTGGTCAGAGAGATGGGTTAATGCTGCGAGCGCTTGGTCAGAGGGATGGGTTGATGCTGCGAGCGCTTGGTCAGAGGGATGGGTTGATGCTGCGAGTGCTTGGTCAGAGGGATGGGTTGATGCTGCGAGTGCTTGGTCAGAGGGATGGGTTGATGCTGCGAGTGCTTGGTCAGAGGGATGGGTTGATGCTGCGAGTGCTTGGTCAGAGGGATGGGTTGATGCTGCGAGTGCTTGGTCAGAGGGATGGGTTGATGCTGCGAGTGCTTGGTCAGAGGGACGGGTTGATGCTGCGAGCGCTTGGTCAGAGGGATGGGTTGATGCTGCGAGTGCTTGGTCAGAGGGATGGGTTGATGATGCATGCGTAGCTTAAGCCCATGTTTGCTTTCTCAAATGAGTGGTCCAAAATTACTCCAGATCGTTGTACAGGTCTGATCTGCAACTACAGGAAACGTTTGGTTGAGGTGATTGCTGCCAAAGGAGGGTCAACCAGTTATTAAGTCCAAAGGTTCACATACTTTTTCCACCCTGCACTGTGAATGTTTATGTTTTCATGTGTTTATTGAACGTAACATGTAATGTTTGTGTTGTATTATTTTAAGCAGACTGTGTTTTTCAAATTGTTGTGACTTAGATGAAGATCAGAGCACATTTTATGACCAAGCCAGCGGTTCCCCTTTTTGCCCAGACCCCCCAGGGAGCACAGCGGGGGCTGAGGATGTAACAATTGCCCCCAGCTCACATGGATATATTTGCCCCAGCTCATATGGATATATTTGCCCCAGCTCACGTGGATATATTTGCCCCTAGCTCACGTGGATATATTTGCCCCAGCTCACGTGGATATATTGTCCCCAGCTCACGTGGATATATTTGCCCCTGGCTCACGTGGATATATTTGCCCCTGGCTCACGTGGATATATTTGCCCCTGGCTCACGTGGATATATTTGCCCCCAGCTCACGTGGATATATTTGCCCCCAGCTCACCTGGATATATTTGCCCCCAGCTCACCTGGATATATTGCCGCCAGCTCACGTGGATATATTGCCCCCAGCTCACGTGGATATATTGCCCGTCGCCAGCGGCCACTTGTAGGAGAAAAAACACACGGCCACCGGCAATGTGCGGCCAGCTAAATTGTTTTGTGCTCGGGCCACAGTGGGAAACGCCTTTCCCGCAGCCGGAGAAGTGCAGAAACGCCGCTCCCGCAGGACTCTAGCCCTGGGCTATTCTGTGTGTTCGTACGATCACCTCCTAATTTCAGCGGAAAGGGGCGCCTGGGGTACCAGGATTTGTAACACCTCCATTATTGAAATCCCACAAGAGATGTCCTTAAAAATGCAAAGATCCGATGTGATTTCTCAAAAAAATGCATGGATCCGGCAGGATCCGGCGTTTTGTGATGAAAAGAGCATTGATCCGGCTTTTACCCAGACCCGCGGATTCTGCACCAGCGGAATCCGTTAACACCAAGTCCTGGCTCTGGGTAACTTTTCGTTGACCAAAGCCAGGCGTTAATCAGCGCTGGGACTTTGTAATAGCAGTGCAGATTAACGCTTTGCGCTCCCCATGTTAAGTATAGGGAGCGCAATGTACAGCGACCTCGCCCTGAAAAGCACAAGATACCAAACGCAAACGGGTTTTTTAATGCGTTTGGATTGTAATAAGCGGCAAATACCGCAGCTAACGTTAATGCTGACGCAGGTGAGCGCTACCGTTAGCGTCAAGATCGTAATAGAGCCCTTTATGTGATAAGACACTGACCTGCAGCCGGATCCGCCGAGGTAACAATGGCCTCATGTCCCGGGAAACGATTCTCATCCAGCCTGCACTGAACGAGCCCCTCCCTCCTGTGAACGGGCAGAGCTGTAAACACCAGAGACACGCTCCATCTTGACAAACGTCTCTATGTGTGTACATGTGACAGGGAGCCCTAAGGTCAAAAGATCAATCTGTCTCAACAAAGATCCTCTATTCAGACCTAGACTTTGGGTCTCTCCTGTCAAGATTAAATTAATGTCTCTACTCCTCTCAATGTTTTTACTGAGTCTCTTTATCAACTGAAATCCTTTCTCTGGCATCTATAGAAAAAACATAACTCTTAAGGTTCACCGAGCCATGAACTATTTAAAAAAAATCTCTGTCCATTTCTAAAACTAGGGAAAATTGAAAAAAAACAACAACTTTCCATTTAAAACAAGATGGCTACAGGCATCCATTTTAATTATTCCATTCTAATATACCCGACACTGTGTATAAGTGCCCCCCTCTTATAACTGGGGGTGTAGCTGTGTATAAGTGCCCCCCTCTTATATCTGGGGGTGTAGCTGTGTATAAGTGCCCCCCTCTTATAACTGGGGGTGTAGCTGTGTATAAGTGCCCCCCTCTTATAACTGGGGGTGTAGCTGTGTATAAGTGCCCCCTCTTATATCTGGGGGTGTAGCTGTGTATAAGTGCCCCCTCTTATAACTGGGGGTGTAGCTGTGTATAAGTGCCCCCTCTTATATCTGGGGGTGTAGCTGTGTATAAGTGCCCCCCTCTTATATCTGGGGGTGTAGCTGTGTATAAGTGCCCCCCTCTTATAACTGGGGGTGTAGCTGTGTATAAGTGCCCCCTCTTATAACTGGGGGTGTAGCTGTGTATAAGTGCCCCCCTCTTATAACTGGGGGTGTAGCTGTGTATAAGTGCCCCCCTCTTATAACTGGGGGTGTAGCTGTGTATAAGTGCCCCCCTCTTATATCTGGGGGTGTAGCTGTGTATAAGTGCCCCCCCTCTTATAACTGGGGGTGTAGCTGTGTATAAGTGCCCCCCTCTTATATCTGGGGGTGTAGCTGTGTATAAGTGCCCCCTCTTATAACTGGGGGTGTAGCTGTGTATAAGTGCCCCCCTCTTATAACTGGGGGTGTAGCTGTGTATAAGTGCCCCCTCTTATAACTGGGGTTGTAGCTGTGTATAAGTGCCCCCTCTTATAACTGGGGTTGTAGCTGTGTATAAGTGCCCCCTCTTATAACTGGGGGTGTAGCTGTGTATAAGTGCCCCCCCTCTTATAACTGGGGGTGTAGCTGTGTATAAGTGCCCCCTCTTATAACTGGGGGTGTAGCTGTGTATAAGTGCCCCTCTTATATCTGGGGGTGTAGCTGTGTATAAGTGCCCCCCTCTTATATCTGGGGGTGTAGCTGTGTATAAGTGCCCCCCTCTTATATCTGGGGGTGTAGCTGTGTATAAGTGCCCCTCTTATATCTGGGGGTGTAGCTGTGTATAAGTGCCCCCCTCTTATATCTGGGGGTGTAGCTGTGTATAAGTGCCCCCCCTCTTATAACTGGGGGTGTAGCTGTGTATAAGTGCCCCCTCTTATAACTGGGGGTGTAGCTGTGTATAAGTGCCCCCTCTTATATCTGGGGGTGTAGCTGTGTATAAGTGCCCCTCTTATAACTGGGAGTGTAGCTGTGTATAAGTGCCCCCCTCTTATATCTGGGGGTGTAGCTGTGTATAAGTGTCCCCCTCTTATAATGTAGACGGACAAAAACAGATTCACTTTCAGAACGGCGCCGGACCAGACACAAGCAAGGATTGTCCAAACACGAGTCTCTTCAGGAAAGGCAAACGTTTATTGTGTCGTCACACAAGTGCTCACACAGGATTGAATCGCAAAGAGTGAGCCCCCCCTTTCACCCGTGCAAGGGATCTTATACCCAAAAATACGTAATTAGGTACGTCCCAGTTAGCCCACCTCCCAATGACACTTTATTCCACCCCACGTGGGTTAATACCTCCCTTTGGCTAATACAAAGACATTCCATTAATTGGCCGTATATTGGCAAACTTTGTGTTAGTTTCAGTAAATCATATTTAATTGCTCTTCTGTTCCGGGCTGCGCCCTCCTCCCTTGCGCCTACAATCACTTGTTACAGATGGCACCTGGCCTGATCCCTACTCCTTTGTCTTTCTGCGGGCCCCAACGACCTTGGAGGATCTACTTCGCTTTTCTCCTCCGTGCCAGGAACAGCAGAGATCTTTCATAAAACTTTTAATTGCTTTTCTGCTAATCTAAACACATTCCTAAATCTCTACGTATACCTCATTCTAGTTTCAGCTACAAACCTGCCTAGTTATATACAAGTGAACCGATATTCTGAACAAGATGGCCGCCTGTGTACAATGGCGGCCGTCTTCCAGCCTATTTCCACTTCAATAACTGGGAGTGTAGCTGTGTATAAGTGCCCCCCCTCTTATAACTGGGGTTGTAGCTGTGTATAAGTGTCCCCCTCTTATAACTGGGAGTGTAGCTGTGTATAAGTGCCCCCTCTTATATCTGGGGTTGTAGCTGTGTATAAGTGCCCCCCTCTTATATCTGGGGGTGTAGCTGTGTATAAGTGTCCCCCTCTTATAACTGGGAGTGTAGCTGTGTATAAGTGTCCCCCTCTTATAACTGGGGGTGTAGCTGTGTATAAGTGCCCCCTCTTATATCTGGGGTGTATAAGTGCCCCCCTCTTATAACTGGGGGTGTAGCTGTGTATAAGTGCCCCCTCTTATATCTGGGGGTGTAGCTACTAGGGTTAAATCACTAAAATATGCAATCAGCGTAATACACACGATAGAGAGTGGTCAAAGCCAAGCCGGGTCAATAACAGGAGCAATTCTTGATCGTAGGTCTTTTGCAAACTTCAAACGTGCTGCAATATTCTTTTTGGACAGCAATGGCTTCCTCTGTGGTGTCCTCCCATGTACTCTATTCTTGTTTAATGTTTTCCTTATTGTAGATGTGTCAACAAAAATGTTAGCATGTGCCAGAGATTTCTGTAAGTCTTTAGCTGACACTCTAGGATTCTTCTTTACCTCATTAAGCATTCTGCGCTGTGCTCTTGCAGTCATCTTTACAGGACGACCACGCCTAGGGAGAGTAGCAACAGTGCTGAACTTTCTCCTTTTGTAGACAGTCTGTCTTACCGTGGACACATGAACATCAAGGCTTTTGGAGATACTTTTGTAACCCTTTCCAGCTTCCTGCAAGTCAACAATTCTTGATCGTAGGTCTTCTGAGAGCTCTTTTCTGCGAGGCATGGTTCACATCAGGCAGTGCTTCTTGAAACCAGTAAACCCAAAACTGGTGTGTGTTTTTTTAAAGGGCAGGACAGCTTTCAGCAACACATCCAATAATGTCACACTGATTGGACTCAAGGTTGGCTCACTCCTGGCTCCAATTAGCTCTTGGAGAAGTCATTAGGCTAGGGGTTCACATACTTTTTCCACCCTGCACTGTGAATGTTTACATGTTCTGTTCAATGAAAACCTATAATGTTTGTGTTGTATTATTTTAAGCAGACTGTGTTTTTCAAATTGTTGTGACTTAGATGAAGATCAGAGCACATTTTATGACCAATTCATGCAAAACTCCACGTAATCCCAAAGGGTTCACATACTTTTTCTTGCCACTGTATATACACACACATTTCAGAATTCTGTATATATACAAACATTGCAGGTGTGTGTGTATATATACACACACACAGCTGCAATGTGTTTGTATATAAACAGAGTTCTGAAATGTGTGTGTGTGTGTATATATATATACACACACACACACACACACACAACACACACACACACACTTCAAAACAGTCAGTATGTATACACACACACACACTGCAACCCTGTGTGTGTATTTATATACACACACACTGCAGCCCTCAGTGTGTATATATACATACATTGCAGTCCTCAGTGTATATAAGTATACACACTGAGGGCTGCAATGTGTGTGTATATATACACACACACACAGGCATATTTCAGACCTCAGACCAGACATGGGGTGCTGTCCGAACGCTCTATCGGCTTTCGGACAGGCCCCAGCAGCTTACCGCGTTTCGTACCTTCTAACGAGCGCCGCGTGGAAAGTCTCCCAGCGGCCGCTCGTTGCTAAGCCCCCAGCGCGATCTCGCGAACTCCGAGATCTCGCAAGATCGCGCCTGGGGCTTCCCAATGAGCGGCCACTGGAAGACATTGCACGCGGTGCTCGTTAGACGGGACGAAACGTGGTAAGCTGCTGGGGCCTGTCCGAACGTTTATAGAGCGTTCGGACAGCCGCCCCAGCCCCTCAGATGCCGGCAAGCCAGCTCAATGCTGGCTTCCGGTATTGGGGGCGTCCCTGCAATTAAGTCCGCAGTCCGCTGCATCTCAAAAAAAACTACTCGCCCAGCACCCGGATCTTCATGTCCCGGGCGTCGGGTGATACAATTCCCACACCCCTGCAGCTGATAGCAAAAATAGTCTTCCCCCTGTTAAAATATTAGGTTTCTGTGATGTAAAAATGAGACAAAGATAAATCAGCAGAACTTCTTCCACTTTAATGTGACCAAAAAAATGAACAACTCCATGAAAAACAACGTGAAATCTTTTAGTTGGAGAAAAACTAAAAACTAAAATAATCCGGTCTTACTGTATATCTGTGGGTGTAGCTGTGTATAAGTGCCCCCTCTTATATCTGGGGGTGTAGCTGTGTATAAGTGCCCCCCTCTTATAACTGTGGTTGTAGCTGTTGTAGGGATTTATCTCTGCACGTGCATACAACATGTCGAGATTTATATTCAATAAGAAACTTATACGAGACACAAATATCAATCGTTTACATTTCCTAGAAATTCTCCTAAATTCTTCTAATTGTCTGTGTTTTGCTTTGAAGAATACACTAATCGGATAAAAATATATATATTTATTACGTATACAAAAATTTTTCAAATCTCATATCATAAACAAAGATTTATAACCAACCGCAACATCCATCAGCACATAGACACTAGCTTCCCAATATATGTGTAGCGCTGTGTTAAAATCTCGCTGTGGCAGTACCTATTTTTGGCCACAAGATGGAGACAATCGTGATCAGAGACACTGGACATTGGGACTACATTTCCCGGCATGCTTTGCAGAGAGACAGGAAGTGGGTGGGACACTGGAGGCTTACATCCTCAACCTCGTGGAGAACGCGCCAGAGCGCGCCAGGGAACCAGAGAGAGCAGACGCAGTGAAAGACATCGCTAGAGGGCCTAGGCCAGAGCCCGAGTGAGACCTGTCAGTTCCTTTATTGGGTCATTCAGCCTGAGGAGAAGGAGACCTCCAAGTTCCAGAGATTGCTGCAGATCAAAGAAACCGAAGACCTCGAGTGAGGAGTTGCCGCGAGTTGATCGGGTACGGAGAGCAGGCGGTGAGCTGGACAAGTCGTGGACAAGCTACGGAAAGTCAGACAACGGATCCGGCCGCTAGTATCCCCAGTCAATATCGAGCGGAGAGACGTCCTGGGTCAGCGGAGCCTAAAGCAATCGTCGGATGGGTGAGAGGCCTCCAAGGCCGTTTGTGAATAAAGAACACGCTGTTGTTTTCTCTTTAAAGTCCACAGGGCCCCAACTTGACTAGTCGAAGACATTCCTTAAGTAAATTCACTGGCCAGTTGAACAGTACCCGGGTACCATAAACACACACATACACACCCTTTACATTCCGGGACTTAACCTGTGCAGGACTCATTTTGTTACGAATCGGAACCAGGGGTTAAAGATACGTTCCGAATATATTTTTCTCTTTTCCACTGCGCGTTTATCGTAATACGAAGAGATTGTATCTTTTGGGTTTCGCTACGTGTCCCTTTTTCCGAATTTTCGGGCAATTGCATTTCTTTTCTGTTCAGCTGCGAATATATTATTTTTCCGAAATACGAAGCCTCGTGTTTCGTTTCTTTCCCGCTACGCGTTTTTACCGCGATACGAAAGTACTGTAATATACCTGTGAATACCGTGTCTCAACATCTGCTTATTATTTTAGTAAACTATTTAAATTATAAAAACTCACAACGGTGTTGGAGTATATTTATTCCCTAGTGCGGGGAGACTGACCCGTGGTTCAATTTTCAGCGGCTCCTCCGGGAGTGAGCGCTACACGTGGGGGCTCATTTTCGGGATCCAGTCTCTGGAAAAACCGCATCTAAAGGTTTAAATATGGATCCAGACACTGTTGCCGAATGGTGTGAGGAGCACAGTAGTCAGTTAGAATGTTGTATAGTCATGGATATTCCCGCAGACACTTGGGCCGAAGATCAGATTCGCCAGGCCGTGGCCGCGCTGACACCAGACCATCGGGGGTTAATTCTGGACATTGTAAAGAACACAGATACCTCTCACACGTATGTTCTTCTCGAGTGGAGAAAGGGCGTTCCACCATGTTTTCAGGGCGCGAGCGTGAAACTGACTGATGAGGTGGAAGTCCAACTAATTCAGCCAAGTGTGCCACGTGGCGAATCCGCAAGTGTTCCCGCGCCTAGTCCGTTGGCCATGATCGGGCCTGAATTTATCGTGGCTATTGGAGATCTACTGGCTAAATGTCAGAAAACAAGCCCTCCTCACACTAACTTCGGTTATCGACGGTTAAGAAATTTTACAGGAAACATACCAACTCCGGCGGGAGAAGAAACCTTTGAAGAATGGGTGGAACAGGCGATGCAGGCTCTGGATGAGTGGGATGTCCCTGAGGCCCAGAAAAAGCAAAGGATCACCGAGAGCTTAAAGGGACCTGCGTCAGAAGCGGTGAGAAACCTGAAACTGAGTAGAAAAGATTGTACTGCTTTAGATTACTTGAACGTTCTTGAAGAAGTTTTTGGGCGAACCGAAAAGGCGGCCGAACTGGTATATCAGTACGAACACACCTATCAGAGGAGAGGTGAGAGAATGACAGAGTATATGAGGCGCCTAGATAAAATTCTACACCAAATACTCCTCAAGAAAGGGGCCGAACCGGCCGAAGTAGATAAGATCCGAATAAAACAGATCCTGAGGGGCTCTCAACCTCTAGATCCAGTAATGATGCAGCTGAGAAGCAGAGCAGGTAACCAAGAGTTGAAGTACCTGGAACTGATCCGAGTTGTACAAGAGGAAGAGGCTTTACTGGAAGAGAAATCCTTCAGGCGGGGGGAAAGGGCTTATGCACAACCTGTGAGACATAACGACGGTCTGCAGCCTGAAAGCGACTCCCTAGATACTTATGGATCTGACGAGGACGAACAAGAACACCTAGTCGTTTTTAAATCTACAGAAAGGGCTGCCAAAGAAGCGAACCTCTCTGAACGTGGTGAATTGTTCAAAACCGTCCAGAAAGTACAGGAAGCTCAAGCTGAATTGCAACAAGCGCACGCGGAACTGTGCCGAGTGTTGATGAAGGTGACCGAAATGCAGGCAGAAATGCAGAGATTCCTCACAGGTATGCAGACGACGGGAGTTGCTGTGGCGTCTGGTCCAAGTCCCTTAACAAAATCTCAACCAGCAACTACGTCTCCGCTCTCTAAGAAGAGATGTTTCGGTTGTGGAGAAATGGGCCATTTCCGCGCACAGTGCAAAGGCCGAAAGCCTGAGAAGGATAGAGTCGAGGGACTGTTGAAAGCCCTAGAAGGACTGTTATCTACCTCACCGGTGGGAAACGCCAGAGGGCACAAGTGAAGGAGCAACCTAGGTGCCCGAAGGTTGAACCCCGCTCCAAAAACCAAGCCAAGACTAAGAGGACGAGAGGGCCCAAAGCCGAGCCAACTACTGAGCCTGCCAGGACTGAAAGAGTCACTCCCTTAGCATCCGGGTCTACGTCATGGGGAAGCAATGCACACCCAAAACCTACACGGGCCAAGAAAAGGGCCAGGGTACAGCAAACTGGGTCTAAGCGTCCGGATACCGCCACCAAGTTTCCTGACCAACTGATAGGTCCTTCTCCTATTGTGCCAATCCAAGTGGAGGGAGTCTACACTAAAGCCCTGTTAGATTCAGGGGCTCAAGTGACATTGATCTACAAAGACTTCTATGAGAAACACTTAAAGCACATTCCTCTGCAAGAATTGAAGGATTTGGAAATATGGGGTATCAGCACTGAGAAACTCCCTTATGACGGGTACCTGCAAGTGAAGTTGGAGATCGGATCTGAAGTCATCGGGCAGTCTGGGGGTTGTGATGCATTGGCCATTGTGTGTCCTCGACCCCCAGGTGCGAACAGAAGCTCCCTGATAGTAGGGACGAATACTGACCTAGTGCGACGTCTCCTGACACCTATTGTAGTGGAAGAAGGTTCAACTCAAGGAGTACACCCAATGTTACGTCCGGTCTATCAGAGGATGGTCGAAGAACGAAAGGCACCTGCCGAGGTGGGGCGCCTGTGGAGACTGGGGGGGACAGAGAAGGTTCTGCAAGCAGGAGAAGTAGCGAGCTTCCGGGTTTCAGTCAAGTTGAACGGATCGCAACCAGGTCCCTATGTGGTCCTGGGAACCGATTTTAATCATGGGAGTGAAACCGGAGTCGAAGTAATTCCTGAAATCTCCACCAAAGCTCTGAAGAGAACACGAGGAAGAGTCTCGGTCAGTGTGTGCAATGTGACGGATTCTCCAGTAGTCCTTAAAGCACGAATGCCTATCGGGCAAGTAGAGTCTGCTACACCCCTCTCTACCGATTTAGGAAGGGGAGTGGATAAAGAGATTCCAGATGAAAGATTCTACCCCAAGGACACTCCCATTTCACCTGAGTGGAAGAAACGTCTCCAATCTCAAGTCCTAAAGTGCAAGGAATTGTTCTCGAAAGATGAGTTCTATGTGGGCCTAGCTAAGAGTACTGAGCACCACATTCGGTTACAAGAAGACAAGCCGTTTCGGGAAAGATCAAGGCGAGTTCCGCTAGGAGACTTGGATGATCTGCGAGAGCAACTGAATGAATTGCAAAGAACCAAGGTGATTCAAGAGTCCAGGAGTCCATACGCATCTCCCATAGTGTTGGTCCGGAAGAAAAATGGTTCTGTCCGCCTATGCATAGACTACCGCACATTGAACCGGAGAACCATCCCCGATCAATATGCCACTCCTCGGATAGAAGATGCCCTACAGTGTTTGTCTGGAGCAAAGTGGTTTAGTGTACTAGACCTGCGAAGCGGATATCACCAGATACCCATGCATCCTGAAGACAAGGAGAAAACTGCGTTCATCTGTCCACTGGGGTTCTTTGAATTCAACAGAATGCCTCAAGGCCTTACGGGGGCTCCAGCCACGTTCCAACGGTTGATGGAGAAGACGGTCGGGGATATGAATCTAATCGAAGTATTAGTGTACCTGGATGACATAATTGTGTTTGGGAAGACTCTGGAAGAACATGAACAACGTCTGGAGAAGGTCCTGAAGAGGCTCCATGAAGAGGGGTTGAAACTGTCTCTGGAGAAATGCCAATTCTGTCTACCGTCTGTTACATATCTAGGACATGTGGTCTCAGCAGAAGGTGTTTCGACAGATCCTCGGAAGTTGGAGGCCGTAGCTTCTTGGCCTAGACCCCGGGAACGTCACTGAGCTTAGATCTTTCTTGGGATTCTGTTCATACTATCGAAGATTAGTGGGAGGATTCGCGAAAATAGCTCAACCACTGAACAAACTCCTGCAGAAGGAAACCACAGAAGAAGGCTGCAAGGTCTCTGACCAAAACCCGTCAGCTCCGGGGCCAAGGAAAGCTCGAGAGTCTATACAAGGTGAATGGACCAGTCAATGTGAAGGAGCTTTCGTGAAGTTGAAAGAGAGTCTAACCCGAGCTCCTGTTTTGGCCTATGCGGACCCTCACAAGCCGTATGAACTACATGTGGATGCCAGCCGAGAAGGTCTGGGAGGAGTCCTGTATCAGGAGTATGGTGGATTGCTGAGGCCTGTAGCGTACGTGAGCCGGAGCCTTACGCCTTCAGAAAAGAACTACCCTACTCACAAGTTGGAGTTCTTAGCCTTAAAGTGGGCAGTGGTAGACAAATTAAAAGACTATCTATATGGAGCCGAGTTCGTGATCAAGACGGATAACAATCCTCTTACCTACATCCTTACTACCGCAAAACTGGACGCAACGGGACATCGGTGGTTGGCCGCTCTGTCAGGGTTTCGGTTCAGCCTCAAGTATCGCCCTGGGGTGAATAATCGAGATGCTGATGCGTTGTCGAGAAGACCCTACACTACAGAATGGACTCAGTTGACTCCAGACGGGGTGCAAGCTTTGTGTCAAGGAACAGAGCGCCGGGTAAAAGGAGGGATTGAAGCAGACTGGTGGGGCAGTTGTTAGAGCTGTTGGGAATCCAAAAGACCCGAACTACACCATATCACCCTCAAGGTGATGCTCAGCCTGAAAGGTTTAATCGCACACTGCTAAACATGCTGGGGACCTTGTCGAATGTGGAGAAGCAGAGTTGGAGTCGTCACATAGCTACTCTGGTGCATGCATATAACAGTACGGAGAGCGATGCAACTGGATATTCACCGTACCGTCTTATGTTCGGAAGGGAGGCTCGACTGTCGGTTGATTTGGCATTTGGGTTATCTCTAGACCAGACGTCAGTAGCTTCCCATAGAAACTACGTGGATAGACTTTGAAAGAATCTGGCTTCTGCGTTTGAACAGGCCCGTTTGACCTCAGGAAACAGGGAGCAAAGAAACAAAAGGAACTATGACTTGAAAGTTCGAATACAAGATCTACAACCCGGTGATAGGGTTCTATTGAAGAACTTGGGTGCTGCTGCGAGACACAAGTTGGCGGATAGGTGGAGTTCCCAGGTTTACATTGTCTGAAAACAACTGCCGGGTCTACCAGTGTATCAGATTCGCCCGGATGGAAAGGCTGGGCCTCTCAAGAATTGGCACAGGAATCATTTGTTACCTTTGAGAGAGGCTGTGAGGATGCCAGTTGGGGATGAACTGCCTCCGCCAAATCCGCCTACTCCACGTTTGCCTCCTGTTACTCGGTCTCAACAGACCCGGGTTGTCGAAGAGAGCGAAAGAGACAGTGAAGAAGAGAGTTATTGTCTAGACTGGATGCGCTCACCGGAGCCTGAGGAGGTTGTCGTTGTCCCTGAGCGGTGGGAGAGTAACTTGAGGCCTGAAGCTCCTGAATTTCTGCTGGAAGTCCCTGAGACTGTTGAAATCCCTGAAGCTCTTGAATTTCAGTTGGAAGTCCCTGAGGCTGTTGGAATCCCGGTAGCTCCGGAAGCTGAAGCTTATTCAGGTGATTATAGTTCTATGCCTTCACTGGAAGGATCATACTCTGAAGAAACGTCTGCTCCAGTGATAGAGAGAAGGATTGAGCCAACACCTATAGTACTTCCACCTGAAGAGGAACTGATTGAGCCAGAACCAAAACGCTCTGTTCGACCGCCCCAACGACTCACCTACGACTCACCAGGACATAGCACTGAAGAGGCCATCACCACAGTGCAGAGGTTGCCCGAAGTGTCTGCTATGCTAGCTGAGGTAGCCCAAAATATGAGTCAACTTGAGGAAGTGTTCCTAACCCACTACATGTATGCTGCTGAACCTGTACATGTTATGTAAACTGTATTCAATATTGTGGAAATGCAATGTAACTGTTGTACCTCCTTGGAGAGACCCAAGAGTTCTAGGAGGGGGAGAGTGTAGCGCTGTGTTGAAATCTCGCTGTGGCAGTAACTATTTTTGGCCACAAGATGGAGACAATCGCGATCAGAGACACTGGACATTGGGACTACATTTCCCGGCATGCTTTGCAAAGAGACAGGAAGTGGGTGGGACACTGGAGGCTTACATCCTCAACCTCGTGGAGAATGTGCCAGAGCGCGCCAGGGAACCAGAGAGAGCAGACACAGTGAAAGACATCGCTAGAGGGCCTAGGCCAGAGCCCGAGTGAGACCTGTCAGTTCCTTTATTGGGTCATTCAGCCTGAGGAGAAGGAGACCTCCAAGTTCCAGAGATTGCTGCAGATCAAAGAAACCGAAGACCTCGAGTGAGGAGTTGCCGCGAGTTGATCGGGTACGGAGAGCAGGCGGTGAGCTGGACAAGTCGTGGACAAGCTACGGAAAGTCAGACAACGGATCCGGCCGCTAGTATCCCCAGTCAATATCGAGCGGAGAGACGTCCTGGGTCAGCGGAGCCTAAAGCAATCGTCGGATGGGTGAGAGGCCTCCAAGGCCGTTTGTGAATAATAAGAACACGCTGTTGTTTTCTCTTTAAAGTCCACAGGGCCCCAACTTGACTAGTCGAAGACATTCCTTAAGTAAATTCACTGGCCAGTTGAACAGTACCTGGGTACCATACACACACACATACACACCCTTTACATTCCGGGACTTAACCTGTGCAGGACTCATTTTGTTACGAATCGGAACCAGGGGTTAAAGATACGTTCCGAATATATTTTTCTCTTTTCCGCTGCGCGTTTATCGTAATACGAAGAGATTGTATCTTTTGGGTTTCGCTACGTGTCCCTTTTTCCGAATTTTCGGGCAATTGCATTTCTTTTCTGTTCAGTTGCGAATATATTATTTTTCCGAAATACGAAGCCTCGTGTTTCGTTTCTTTCCCGCTACGCGTTTTTACCGCGATACGAAAGTACTGTAATATACCTGTGAATACCGTGTCTCAACATCTGCTTATTATTTTAGTAAACTATTTAAATTATAAAAACTCACAACGGTGTTGGAGTATATTTATTCCCTAGTGCGGGGAGACTGACCCGTGGTTCCATTTTCAGCGGCTCCTCCGGGAGTGAGCGCTACATATGTATCTCCTGTTAGTAACTGCATATATGACTAATATCATTTAAGTTATCAGTTAGTAACTATACGCAAATGGTTAATAAACATTTCTGCTTAACGAAAACAATTAAAATGTATTTCCCAGCAAACCAATGTTTAACAAGCTAGATCTTGTAGAGATATATGTATCTCTCTATGCTACGTGGATCAACTAAGATGAGCCATCACTTATTCTATTTCTAGAATGATAAGTAATAAAAACTTATTTAGTGAATCCTCCCCTAATACCAAGAATTAAACTTCTAATCTTCTGCTTTTTATATTGTAGTTCTTGCTTATTAATTTCAATCACAGTAATTTCCAAATTCAATATATATATCCGTATATCATTTTTTGCAACAGTTTCTTTAGGATAAAATCCTTAAATCCGATTCTTCTTCATATCTCTATATGCAGATATAGAAATATTTTGAAGACTCTGGATCTATCTATTGCAAGAAATACTCCAGATATATATATAATTACATTAATCTTAATTTTGCTTTCTCATACATTACCTCCAGTCTGGATTCAATGAGTTACAGCCTTTAAATATTCTTTATGTAATATTGTTTTGGAATATGTGAAAATTATAAATGTAGATTTTCAATGCAGGTGAGTTAGAGATGTGGACCTAAATATTTTGAGTGCATTGTGTCCTGGGATGTCTGAATGCATTATGTCCTGGAAGTCTGAATTTGCAACGAACAGTACAGCTCCAAATATAGTCAATTTGACGTCACTGACAATCTACCTCTTTTCATTTAAATATTACTCTCTATATTAAATATAATATTTACTATGACTCAAGAGGGCAGTGTTGCACTTCTGATTAATTCCACATTTTAATTTTAATATATCTTATCTAAGGTCAAAAGATCACTCTGTCTTAACAAAGATCCTTTATTTAGTCCTAGACTTTGGGTCTCTCCTGTCAAGATTAAATTAATGTCGCCACTCCTCTCAAAGTTTTTACTGAGTCTCTTTATCAACTGAATTCCTTTAAAAAAAATCTCTGTCCATTTCTAAAACTAGGGAAAATTGAAAAAAAATCTTTCCATTTAAAACAAGATGGCTACAGGCATCCATTTTATTTATTCCATTCTAATATACCCGATGCCGTGTATAAGTGCCCCCCTCTTATATCTGGGGGTGTAGATGTGTATAAGTGCCCCCCTCTTATATCCGGGGGTGTAGCTGTGTATAAGTGCCCCCCTCTTATATCTGGGGTGTAGCTACTAGGGTTAAATCACTAAAATACGCAATCAGCGTAATACACACGATAGAGAGTGGTCAAAGCCAAGCCGGGTCAATAACAGGAGCAGGAATCTCGTACAAAACAGGGTCGTCAACAGTTTATTCAATCAGATACAGGAAGTAGCGGTGCGTGAAATAAACTCCACAACAGACAACAGGGGGACGAGGCAACTCCTCGAGCCCTGTTTTAAAGCCGGTGGCTCCTGATGACCACCTGACCCCACCCCTGAAGATGCAGATCTGCCAGCATAAAGTGCCAGCGTTCCCCCTTTTTGCCCAGACCCCCCAGGGAGCTCAGCGGGGGCTGAGGATGTAACAATTGCCCCCAGCTCACATGGATATATTTGCCCCAGCTCACGTGGATATATTTGCCCCCAGCTCACGTGGATATATTGCCCCAGCTCACGTGGATATATTGCCCCAGCTCACGTGGATATACTGCCCCAGCTCACGTGGATATATTTTCCACCAGCCCACGTGGATATATTTGCCCCCAGCTCACATGGATATATTGCCCACAGCCAGCAGCCGCTTGTAGGAGGAAAAACACGCGGCTGCCGGCAATGTGCGGCCAGCTAAATTGTTTTGGGCTCGGGCCACAGTGGGAAACGCCGTTCCCGCAGCGGGAGAAGTGCGGAAACGCCGTTCCCGCAGCGGGAGAAGTTCGGGAACGCCGTTCCCTCAGCGGGAGAAGTGCGGGAACGCCGTTCCCGCAGGACCTGAGCCCTGGGCTATTCTGTGTGTTCGTATGATCACCTCCTAATTTCAGCAGAAATGGGCGCCTGGGGTACCAGGATTCGTAACACCACCACACCACTGTGAGGAGAGGCAGAGATACTCTGGATTCCTGTATCTTCATTCAGAACCGTAGCTAGCTCCTTTTGCACCCGAGGCAAAATATGTATATTATGTTAAATAATGTATATTATTCTGGCAGCTCAGTGCTGTGTATATTATTCTGGGGGCTCAGTGCTGTGTATATTATTCTTGTGGTTCAGTGTTGTGTATATTATTCTGGGGGCTCAGTGCTGTGTATGTTATTCTGGGGGCTCAGTGCTGTGTATATTATTCTGGGGGGTTCAGTGCTGTGTATATTATTCTGGGGGCTCAGTGCTGTGTATATTATTCTGGGGGCTCAGTGCTTTGTATATTATTCTGGGGGCACAGTGCTGTGTATATTATTCTGGGGGCTCAGTGCTTTGTATATTATTCTGGGGGTTCAGTGCTGTGTATGTTATTCTGGGGGTTCAGTGTTGTGTATATTATTCTGGGGGCTCAGTGCTGTGTATATTATTCTGGGGGCTCAGTGCTGTGTATATTATTCTGGGGGTTCAGTTCTGTGTATATTATTCTGGGGGCTCAGTGTTGTGTATGTTATTCTGGGGGCTCAGTGCTGTGTATATTATTCTGGGGGCTCAGTGCTGTGTATATTATTCTGGGGGTTCAGTTCTGTGTATATTTTTCTGGGGGCTCAGTGCTGTGTATATTATTCTGGGGGCTCAGTGCTGTGTATATTATTCTGGGGGTTCAGTGTTGTGTATATTATTCTGGGGGCTCAGTGTTGTGTATGTTATTCTGGGGGCTCAGTGCTGTGTATGTTATTCTGGGGGTTCAGTGTTGTGTATATTATTCTGGGGGCTCAGTGTTGTGTATGTTATTCTGGGGGCTCAGTGCTGTGTATATTATTCTGGGGGTTCAGTGTTGTGTATATTATTCTGGGGGCTCAGTGCTGTGTATGTTATTCTGGGGGCTCAGCGCTGTGTATATTATTCTGGGGGTTCAGTGTTGTGTATATTATTCTGGGGGCTCAGTGTTGTGTATGTTATTCTAGGGGCTCAGTGCTGTGTATGTTATTCTGGGGGCTCAGTGCTGTGTATATTATTCTGGGGGCTCAGTGCTGTGTATATTATTCTGGGGGTTCAGTGCTGTGTATATTATTCTGGGGGTTCAGTGCTGTGTATATTATTCTGGGGGCTCAGTGCTGTGTATATTATTCTGGGGGCTCAGCGCTGTGCATATTATTCTGGGGGCTCAGTGCTGTGTATATTATTCTGGGGGCTCAGCGCTGTGCATATTATTCTGGGGGCTCAGTGCTGTGTATATTATTCTGGGGGTCTGTGCCTGGATAGATATATATATTATATATAAATGCGTTAGTCCAGTTGCCACAATCACGAGTATACCTGTACGTAGTGATACCTTTCACTGATCAGTATAGTTTCCAGTTTACACTCTTGAAAGCTTGTCTTTTAAATGGAAAGTTAACCCAATAAAAATGGTATCACCGGCTCGTCCGGCTATACTCGTGATATATATATATATATTTTCTTCAGGTAATGGGGGTTGTGGAATTCGTGGGTGAGTTCCCTCACTTTATTTCCCAGGACTTGACCCCTGAAGCTACTAGTGCCGTGTTCTATCAGTGAGAGGGGGAGGAACTCATGGGGGAGTGTGGCTGGAGGAGAGGTGCTAGAAGCATTCCCTGTGTGCCTGGCAGGGGGGGGGGAGATGAGGGGGGGGGGGCTGCTTCACTCCCTCCCCGTGCCTGGCAGGGGGGGACATTCCCCCCTCCAGCAGAATAATATTGATAGAACACCATAACATATTTATAAGTGGGATAAGCTTCTAGCTTCTTCTGTCTTGTTTATGCTAAATGTTCTTTTGCTATACGTGTATGTATTCTGTGTATTTGTACATGTATTCTGTGTGTGCACTATATATGTAGGGCCCCATCACCTCCTTACCGCTAGCACTCACACATGTGAGCGTTGGTGCTGGTTAAATGAGGTCACTGCATGCTGCCCATATCACATCCTAGCACAGGACCCTCATATTACAATCCCAACGGTAACAGGTTAAAAAATCCAGGAGATTGTGCTTTTCAGGGCGAGGTCACTGTACTTTGAGCTCCTTATACTTAACATGGGGAGCGCAAAGTCTTAAAGCTAATTACCATCCCGCCATAACTACAGACGTTACCCACAGCTCGACGCTGGAGCTAAGTGACGCCGCTTCTGCAGAATCAGTCAGCACCAGCTGGAACCCCCCAAAAATCACATACTTGCCTCTCATCCCACAGCGCAAAGGGTGGTCCGATCCACTGCTTCTGGTCACGGGGAGCATCCAGGAGCTTAGCACTGCGCCACTGGTCGGGGACTCTGATTTTTAAATTATGTGGGGGGGGCACAATTTTCTGTTTTTGCCTCGGGTGCAAAAGGAGCTCGCTACGGCTCTGAATGGAGATACAGGAATCCAGAGTATCTCTGCCTCTCCTCACAGTGGTGTGGTGGTGTTACGAATCCTGGTACCCCAGGCGCCCCTTTCCCCTGAAATTAGGAGGTGATCGTACGAACACACAGAATAGCCCAGGACTCGAGTCCTGTGGGAACGGCGTTCCCAGACTTCTCCCACTGCGGGAACGGCGTTTCCTCGCACTTCTCCCACTGTGGGAACAGCGTTCCCGCACTTCTCCCACTGCGGGAACGGCGTTTTCCACTGTGGCCCGAGCCCAAAACAATTTAGCTGGCCGCACATTGCCGGCGGCCGTGTGTTTTTCCTCCTACGAGCGGCCGCTGGCTGTGGGCAATATATCTGCGTGAGCTGGGGGCAAATATATCCACCTGAGCTGGGGGCAAATATATCCACATGAGCTGGGGCAGTATATCCATGTGAGCTGGAGGCAATATATCCACGTGAGCTGGGGGCAATATATCCACGTGAGCTGGGGCAAATATATCCATGTGAGCTGGGGGCAAATATATCCACGTGAGCTGGGGGCAAATATATCCACGTGAGCTGGGGCAATTGTTACATCCTCAGCCCCGCTGTGCTCCCTGGGGGGTCTGGGCAAGGAGGGGGACCGTTGGAACTTTATGCTGGCAGATCTGCATCTGCGGGGTCAGGTGGTCACCAGGAGCCACCGGCTTCAAAACATTGCTCGAGGAGTTGCCTCGTGCGCCCTGTTGTGGAGTTTGTTTCATGCACCGCTACTTCCTGTATCTGATTGAATTAACTGTTGACGACCCTGCTTTGTATGAGATTCCTGCTCCTGTTATTGACCCGGCTTGGCTTTGACCACTCTCTATCGTGTGTATTACGCTGATTGCATATTTTAGTGATTTAACCCTAGTAGCTACACCCCAGATATAAGAGGGGGCACTTATACACAGCTACACCCCCAGATATAAGAGGGGGCACTTATACACAGCTACACCCCCAGTTATAAGAGGGGGGCACTTATACACAGCTACAACCCCAGATATAAGAGGGGGGCACTTATACACAGCTACACCCCCAAATATAAGAGGGGGGCACTTATACATAGCTACACCACCAGTTCTGAGAAGGGGCACTTATACAGAGCTACACCCCCAGATATAAGAGGGGGGCACTTATACAGAGCTACACCCCCAGATATAAGAGGGGGCACTTATACAGAGCTACACCCCCAGATATAAGAGGGGGCACTTATACACAGCTACACTCCCAGATATAAGAGGGGGGCACTTATACACAGCTACACTCCCAGTTATAAGAGGGGGCACTTATACACAGCTACACCCCCAGTTATAAGAGGGGGGCACTTACACAGCTACACCCCCAGATATAAGAGGGGGGCACTTATACACAGCTACACCCCCAGATATAAGAGGGGGGCACTTATACACCCCCAGATATAAGAGGGGGGCACTTATACACCCCCAGATATAAGAGGGGGGCACTTATACACCCCCAGATATAAGAGGGGGCACTTATACACAGCTACACCCCCAGATATAAGAGGGGGCACTTATACACAGCTACACTCCCAGATATAAGAGGGGGGCACTTATACACCCCATATATAAGAGGGGGCACTTATACACAGCTACACCCCCAGATATAAGAGGGGGGCACTTATACACAGCTACACCCCCAGATATAAGAGGGGGCACTTATACACAGCTACACCCCCAGATATAAGAGGGGGCACTTATACACAGCTACACCCCCAGTTATAAGAGGGGGCACTTATACACAGCTACACCCCCAGTTATAAGAGGGGGGCACTTATACACAGCTACACCCCCAGATATAAGAGGGGGCACTTATACACAGCTACACCCCCAGTTATAAGAGGGGGCACTTATACACAGCTACACCCCCAGATATAAGAGGGGGCACTTATACACAGCTACACCCCCAGATATAAGAGGGGGGCACTTATACACAGCTACACCCCCAGATATAAGAGGGGGCACTTATACACAGCTACACCCCCAATATAAGAGGGGGCACTTATACACAGCTACACCCCCAGTTATAAGAGGGGGCACTTATACACAGCTACACCCCCAGATATAAGAGGGGGGCACTTATACACCCCATATATAAGAGGGGGCACTTATACACAGCTACACCCCCAGATATAAGAGGGGGCACTTATACACAGCTACACCCCCAGATATAAGAGGGGGCACTTATACACAGCTACACCCCCAGTTATAAGAGGGGGCACTTATACACAGCTACACCCCCAGTTATAAGAGGGGCACTTATATACACAGCTACACCCCCAGATATAAGAGGGGGGCACTTATACACAGCTACACCCCCAGATATAAGAGGGGGCACTTATACACAGCTACACCCCCAGTTATAAGAGGGGGGCACTTATACACCCCATTTATAAGAGGGGGCACTTATACACAGCTACACCCCCAGATATAAGAGGGGGCACTTATACACAGCTACACCCCCAGATATAAGAGGGGGGCACTTATACACAGCTACAACCCCAGATATAAGAGGGGGCACTTATACACAGCTACACCCCCAGATATAAGAGGGGGCACTTATACACAGCTACACCCCCAGTTATAAGAGGGGGCACTTATACACAGCTACACCCCCAGATATAAGAGGGGGCACTTATACACAGCTACACCCCCAGTTATAAGAGGGGGGCACTTATACACAGCTACACTCCCAGTTATAAGAGGGGGCACTTATACACAGCTACACCCCCAGATATAAGAGGGGGCACTTATACACAGCTACACCCCCAGATATAAGAGGGGGCACTTATACACAGCTACACCCCCAGATATAAGAGGGGGGCACTTATACACAGCTACACCCCAGATATAAGAGGGGGGCACTTATACACAGCTACACCCCCAGATATAAGAGGGGGCACTTATACACAGCTACACCCCCAGATATAAGAGGGGGGCACTTATACACCCCCAGATATAAGAGGGGGGCACTTATACACCCCCAGATATAAGAGGGGGGCACTTATACAGAGCTACACCCCCAGATATAAGAGGGGGGCACTTATACACAGCTACACCCCAGATATAAGAGGGGGCACTTATACACAGCTACACCCCCAGATATAAGAGGGGGGCACTTATACACCCCATATATAAGAGGGGGCACTTATACACAGCTACACCCCCAGATATAAGAGGGGGGCACTTATACACAGCTACACCCCCAGATATAAGAGGGGGCACTTATACACAGCTACACCCCCAGATATAAGAGGGGGCACTTATACACAGCTACACCCCAGATATAAGAGGGGGCACTTATACACAGCTACACCCCCAGATATAAGAGGGGGCACTTATACACAGCTACACCCCCAAATATAAGAGGGGGCACTTATACACAGCTACACCCCCAGTTATAAGAGGGGGCACTTATACACAGCTACACCCCCAGATATAAGAGGGGGGCACTTATACACAGCTACACCCCCAGTTATAAGAGGGGGGCACTTATACACAGCTACACCCCAGATATAAGAGGGGGCACTTATACACAGCTACACCCCCAGTTATAAGAGGGGGGCACTTATACACAGCTACACCCCCTATAAGAGGGGGGCACTTATACACAGCTACACCCCCAGTTATAAGAGGGGGAGCACTTATACACAGCTACACCCCCAGATATAAAGAGGGGGCACTTATACACAGCTACACCCCCAGATAAGAGGGGGCACTTATACACAGCTACACCCCAGATATAAGAGGGGGCACTTATACACAGCTACACCCCCAGATATAAGAGGGGGCACTTATACACAGCTACACCCCCAGATATAAGAGGGGGCACTTATACACAGCTACACCCCCAGTTATAAGAGGGGGCACTTATACACAGCTACACCCCCAGATATAAGAGGGGGCACTTATACACAGCTACACCCCCAGTTATAAGAGGGGGGCACTTATACACAGCTACACCCCCAGATATAAGAGGGGGCACTTATACACAGCTACACCCCCAGATATAAGAGGGGGGCACTTATACACAGCTACACCCCCAGATATAAGAGGGGGCACTTATACACAGCTACACCCCCAGATATAAGAGGGGGGCACTTATACACAGCTACACCCCCAGTTATAAGAGGGGGGCACTTATACACAGCTACACCCCCAGATATAAGAGGGGGGCACTTATACACAGCTACACCCCCAGATATAAGAGGGGGGCACTTATACACAGCTACACTCCCAGTTATAAGAGGGGGGCACTTATACACAGCTACACCCCCAGTTATAAGAGGGGGCGCTTATACACAGCTACACCCCCAGATATAAGAGGGGGCACTTATACACAGCTACACCCCCAGATATAAGAGGGGGGCACTTATACACAGCTACACTCCAGATATAAGAGGGGGCACTTATACACAGCTACACCCCCAGATATAAGAGGGGGGCACTTATACAGCAGCTACCCCCAGATATAAGAGGGGCACTTATACACAGCTACTACCCCCAGATATAAGAGGGGGGCACTTATACACAGCTACACCCCAGCTATAGATATAGGGGGGGCACTTATACACAGCTACACCCCCAGATATAAGAGGGGCACTTATCACACAGCTACACCCCAGTTATAAGAGGGGGGCACTTATACACAGCTACACCCCCAGTTATAAGAGGGGGGGCACTTATACACAGCTACACCCCCAGTTATAAGAGGGGGCACTTATACACAGCTACAACCCCAGTTATAAGAGGGGGGCACTTATACACAGCTACAACCCCAGTTAAAGAGGGGGCACTTATACATAGTACAGCTACACCCCAGTTATAAGAGGGGGGCACTTATACACAGCTACACCCCCAGTTATAAGAGGGGGCACTTATACACAGCTACACCCCCAGTTATAAGAGGGGGCACTTATACACAGCTACACCCCCAGTTATAAGAGGGGGGGCACTTATACACAGCTACACCCCCAGATATAAAGAGGGGGCACTTATACACAGCTACACCCCCAGTTATAAGAGGGGGGGCACTTATACACAGCTACACCCCAGTTATAAGGGGGGGCACTTATACACAGCTACACCCCCAGTTATAAGAGGGGGCACTTATACACAGCTACACCCCCAGTTATAAGAGGGGGGCACTTATACACAGCTACACCCCCAGATATAAGAGGGGGGCACTTATACACAGCTACACCCCCAGTTATAAGAGGGGGCACTTATACACAGCTACACCCAGTTTATAAGAGGGGGCACTTATACACAGCTACACCCCAGATATAAGAGGGGGGCACTTATACACAGCTACACCCCCAGTTATAAGAGGGGGCACTTATACACAGCTACACCCCCAGATATAAGAGGGGGGCACTTATACACAGCTACACCCCCAGTTATAAGAGGGGGCACTTATACACAGCTACACCCCCAGATATAAGAGGGGGCACTTATACACAGTGTCGGGTATATTAGAATGGAATAATTAAAATGGATGCCTGTAGCCATCTTGTTTTAAATGGAAAGTTGTTGTTTTTTTTCAATTTTCCCTAGTTTTAGAAATGGACAGAGATTTTTTTTAAATAGTTCATGGCTCGGTGAACCTTAAGAGTTATGTTTTTTCTATAGATGCCAGAGAAAGGATTTCAGTTGATAAAGAGACTCAGTAAAAACATTGAGAGGAGTAGAGACATTAATTTAATCTTGACAGGAGAGACCCAAAGTCTAGGTCTGAATAGAGGATCTTTGTTGAGACAGATTGATCTTTTGACCTTAGGGCTCCCTGTCACATGTACACACATAGAGACGTTTGTCAAGATGGAGCGTGTCTCTGGTGTTTACAGCTCTGCCCGTTCACAGGAGGGAGGGGCTCGTTCAGTGCAGGCTGGATGAGAATCGTTTCCCGGGACATGAGGCCATTGTTACCTCGGCGGATCCGGCTGCAGGTCAGTGTCTTATCACATAAAGGGCTCTATTACGATCTTGACGCTAACGGTAGCGCTCACCTGCGTCAGCATTAACGTTAGCTGCGGTATTTGCCGCTTATTACAATCCAAACGCATTAAAAAACCCGTTTGCGTTTGGTATCTTGTGCTTTTCAGGGCGAGGTCGCTGTACATTGCGCTCCCTATACTTAACATGGGGAGCGCAAAGCGTTAATCTGCACTGCTATTACAAAGTCCCAGCGCTGATTAACGCCTGGCTTTGGTCAACGAAAAGTTACCCAGAGCCAGGACTTGGTGTTAACGGATTCCGCTGGTGCAGAATCCGCGGGTCTGGTAAAAGCCGGATCAATGCTCTTTTCATCACAAAACGCCGGATCCTGCCGGATCATGCATTTTTTTGAGAAATCACATCGGATCTTTGCATTTTTAAGGACATCTCTTGTGGGATTTCAATAATGGAGGTGTTACAAATCCTGGTACCCCAGGCGCCCCTTTCCGCTGAAATTAGGAGGTGATCGTACGAACACACAGAATAGCCCAGGGCTAGAGTCCTGCGGGAGCGGCGTTTCTGCACTTCTCCGGCTGCGGGAAAGGCGTTTCCCACTGTGGCCCGAGCACAAAACAATTTAGCTGGCCGCACATTGCCGGTGGCCGTGTGTTTTTTTCTCCTACAAGTGGCCGCTGGCGACGGGCAATATATCCACGTGAGCTGGGGGCAATATATCCACGTGAGCTGGCGGCAATATATCCAGGTGAGCTGGGGCAAATATATCCAGGTGAGCTGGGGCAAATATATCCAGTGAGCTGGGGACAAATATATCCACGTGAGCCAGGGCAAATATATCCACGTGAGCCAGGGGCAAATATATCCACGTGAGCCAGGGGCAAATATATCCACGTGAGCTGGGGAAAATATATCCACGTGAGCTGGGGCAAATATATCCACGTGAGCTGGGGCAAATATATCCACGTGAGCTGGGGCAAATATATCCACGTGAGCTGGGGCAAATATATCCATGTGAGCTGGGGGCAATTGTTACATCCTCAGCCCCCGCTGTGCTCCCTGGGGGGTCTGGGCAAGAAGGGGAACCGCTGGCTTGGTCATAAAATGTGCTCTGATCTTCATCTAAGTCACAACAATTTGAAAAACACAGTCTTCTTAAAATAATACAACACAAACATTACATGTTACGTTCAATAAACACATGAAAACATGTAAACATTCAGAGTGCAGGGTGGAAAAAGTATGTGAACCTTTGGACTTAATAACTGGTTGACCCTCCTTTGGCAGCAATAACCTCAACCAAACGTTTCCTGTAGTTGCAGATTAGACCTGTACAACGATCTGGAGTAATTTTGGACCACTCATTTGAGAAAGCAAACATGGGCTTAAGCTGCGCATGCATCATCAACCCATCCCTCTGACCAAGCACTCGCAGCATCAACCCATCCCTCTGACCAAGCGCTCGCAGCATCAACCCGTCCCTCTGACCAAGCACTCGCAGCATCAACCCATCCCTCTGACCAAGCACTCGCAGCATCAACCCATCCCTCTGACCAAGCACTCGCAGCATCAACCCATCCCTCTGACCAAGCACTCGCAGCATCAACCCATCCCTCTGACCAAGCACTCGCAGCATCAACCCATCCCTCTGACCAAGCACTCGCAGCATCAACCCATCCCTCTGACCAAGCACTCGCAGCATCAACCCATCCCTCTGACCAAGCGCTCGCAGCATTAACCCATCTCTCTGACCAGGGCCGGTGCAAGCATTTTTGTCTAGTCAGGCGAAGGTGCGTTTTGGTGCCCCCCCATCCGTGTCATGTCAAGCCAATCAGGATAGAGGTGCCATAATAATCTCTATATGCACACATACATATATACGCACTCTAGTGTTGCACCGATACCACTTTAAGACCGAGTACAAGTACCAATACTTTTTTTCAGGTATTCACCGATATCATGCCCACTCAGATACATATATACAGACCAGAACATGTCCAGATATATATATATATATTACACACACAGAGACCTCAGACCAGAACATGTCCAGATATATATATATATATTGACCCCAGCTCACATGGATATATTTGCCCCAGCTCACAAGGGTATATATATATTGCCCCCAGCTCACATGGATATATATATATATATATATATATATATATAGCCCCAGCTCACATATGGGTATGTTTGCCCCCATCTCACATATGGGTATATTTGCCCCCATCTCACACATGGGTATATTTACCACAGCTCACACATGGGTATATTTACCACAGCTCACACATGGGTATATTTGCCCCCAGAGCTCACATATGGGTATATTTGCCCCAACTCACATATGGGTATATTTGCCCCAGCTCACACATGGGTATATTTGCCCCCAGAACTCACACATGGGTAAATTTGCCCCAGCTCACATCATTCTTCCCCTCAATTAATTTCACCCCCTCAATTCTCCACCCCTTCAATTCATTCTCCCTTCAATTCAATCTCCCCTTTTAATTAATTTCATACCCCTGCTCACACGCGCACATCACCCTGCTGCTCACACATCACCCCTTGCTACACATCCCTGTTCACCATCACCCCTGCTCACACATCACCCCTGTTCACACATCACCCCTGCTCACACATCACCCCTGCTCACACATCACCCCTGCTCACACATACCCCTGCTCACACATCACCCTGCTCACACATCACCCCTGCACACACATCACCCCTGTTCACACATCACCCTGCTCACACACACACATCACCCCTGCTCACACACACACACACACACATCACCCCTGCTCACACACATCACCCCTGCTCACACATATCACCCCTGCTCACACACATCACCCCTGCTCACACACACACACACACACACACATCACCCCTGCTCACACACATCACCCCTGCTCACACACATCACCCCTGCTCACACACATCACCCCTGCTCACACACACACACATCACCCCTGCTCACACACATCACCCCTGCTCACACAACATACCCCCTGCTCACACACATCAACCCTGCTCACAACAACACACACATCACCACCTGCTCACACACACATCACCCTGCTCACACACACACACATCACCCTGCTCACACACACACATCACCCTGCTCACACACACACACACACATCACCCCTGCTCACACACATCACCCCTGCTCACACACATCACCCTGCTCACACACACACACATCACCCTGCTCACACACATCACCCCTGCTCACACACACACACACACCCCTGCTCACACACACACACAACATCACCCTGCTCACACACACACACACATCACCCCTGCTCACACACATCACCCCTGCTCACACACATCACCCCTGCTCACACACATCACCCCTGCTCACACACCACACATCACCCCTGCTCACACACACACACATCACCCCTGCTCACACACACACACATCACCCCTGCTCACACACACCCCCACACACACCCCTGCTCACACACACCACACCACACACACACACACACACATCACCCCTGCTCACACACATCAACCCTGCTCACACACACACACACATCACCCCCTGCTCCACACACACACACACACACACATCACCCCTGCTCACACACATCACCCCTGCTCACACACACACACATCACCCCTGCTCACACACACACACACACACATCACCCCTGCTCACACACACCACACACACACATCACCCCTGCTCACACACACACACACACACATCACCCCTGCTCACACACATCACCCCTGCTCACACACATCACCCCTGCTCACACACATCACCGCTCACACACACCCACCCCCCATGCTCAACACCCCACCCCCCATGCTCACACCCACCCCCCATGCTCACAGTGCTCCACCCATGCTCACACACCCTCCCCATGCTCACCCACCCATGCTCACAACCCACCCCCCATGCTCACACACCCCCCATGCTCACAACCCACCCCCCATGCTCACACCCACCCCCCATGCTCCACCCACCTCCCCATGTTCTCATTCACCCATGCTCACACACACACACCTCCCCCATGCTCACCCCCATACTCACACCCCCTGCTTGCTACTTACCCTAGGATTCAAATCCCTGGCTGCCTCCGTGGTTACAGCTCAGCTGGTCTCTCCCCACTCCCCCCACCCTGCACGTGCTGGACACTTCCCGCACAGGAGCAGGGGAGGGAGGCTCTGCTAGCTGCTGTGAGGAGGAAGGGGGTGGATGGGCGGGGCCAGCATGTTCCCATGTAAGCTGCGGTCTGGCAGCCTTGTCTTCCTCCTCCTCTGCACCCCCCCCCCCCGCAGGGCCTTTACTTCCGGTGCAGCGTGTGGGAGTGGGATCCCACACGCTGCCGAGTAAATGGGAAACCTTGTGCCCGATCTTTGCAAGGCCTCCGCTCGCTGGGTGGTCCATATTTTTCCGCCCCTCAACTGGCAGAAAGCCAGAATAGTAAGGCAGCCGCCTGTACTGCCTTACACTAGCGCCGGCCCTGTCTCTGACCAAGCGCTCACAGCATCAACCCGTCCCTCTGACCAAGCGCTCGCAGCATCAACCCGTCCCTCTGACCAAGCGCTCGCAGCATCAACCCATCCCTCTGACCAAGCGCTCGCAGCATCAACCCATCCCTCTGACCAAGCGCTCGCAGCATCAACCCATCCCTCTGACCAAGCGCTCGCAGCATCAACCCGTCCCTCTGACCAAGCGCTCGCAGCATCAACCCGTCCCTCTGAC